>JACEFZ010009193.1:52500-331156 GCA_014155875.1 Cepaea nemoralis
CAGTGATGTGGTCAGTATCACATTGGTCACCTTCACTTGTAGACTAATGGTCACTCAGTGAGAGATGTGGTCAGTATCACATTGGTCACCTTCACTTGTAGACTAATGGTCACTCAGTGAGAGATGTGGTCAGTATCACATTGATCACTTTCACTTGTAGACTAATGGTCACTCAGTGAGAGATGTGGTCAGTGTCACATTGATCACCTTCACTTGTAGACTAATGGTCACTCAGTGAGAGATGTGGTCAGTATCACATTGGTCACCTTCACTTGTAGACTAATGGTCACTCAGTGAGAGATGTGGTCAGTATCACATTGGTCACCTTCACTTGTAGACTAATGGTCACTCAGTGAGAGATGTGGTCAGTATCACATTGATCACCTTCACTTGTAGACTAATGGTCACTCAGTGAGAGATGTGGTCAGTATCACATTGGTCACCTTCACTTGTAGACTAATGGTCACTCAGTGAGAGATGTGGTCAGTATCACATTGGTCACCTTCACTTGTAGACTAATGGTCACTCAGTGAGAGATGTGGTCAGTATCACATTGGTCACCTTCACTTGTAGACTAATGGTCACTCAGTGAGTAGATGTGGTCAGTATCACATTGGTCACCTTCACTTGTAGACTAATGGTCACTCAGTGAGAGATGTAGTCAGTATCACATTGGTCACCTTCACTTGTAGACTAATGGTCACTCAGTGAGAGATGTAGTCAGTATCACATTGGTCACCTTCACTTGTAGACTAATGGTCACTCAGTGAGAGATGTAGTCAGTATCACATTGATCACCTTCACTTGTAGACTAATGGTCACTCAGTGAGAAATGTGGTCAGTATCACATTGATCACCTTCACTTGTAGACTAATGGTCACTCAGTGAGTGATGTGGTCAGTATCACATTGGTCACCTTCACTTGTAGACTAATGGTCACTCAGTGAGAGATGTGGTCAGTATCACATTGGTCACCTTCACTTCCCAGGACATCCATGGTGCCCATTTTAGGCTGGGTGGCCTTGGAAGCTTAGCTCAGTTGTAGCACTCATATAAATATTTTCTCAGTATGACTCAAAAGGGAAGTGCCTCTGTATTGTGTGTAGTCTCTTTTGCTGCCTTTGTTTTTCCAAATTGGGATAATTATGGCATTTCCCCAGTCTCGTGGTCTCTGTTCTACCCAAACATGGTTGAATAGATTATGTAGCCATGCAGTTCCTACTTCTCTTGCTGCTTTAATTAGTTCATTTGGCATTTCATCTTGTCCCAGTGATTTGTTCTATGGGGCAAATCTGACGGCTTCTATAATTTCTTCTTTCAGTATGTCTGGTTCTAGTTCTTCCATGGCATCTGTGATGGTTTCTTGAATACCTGTGACATCTGATGGGATGTTGAGAAATTGTTCGAAGTACTGTTTCCATCTTATTAGGATTTGTTTTTGTTCACTTATTGGTTCTCCATTTTTGCTGTTAATTATTTCAGTTGGATCAACAGGTTCTCCTCTGGTTCTCATTGCACTTATCCATTTTTATAAGTTTCTAGTTGCCTCCTTGTAGTTTTTATGTAGAGTTTCTCCATACTCCTCCCAGTCTTTTTGTTTTTCTCTCTTTACTATTCTATTCACATGTCTTCTCGCTATTCTGTATTCTATGTAATCACATTCCTGTTTGCTCTTCAACCACTTTTTATAGTTTTCCTGTTTGTCTTTTACAGCTTTCTTTACCTCTGCATTCCACCAAATTGTCATTTTCTTTATCATTTTTTTTTTTCGTGGTTCCACGTTATTTTTGCAGTATTTAAAATGCTTGATTTGAACATCTCCCATTCTTCTTTCACTGATTTTCTTTCTATAGGTAATTTTACAAAGATTTAAGTTAGTCCTTTCTCATAATTTTCCCTCACTGCCTCGTCTTTGAGGTTTTTTTAAGTTTACTGATTCGCATGGCATGTATTTTCCTGGTCTTTGCTTTCTTCTTCTGATGATTCTTATTGTGGCAATGACTGCTTTATGGTCTGTGTTTATACTTAAGTTGGGCACTGCACTTGCATCTAATATATTTGTCTTTCTATTATTTCTTGTTAATATAAAATCAATTTGGCTATTATTTTAGATCGTTCCATTTATTTAAATGTTTGCATATCCTTTACAGGACATCGCTGTCAACATCAGCATCTTTCAGCTGATTGTTAATTTCTTGGCAAGATTACGCTCAGTAGTTTGCCATTGCTTTCTGAGCAGCCGGCTCACATACCCCGTAAGTTACAGACGCAATTCGAACCACTACTGATTCTCACCATCGTCACGTTACTTACGAGAGTATACGAGATTACGGAGAAAAGTCGCTAACTTCTAGGCCAGGAAGCCAGCGTTCGATTTATATCAGGTGTATATTTGTGAGTCTTTGTGTTTATAGAATGTATTTGTTATATAGAGGTCTTGTTGGCTGCATAGCTCTATCAGTCTACTTCCCTTATCATATCTTTCATTATGTTTGTCTCTAAATGCTTCAAGATGTTTTCTATGTCTGTTCTGTTATGTCCTAGTCTTGCATTGAAGTCTCCATAACTATGATGTTGTCCTGCTTATTTATTTTATTTAGCATGACTATATATATATATATATATATATATATATATATATATATATATATATATATATATATATATATATATATATATATATATCATTGGCACCTTTCCGTCTTGACAGACGATAGTTTGGTACATTGTGCTTCAAAAAGGCTTAATAACTACGATCCATGGCGGTGGCGAGTGTGGCTGGTAAGGCCAATTCTTGCGCAAATGTTTGCCCACAGTAGGTGCATGTGAAAACATGGTCACTTCCACCATTTTGCACCATCTTACGTCTCTCACGCTCTGTGTGTGCTTTATCTGCAATCATTTTCTCCTTTGTCTTTATTCCATTTCTGATAGTTGCCCTCCATGCAACACGTTCAGCGGCGACGTGCTCCCAATGTGCATTATCAATGCCTGTATCAATCATGTCCCGCTTACACACATCTTTGTATCGTAGTAGAGGCCGACCCTGAGATCTCCTACCCGTCTGTAATTCACCAAAAAAGATATCCTTTGGTATTCTACCATCATCCATCCTCCTAACGTGTCCTATCCATCTAAGTCTACGAAGACTGAGCATGGAATACACCCTCACACAACCTGATCTTTCCAATACTTCAGTATTTGTGATTTTGTCTTGCCACTTAATACCAAGTATTCTTCGCAGACACCGCATATGAAAGCTGTTTAAACGTTTCTCTTGGCGTGAGTAAGTTGTCCAGGTTTCACTGCCATAAAGAAGAGTACTAAGGACACAGGCTTGGTAGACGAGGACTTTTGTTTTGGCAGTAAGCTTCCTGTTCTTCCAGACTCTTTTTGCTAACATGTTCATTGTTGTTGCTGCCTTGCCAGTCCTGATGTTTAATCACAGCATCATCAGCAAAAAGCAACTCTCTGATTAGTATCCTGCTAATTTTGGTCTTGGCCTTCATCTCTGAGCATTATAGAGGCCACTATCTGAGCGTGAGTGAATGTATATACCGTCATCCTGATCACGAAAGGCATATTTCAGTAGAAGTGAAAAGTATATCCCAAAGTATATATATATATATATATATATATATATATATATATATATATATATATATATATATATATATATATATATATATATATACATATATACATATATATATATATGTGTGTGTGTGTGCGTGCGTGCGTGCTGTGTGTCAGGTCTTAGATATGACTGAGCTATCATATGACAGTAGATGGTACTACCTGCTTTCTGTTAGCGCCAAATGTTGGGTGGCGCTTACGAAACTCGACACCCCACATTGCGCCAACGGCTTCGGCGGAAGAGCGCAGTTGGGAGGGTACAAGCCTTTTCCTGATGTGAGGAAATGCAACCTAAAGACAAAATGTCATGGCATGGCAGATCAGGCCCTAAGCCTCGGTTTGCAGCTGGTCTAGGATCGAAGCTCCGACAGGCGGACAGTTAGAGCATTGCTTTGCTGATCCGGCAGCTTCTGCAGCTTGTCTTGTTCCAGATGTATAGGTGTTACCTTTTTTCTGGAGTGAACTAGGCAGGCCGAGAGGGGGATCATGCTGCATGGGTAACACATGGTCTCTATATTTTAGCCCAGGCTTTGTGCTATGGAGAGGAAATAACTCCATCCCTTTTCTTAACCGGTCTCAGAATCAAAGCGAGAGTCAACTGTTACTGGTTATAAGTCCTTGTTAATTAGCATAGACATAGGGTGCCACGCATTGCCTCTGATGGTGGGAGACACCTACAGGTGTCACTGATCAGCTACCACCCGCCTCAAGCTGGGCAGCCCTCGGCCAATTGAGTGCTGAACCGCCAAAGCCTGCCTGCATCATGGGTGCTTGGGGCTAGGACAAAATCTGCATCGCAGGCTGTAAAACCAATGCACCAGGTATTAATTAAAAGAAAAATAGAAACCTCAAGCTATGGCTTGCAACCTGAAATGTAAGAACCATGTATCCAGGATTTTCCACTGACTTGACCAATATTGACGATGTGAGAAAAACGGCTGTGATTGATGCTGAACTCAATCGTCTTAACATTGATATTACTGGCCTGCAGGAGACTCGACTCGCTGACAAATGCTCACTCAGGAAAAACAATTTCACCTTTTTTTGGAAGGATAGAGGGCAGGCAGAAAAAAGGGAAACATGGTGTGGGCTTTGCAGTGAAGAATTCACTACTGGGAATGATTGAAATTCCAGCAGGAGGTAATGAAAGACTATTATCTTTGTGCTTGGCAACCTCTTGTGGTTTTGCCATCATTATTACTGTATATGCACCGACACTCGATTCCTCTGATGATGTGAAGGACTTGTTCAATGAGGAGTTAAACTCCATGATCTAAGCAGTCCCAAAATCCAATTACATTTATATACTCAGTGATTTCAATGCTTGTGTGGGCAAGGATTTGAGTTCATGGCCTGTGTGCCTTGGAAAATATAACATCGGTCGCATGAATGAAAATGGGCAAAGGCTGCTGGAGCATTGCACCAGAAATGACCTATGTATTGCAAGCTCCTGTTTTAAAACAATAGAGCTGCATAAGTGTGACAAAACCACCCAGATCCCATGTCATTACTCTGCAGGAAATCCCATCAGTCGGAAATAGATGAGTAGTCTCCCGTCTGATCTTAAAATAGCTATGGGAAACCCCTGCTAGTTTTTGTCCTTACTAGAGATTTCTCGATTGTTCAAGAAGAAGGAAAGACCTAGAGTGACTACATGTTGTAAGCAGCCACATAGGACAGACATTCACATCGGTTCCACGGGAATCTGGACTTCTCCGTGACTCATGAGATTCTCAGGGGTGGAGAAGGATTTGAAACTGCGTGCAAAAACACCGGTGAGTTCAGTCGCCATCCGTCTGTCATCAAGAGTGGCAGCAATTTTATGGCTGTGAAGAATTGATGTCTGCAGCGCTTGCCAGGGCATGACACCAATCAAGTCCATAATTGCTGTGACTCTCAATTAAGGTAAATACTTTATTACTTAGAAGTTGTTTGTAACAAAGTGCCGGCCGCATAAATGATGGTAAGCTTTCTGCACGCCTGTCTGAATACATAATTAGCTGTATCGATCGGCTATTGGATATTTAGGTCAGATGCCTACTGTGAATACAGGTGTTTGTTTTCGCTGACACATCAGACGTGTGTAGTTAGTCATCCATGCTTAGTTCTGTAAAACAGACGGTATTGTAGGAAATATACTTAACAACCTTGTGCATTACCAGTGATGAGTTATCTGCTGGAGCAAGCAAGTGATGTGTTCTTTCCTTAGCTAGATAGTGATGTAACCTAGGCCTTAGATAGAATGTGTTTTATGAATTCCTGGAACCAAGGTGTGGTTATTTCCATCAGGACTTATAGTGAAGTAGTTACTATGTGAGGTCGCCAGTGCTATTACAACTCTATGTAGGAATGCTTTGTAGTTACCTGATTGAGGTAGTTAAGAATTACCTGAGGATTTATGATGTCACTGCTTGTTTATGTTGCTTGCCCGACCTAGTGTATTTTGCATGCCCGAATGATCAATGAGTTATATGGTTGAGGAGGATATGTCCGGCTGGACACCCCAGATAATTAAACAGACTACTCTGGTGCTATCAGGTCAGATGTTGCCCAGAAGAGTTACTTGACAATCTATTTGCGCATTAATGCACTCTCATGCCTGTACCTCTTTATTAACATGTGCAGTTTTGATGACATTATTTCAAGTTGAGTTGAAGGAAGTGAACTCTTGAACAGCAACTACTATGGCCAGTTTAAATATGTTTCAGGCCCTGCTGGGTCTTAGTGAGGTCCAATGTATAATGATTCATCTAACTCCTGTGTGGATCTACATTTGTGATCCTCTGCGAAGTCATTAGATTCCTAAAGTGCTGTGTAGAACTGTGACATTGTGAATATGCTGAATTATTACATTCTTACGCTGGAGTTATTAACCAGTGACAGTGTTATTCAGTGAAGCCAACGCTCCAATATTATGTTGCAGAACAATTGATCCAAGTGACTTTGAGATGCCAAAGAGCAACCAGGCTCTTATCTTATATTGTATTGTGCAGCAGTACTTATCATCAGATGGGGAGGGAGGTCAGCTGTCCCGGCTTGTGTGGGGCCCTGTAGATGGAAAGTCCTATTGGGGTGGTCAGACCAAAGACTGGGGATATTAACTATTAGTAACATACCTGTCCAAGCCCTGGGGATCTTGTTACAATAAGGTCACATGGAAACATCCAAGATCCGGCGATTGGCACCAGCTGGACTTCATCATCACACGGAGACAACATCTGAACCATATATCATTGACTCGAACATACCACAGTGCTAACTGTGATGCGGATCATTCTTTGGTTGTTGCAAGAATTAGACTGAGACCAAAGAGAATCTACACAGCTAAATACAAATCTAGACCCAGGATTAATATTAATAACATGCACGATCCTGAAAAGTGCTTTGAGTTTCAACAGCAACTTGAAGACGCTTTCACTGATACACCAGAAAATTGTACAGTAAGTGAAAAGTGGGGTAAACATAAGGAAACTCTATAAAACTGCTGTAGGGGTTTACGGCACTGTGGATCATAAGAGACAGGACTGGTTTGCGGCAAACAGCCAGACACTGCAGCCCTTGATTGATAAGAAGAAGATAGCTCTCTTAAGAAACAAGGAAAGAACAAAGCATAACACTGAGTGAGCTGAAGCAATCTAGGAAGGATGTGCAAAAGGCTGCCAGGCAATGTGCAAATGACTATTGGATCAAATTATGTGAGTCCATTCAAAATGCAAGTGTTAAGGGAAACATCAGAAGCATGTATGAAAGGATAAAGAAAGCCTGTGGTCCAATGATAAAAAAAAGTGCACCGCTGATAACCTTGACTGGAGAAATCACTGATAAGAAACAGCAGATGGGTAGAACACTATATGGAGCATTACTCAAGTGAGACCAAGCTAGCGGATGATGCCCTCAATGCCATAGAGGCTCTACAAACTTTTGACCACCTGGACACACTTTCATCACCATCACCGAAGTTAAGTGCTATATAAATGGAACTTGCATCTGGCAGGCTCCAGGTAAGGCGAGGATTGCCGAATTCTCAGGACGTGGCAAGACACACTCACTCTACAGATCCACCAGCTAATAGAGCTATGCTGGCGAGAAGGACTAGTCTCAAAGGATTTCAAAGATTCAAGCATCATAACACTACAAGAACAAGGGTGATCGGAGCGACTGCAATAACTATAGGGGTATCTCACTTCTGTATATTGCTGGAAAAGTATTTTGCACAATTGTTCTGTGCAGACTTCAAGTCCTAGGAGATCAAGTCTACCCCGAATCACAGTGTGGCTTTTGACAGAACCGGTCTTCCATTGATATGATATTCTCATTGCGACAAATGCAAGAAAAATGCCATGAACAGAATCAACCACTGTTTATTGCCTTCATCAACCTCACAAAGCCATTTAATTTGGTCAGTCATGAGGGTCAATTCAAGATACTAAAGAAGATTGGCTGCCCACCAACTCTTCTGTCCATTGTGGAATCGTTCCACACAGGCATGAAGGGTACAATCAAGTTTGATGGTGCAACTTCAGAAGTGTTTGAAATCAAGAGTGGAGTTAAGCAAGGTTGTGTAATAGCTCCCACCCTATTTGGAATATGCTTTTCACTTCTACTGAAATATGCCTTTCGTGATCAGGATGGTGGTATATACATTCACTCACGCTCAGAAGCAAGGCTGTGTGCTAGCCCCCACCCTCTTTGGGATATACTTTTCACTTCTACTGAAATATGCCTTTCGTGATCAGGATGATGGTATATACATTCACTCACGCTCAGATGGTGGCCTCTATAATGCTCAGAGATTGAAGGCCAAGACCAAAATTAGCAGGGTACTAATCAGAGAGTTGCTTTTTGCGGATGATGCTGCGATTACGACCCACTCTGAGGAAGAATTACAACATCTACTATCTGCATTCTCCAATGCTTGTTCTGAATTTGGTTTAACAATTAACAAAAAGAAGACACAGATTATGTCACAAGGTGCACATGGTGTACCATCAATCTTTATTGACGACGCCGAACTGGAGATAGTAGACCATTTTACATATCTAGGATCAGAGGTAAATAGCAAATTATCCCTCGATCAGGAAATCAACATCAGGATTGGCAAGGCAGCAACAACAATAAACATGTTAGCAAAAAGAGTCTGGGAGAACAGGAAGCTTACTGCCAAAACAAAAGTCCTCGTCTACCAAGCCTGTGTCCTTATACTCTTCTTTATGGCAGTGAAACCTGGACAACTTACTCACGCCAAGAGAAACGTTTAAACAGCTTTCATATGCGGTGTCTGCGAAGAATACTTGGTATTAAGTGGCAAGACAAAATCACAAATACTGAAGTATTGGAAAGATCAGGTTGTGTGAACGGTGTATTCCATGCTCAGTCTTCGTAGACTTAGATGGATAGGACACGTTAGGAGGATGGATGATGGTAGAATACCAAAGGACATCTTTTTTGGTGAATTACAGACGGGTAGGAGATCTCAGGGTCGGCCTCTACTACGATACAAAGATGTGTGTAAGCGGGACATGATTGATACAGGCATTGATAATGCACATTGGGAGCACGTCGCCGCTGAACGTGTTGCATGGAGGGCAACTATCAGAAACGGAATAAAGACAAAGGAGAAAATGATTGCAGATAAAGCACACACAGAGCGTGAGAGACGTAAGATGGTGCAAAATGGTGGAAGTGACCATGTTTTCACATGCACCTACTGTGGGCAAACATTTGCAGCAAGAATTGGCCTTACCAGCCACACTCGCCACCGCCATGGATCGTAGTTATTAAGCCTTTTTAAAGCACAATGTACCAAACTATCGTCTGTCAAGACGGAAAGGTGCCAATGAATATATATATATATATATATATATATATATATATATATATATATATATATATATATATATATATATATATATATAAAGTTGGTTGCAAGATGTTGCAGTCACTCCATCATGTTTGTCATTTACTAGGCAACTGTATTTCAGTTTCTCAGTTCCAATATTTTGCCATTGCTTTCTGAATGGGTGATATATCATTAATTTGTAATTGCAGCTGGCTTCAAACTTGGTATGTCTGGCAATTATGACACTGCAAGTTTTATTATTCTGTCTGCATAGACAATATATATATATATGTTATGTTGTTATGTTATGTTGTTATATATACACACACGTTATGTTGTTTGTTATTTGCCAGAAGTTAATTTTCAGAACCTACTGTTTTCCCAGGCATAATCCAGAGCCCATAAACCAAGCTTATGATGAAAGAAGATCACCACCAAGTGAAATCACTATCGATGGCAGGGCAAGCCAAACTGTGCCTGGAAATCCACGTCAGCTACCACCTTTAAAAGGAACCCACACCAACGGTCAACTACACCCAGCCACTGCTGAGTGACGTCCAGCATCTGTTGAGATAGCATCAACCAAAACTGTGAAGGTTTAATGTTAATAAGATGTTATCTTTTCACATATGTGAGCTTCATTTGCTTTGATATAACTCTTCTATCATCAATATTGCATGATTTGTTGCATCTGTCAGCAATACTTAGTGATGTAATGTTTCTTTTCAATCATTCCTATTTGATTTAATGTTGTTGTTATCATGTCACTTGATGTTTCCCTCATCATTACTACTTGATTTAATTCTTTTTCCCACTCAGTACTATGAAGGATAATCAATAAGTAATGCTTCCTGTCTTTCTATCTATGTAAATACTTTATTGGTGTGAAATTTATTAATTTAGCGGGGCTCCTGAAACACTCCTCTGCACTGTGTATCACTATCAACTCGTTTCAATCACTGGTTGTGCAACCATAACGGTTTAATAATGGCCACCAAAGAAGTTCGGTTAAAGCAATGTAATGTCATAGATCTCAATGCTGAAGGCGAGTCCTCAATTCGCATTCACAATTGTTTGAATATTGTTTATGGAGATTTAGCAGTGGATGTTAGCACTGTCCGGCGTTGGGTACGTCATTGTGACGAAGCTGAAGTAGGCCAATCCTCATTGGCTTATGCAAAGCGAACTGGCCGTCCGTCAACTGCATTGAGTCCACACAACATTCATCCAGTTGACATCATTCGTGGTTACCGTCGGGTAACAGTGGATGAACTATTCCATGTTGTCCATTAGTAAAGGCAGTACCCACACCATCCATAAAGACTTGAGCCATTCAAAGGTTTGTACATGATGAGTATCCATAATGTTGACAGACAGACATAAAAAAAGCAAGGAAAACTATAGCCATCAACCTCCTGTACTGTTACGAAACGGGAGAAGTTTTTTATTGAGAAGTGTGGCAGGTGATGAGACTTGGGTTCATTTCTTTGAACGAGAATCCACTGACAGAAGATCTTTGCGGACATCACTTTAAGGATACCGAGACCCTTAAACGCGCCGTACACCTGTGGTGTTAGGAAATGTTTAGGGAAGGTCACACATTTTTACCGTGCTGGGATACATGCCTTTGTGAGAAGATATATAAAAACCTAACAAATAACGGATATTACATTGAGAAATAAATATTTGAAGCAGAGACTTCAGGCTTCATTTCATGTGAATTGTATCCGTTCTTTTTTTTTTCCTGCCTATTGAATGCAGTTAAAAATTATGGGGCATTACTTATTGACTGCTCCTCCTACTTGATCTGATGTTTGTTGTTCCTATCAATATTCCTTGCTTTAATATTTGTAAGATCACACTACTTGATGTAGTGTTTCTTTAAACATTACTGCTTGAATTACTGTTTAATTTGCATCTATCACTATATGTCATGTAAAAAGGCCATTTATTTTTATATCAGTCACAAATGTAGTAATGATCTTTCAATATCTGTCCTTGGGGGAAACACTTGAGAAGCATTCAACAAGTAAGTTTGTCTTCTGTGACTATGACCAGCTTGAACACCTATTATGCTCTGAGAAAATAACTATTCACAATACCTCCTAGCTATGGAAAGGGGGGGGGGGGGGCAATGAATTTCTTAATATTGAACTCTTTGCTTATGGTATATAATGTCAGACTATCATTGCCTTTTAAAATTTTAAAATAGACAAACGGTTTCATTATTCTAGTGCATTCTAGATGTGTTTTAGTCAAGATTGTAAAAGCATCATGATTAGTATGATGTATCACATTATATTCAGGAAGCCTTGGTAGCACATTAGTTAGCATACTTGCTACAGGCTCAGTGACCATGTGTTTGAAAACCCATTTTTTGAGAGGGGGGGGGGGGGGTGGGTGTCTGTTTAAACATTAAGCTAGGCTCTGAAGTTGACTGACCTTATACAGGTACCAAGAAAAATATGTGAAGTAAACACCGCCGGTGTGATATTGACCACATCACTCATCGAGTGTTGATTGGGATTTTGCACGAACAGAGATACCACCACATACACCCTGGAAGGCATGTAGACAGTTCTTTAACTTTTGTACATCATTATATTTAAACTTGTACATAATTATGTTGTAAATTGTTTTATACAAACAGATTTTAATGTAAAACAAGTATTAACTGTGAAATAAATAAATTACATTGAATTTAAGCATCAAGCTGTGGACTTCTGAAATAATAGCAACCGTCGCTGCCACCTTGTGTCACAAAGGTCACTGGGTGTGAGGTTGTGGTCAAGTGGTCAGCACATTGATATGGAAACCATCAGTGATATGGAAACCATCAGTGAATAAACACTTAAAATGATTTGACCATTTGAAGTGTAGCCAAGAGCAGTGATGTGTTTATTCTCAGAAACATAAAAGTGATGTGAACATTGCCCATGTTGTTGAAATGTCCTTGTATCATTGATTGTTTTTTTTTTTCCTGTTACTAATGACGACTTATCACTGCATCATCTGTATGTCCTGGAAGATCATGTTCTTGCAAAGCTGACCTGCTTTGCTTGTTATTTATTGTCCTTGCATTTATTGCAGTTCTCCAAAAGGAGTATAAGCCCTTGAGTTGATGCTAGACTTAGGTGACACAAACAAGATCAACCTTGGAACTCACTGTGCAAGCTGTAGAAGGTTACTTTATGACATGGTGTTATCTGCCTTATCTCATAGAAGACTGTAGCTGCACAATCCAACCAACCATGCACAGATCTAAGATAAGGAGACAGGAATCACTCACCCAAACAAGAGGACAGGAGTCTCTTCCAGAAGTGGTGTGACGTGATGCAGAGACAACCACGAGGAGTCTCAATCACTGATTTGCTTACTTTCACCTATGAAAATGTCTCATATACTGGCAGGGGAGGGACAAAGATCAAACAACTCAGGAGCTGCAGGATACAATTGACCAAGTGATGGCTTGGCATACATAGATGAATGCTGTCATTAACCTAGAAAAGGCATCTCTGTCTTGTGGTGCTCTCTGAGCAATAGGATTGTTAAAACTGACCTCTCAAACCTCATGATAAATGGTAGAAATGTGAATAGAGAAAGCAGGCTGAATCTCTTTTGATAGAAGCCTGTCCTTTAGTGATCATGTTGAAATGGTGTTTACATGTCAGAAGAGGATCAATGCACTGAATAGTATGGCAGCAAGGGAATGGAGCAGAAAATGCTATTCAAACTGTTTCAGCACTTGATCATTTCATTGTTAGAGTAAGGAATGAGAATGTTTGCACAACTAGAGCACATACAGAATGAAACCATGAGGGTGACTCTGGGATGCACAAGGGACACCCCAATAGTATGTATGCAATACATCCTGTCGGTGACGAACATTGCAGTCAGACTCAAGGTGTTGCAGGCAAAGGCATATCTCAAGGTAGCTGTGGATAAGGAACACTTCCTGCATGATTCCCTGGATGCTGTCAAAGGCCACAGGCTTCTAAGAGGTAGACCATGGATGGCTCGGACAGAAGATACCATCAGAGAAGTGTGCATGCTTGAGAAGATTGGCAGAGGCAAGGAATGGTTTAAAGTGCCGAATAGTCATTCAGCCGTGTGTGGGGCTATAATCACATTGGGCCATGAGTGTATGGAGGGGCCAGGAGCCGCTACAGAAGCAGAAATTCAGCAATTAATTCATGACTACTCTCATCCAGGTGATGTGATTATCTATACCGATGGCTCTGTATAAAGAGGCAAAAAAAAAGTGAATTGGGATTCATAGCAAAAGAAAATGGCCGAGGTTTAGTAAAGGATAGCTTATCATATGAAACAAAATCTCAAGTCTGAGAATGGAGATGTAGGTGGTTACTCCAGCTTTCCACTGGTTGGAGAACAAACTGTGTATGCATGTCTTGATTGTAACTGATTCACAAAGCTTGCTGACAAAGGTGAAGACTGGCATACCACGTGCTAAATGGCATGTATCGATCCAGAGATAGTGGGTTGTGAGCATTCTCTGGAACTTTTCACCAGAACATGCTGGTGTAATTGGAAATGAACAGGCAAACAGATTGGCTGGTGCCGCAACATTAAGGGGTGATTTGATACATGGTAAGTTAAATGCAAATAAACTACTGAGCGTAATCTTGCCAAGAGATCAACAGACAGCGATGTCCTGTAAAAGGATATGCGAATTAAAAATTAAAAAAAAAGTCAAGTGTGGAGGTCTTTGGGAGAATGTGAATAATGCAGAAGAACAGATAGACAATCAAGATCTAGAGAGAATTCAGCAGCAAGGATTTGTCAGGGGATCTGGTCGACAGTCGTTACTCAGAGGTAAAGCAACGGATGTATAATCAGATTGTAACGGGCACCATTAGTATTGGAACTCTTCACTGGCTGTTGAAGATGAGGAGTGAGCGCTTAAGGGAATGCCCTGAGTGCAGTGATGTCAGTTCTTGACTCAACTCACCTCAGACTATGAAAATGTCCTGGCGCTGGGAATGTTAGGACATTTAGCGAGCTGCAGGAGATAGCCAAAGATAGGACAAACTGGCATTAGTTGGTTGAGGACTATGCATCAATGGGAGATAAAGGTCACACGAACAGAGCATAGATGATAATTATGGAAATATTTATGAGAAACACATATCCGTATTTTAAAAGTCTGGTATACGAACTTTGGGTAATTTTAATTAATTGTTGTTTATATTGTCATAATTATACCATATCAACAATATTATAGCCTTGCTTTGAACTAATTGTCTCATGCATCTCAAGTAATTTGTATGCACTGTTGTTTAAGTCACAGAGTAAACAGATATATTTAAAAATTGCCATTTCCTGTTTGCTTAGTGTTACTGATAGTGATATATGCCTTTGCAGAATTTCTAATTTAGAAAAGATGTACACACACGATGTTAATTTATTTATAATTAGCCATTATCTTAGTGATGTGGCATGTAAATATAGAGTTATGTATTCACCACTGGAGTAATGTCAGAAGGAATGTAGGAAGCCAAGTCGTGCTAAAAGTTACTTAAGCAAAGCAAAGAGATTTAGGCAATTTGAAACAACCGATACAAGTTGAGTTGTTTCTTCATTGAATCTGCATTCAACACTGTTATAACAGTGTGATAAAACATGGGACAAATGCCTCTTTTAGTGACAGGAGAAGATAAACTCTCCAGATACTTCAGACATAGTCTAGAGTTGGCTAGTTAGCTCTCTTAGATTTAATTGAACTTGCCATTTCCAGAAGTATGAAAGAGGTAGTAAACTTAGAATCTAAGAATGCAACTACCAACCTCCCTCCCTCCCCCCTTTTTCTGTTCTCTGAAAAATTCACTCGTAAATATATATAATTTACTATGCCAATATTGAATGTAATAATGAGTGACTTTGGCCATGAGATTGTCTCCAATTCCATCCTCATGTGAGATGCTTTGACTACATGAGCTCTGCTCTATTCTTATAGAGTTCTCCCATGCACTATGGCCATACACACCCCTCCTACCCCACCCCCTTCTGGATGTACCCCACTGCGCTGAGGTCTTGTTTCTTCATCATGTTGGTTTTCAATATACTTTCAAATGTAATTCCTTCTCACGCTAAATTAATGTTAACTGGCCACATCAGATGTAAGAAGGACATAATGGTTAGCTTGAGGCTGTGTGATTATACAGATGGTCAATAAGATGTGTTTGGCATTAGTATCTCTATGTATATATATGTGTGTGTCTGTGTGCATGTGAGTGCGCACGTGCATGTGTGTGTTTTTTTTTTTTAGTCAATCTGGTTTTGTTGTATAAATTTTTTAAATGATAAATCATGAACATGTCAAATTAAATACTAGTGTAATGCACGCTTTATTTTGCCTTTTACTCTGCGGCATAAAGAAACTATAGACAGCCATTCAGATGGCATTGCCACTGTTAACACGCGCAGACAGTGTTACAGATGAACAGTAAATTAGTGGCACGGCCATGGGTATTCATTAATCAGTTTGAGTATACTTGAGCACATTTACTATAGTTTGTTTTCTTTTACTTACTCATAGACCAGATTAACCCTGGATACATTACTTTTAACAAATCAGTTTACTTTTAATTCATATGTAATTTATATCATAAATATATAAATAGACTGACACACACCCTCCTCCCTCCATATACATATACTCTTTCTATGTTGCCTTAATTGTTTATTTAGATTTGCACTTTTTAATTATTATGTTAATAACATGCAATTTATGTCAGTGAAGTAGTACTAGTAGTGTCAGAAACAAATATTGAGTTATCACTAGTAGTTCTACAAACAGTTGTTGAGTTAGTACTAATGGATTAGCATCATGTGGAGTTAGTACCAGTGCTATCACAAACACATCAACATCTTGAGGGAGCCTTGCCTGAGAGGAACCTGGTTTGACTACAGCATATGGCCTGGCACTCTTCCAGGAATCACTGGTACTTAATAGTATCACATGTCTCACTGATCTCTGGAATGGTGAGATAGAATGTCTTGCCTTCTTAGATAAGTGTGAAAAAAATCAAGTTATGCACATTTAACCCCCACACCCCACCTCACCCTTTCCCCTCCCTTTTTTTTGAATATCTATAAGTATGCCATTGCCCTGGCAACATCTTTAATAAAGAGAACCCACCCACGGGTGCCTGGGATGGAGCATGTCTAGAGGAAGCAGACCTGACATAAAAGCATGCAGAAGTGGGACACACTGACCTTTGAGATGCATAATTAGATCTGACACACTCCCTTCGAAAGTGGAATGAAGAAGAAGAAGAAGAAACCACTATGTTCAGACTGTCCTCTGGCTACTGCAACGTTAGAGAACATGTGTATCACTTCAGTCTATCACATACCTTGAAGACATACAGCCCTATAACCAATATTGAGTCTACATAAAATGATATAACATTACTATAAATTATCTACTTAGTCATTTTGAAAATACTCGTTGTAAAGTCACCATGACTTATTTGGGGTTTTTGGTGATGGAGTGTGGGTTATACTGGTTGCTATATTTCAAGGAAAAAGGAAACCTTTAGTTAGTTTCACTGTAAACATTCTAAGTCATTTGTGAAATTGTATACTTACTTACTGAAGTGTATCTAATTGTAGCACAGATCATATATATATATATATATATATATATATATATATATATATATATATATATATATCAGGGGTTCTCATCATACTTCTTATAGTGTCCTGCTAGTTCTCAGGTACCTGTGTGGGGATTCCCTCACCACCCACTCGCAACTCAAAGCCACAGGTGGTTGCACAATTCTTGACCACTTGTGCCATTCATTCAACTAAACTAGTGGGCAGTGCCCAGCCAAAGAGGCGGAAGGTATGGGGTTTTCAATTCTACATAGACTTAACACCAAGAACAAAGGTGTGTGTTTGTATGTAGGTTTACAAAGGAAACCAGGTGGTTTGGCTGGTTAGTAAAGAGTTAACAGTCCAAACACGTTTGAGAACTAGTGATAACATATTTAGACAAGATAACAAATCATCAAATCCATTAACATATAATTGTGTTTTCATAATTGCTTTTTTAATCAAACCACTATGTTTATACTAATACACATTGCACTTTTGTCTGTGGGCACACCTGTATCACCTTAGCATGCAGTATATCCCATTTTGTTTGGCCCCCAAACTCCAAAGCAGACTGTCCCCTCTACCAGAAGATTCATTACCAGGTTTGTCTGTGAAAAGCTGCATTAAAAACTGGGCTCTGAGGTAAAAAACAGGATTTATTCCAGACAGCATATTTTATCCAGAAAACAAATTTACATGTCGTAGGCTCAAATTCATAGGGCTATGATTTGGGGTAGGATAAGATTATTTAAAAATGATTATTTATAAATCTTTAGTTGTCATGTACCATGCCAATGAGCCTAAACTGTATGTCACATGATCACTATAATTTTAAATAGCAACAGCATAATAGAAAAGTCTTTACTTGGAAATGATATTTGGAGAGGGATTTGTCCCCATGGAGAAATACAATGATGCCTCATACTGTCAAACACAGAATGTGGTCTGGAGCCTTGAGTTCTACATTGAGAACCTAAGTGACATAAGCCTGGGTCACTGACATTGAGGTGAGTGACCGGGCATGAGGAAGAATGGAGATGAGAGTGGGAGACAGTAAGGTGAGGGACCTGGCTACGAGGAAAACAGCCAGTACTGAGAAATAATGGGAAGGGTGAGTGTGGCCCCAGGGGGGATGGGTCGAAAGAGAGTGGTGTGTTGTGTGAAGTCAAGAGACTGAAAAGTCAGTGAGAGAAGAGACCGACTGCGGGTCAGGTCGTTTAAGAGAGAGCTCCGTGTTGTGTTGTTCTTCTAGTTGTGAAGACAGGCCTGAACCCAGAGTGGGTTCTATAGTTGAGCAGTGGCTCCAACCCAATGTGTGGGTTGTATTGTGGGAGATCCAGCCGTGGATAGTAGCTGGATTACATGTCTTGTGGATTGAGATTAGAAGGCAGGCCGTGAGAAGGCATTGATGTGTGCTGGTTAAATTGTGAGGAGGATATTTATATTCTATGGATTACATTATGTTTCTGGATGTATAAACATGTTCCGTTTGTCCGTCTTATTTCTGTAATAAAGGATTATGTGCGCCAACGGAATCTTGTTTAATGCCTGGTGAATATGCACTGCGGGGGTGAGTTACATTGCAAGACAGATATCTCCATTGACACACCATGAGTATCGTTACCTAGACAACGACCATCACACAAAAACTTATCATCAATATCATGAACAGTATCATCGTAAGAACTTCGTGATAATATCATCAAGAAAACGTGTGACATCTGGGCGCTCGTCACTTAGTAAGGAGTATCTGAGGGCTACGTCCGATTAAGAACATTATAGACAGTGTTGTCATTCTGAGATGTTTGTGGGCTCTTCGCGGAGAGAGGGTGGACAGCGGAGTGTGTCCACCGTATAAACACTGAGTTTGTCTCCGTGCGGGAACTGGCTACAGCAGTTCACGTCAAGCCCACTACAGGTGAATTGGAACCAACCATATCGCTAAAGCGAGTGGGGGTGTCAAAAAACAGCGGCAGCACAAAAGTCGGTGATAAAGACACGCCATACAGACTAACCGGGAGAGTCCATTATGGTGACAGGTAAATTTGATACCAGGCAGTAGTGCTGATACTAGCAGAAGCGGCGATGAAAGACCAGTGTTGAATCCAGAGTGGCGAGGGCAGCGTGTGTGTGTGTAGAACATCCGCTGTCGGTGATAATGACAGGATTAGGAACCAAAGATAATTGACAGGTGTGTGTGTGCTGGAGGCAAGCGCACTGTGTTGTTGCAAGTTGACTGGTCAAGATTTTTCGACGCAGTAAATAGGACGGGTGGGTACACCAGCGTCCAGGTACTGGGGAAGTACATGTTTGGAAAACAGAGAAAAATTGGCAGTCGCTGATTTGACGGACAGTTGACTGAAGGGGATAGTAACGGTACCCCTACCACAGCCGGGTGGGGCTGTCAAGTTTGTGTGAAAAGTAAGCAGTTACTGAGAAAATTTCCACGGAGTCAAAAGAGCAGCCGTGCGGGGGCAGAAGTGGAAAGTGTTTGTGTATGACGGGAAAAGTGTCCGGCCAGTTTACAGTGTGTAGTAGTGTGACAAAGAGTACTCAGGTACTGACTGGAAGTGTCCGGCAAGGTCAAGGCCGTGGACAGTGGAAAGTTACTGAGATGTTCCATAGTGGAACTGGATAAACAAGCTGTTTTTGTGTGAAACAAGACTTTATGTTCGGCTTTGTTAAAAGCCCTTTGTGTTCATTGTCATTGGCACCTTGCCGTCTTGACAGACGATAGTTTGTGCTCTAAAAAGGCATAATAACTTTTAACTATGGCGGTAGCGAGTGTGACTGATAAGGCCAATTTGCGCTGTAAATGTCCGTTCACAGTGGGTGCATGCGAACACGTGGTCATTTCCTCCATCATGCACCATCTTACGTCTCAAACGCTTGGTGTGTGACTTTTCTGCAATAATTTTCTCCTTTGACTTTATTCCATTTCTGATATTTGCCCTCCATGCAACACGTTCAGCGGCGACTTGCTCCCAATGTGCATTATCAATGCCTGTATCAATCATGTCCCGCTTACACACATCTTTGTATCGTAGTAGAGGCCGACCCTGAGATCTCTTACCCATCTGTAATTCACCAAAAAAGATATCCTTTGGTATTCTACCATCATCCATCCTCCTAAGATGTCCTATCCATCTAAGTCTACGAAGACTGAGCATGGAATAAACTGTCACACAACCTGATCTTTCCAATACTTCAGTATTTGTGATTTTGTCTTGCCACTTAATACCAAGAATTCTTCGCAGACACCGCATATGAAAGCTGTTTAAATTGTTCTCTTGGTGTGAGTAAGTTGTCCAGGTTTCACTGCCATAGAGAAGAGTACTAAGGACACAGGCTTGATAGACAAGGACTTTTGTTTTGGCAGTAAGCTTCCTGTTCTCCCAGACTCTTTTTCTTAACCTGTTCATTGTTGTTGCTGCCTTACCAATCCGGGTGTTGATTTCCTGATCTAGGGATAATTTGCTATTTACCACTGATCCTAGATATGTAAAATGGTCTACTATCTCTAGTTCGGCGTCGTCAATAAAGATTGATGGTACCTCATGTGCACCTTGTGACATAATCTGTGTCTTCTTTTTGCTAATTGTTAAACCAAATTCAGAACAAGCATTGGAGAATGCAGATAGTAGACATTGCAATTCTTCCTCAGAGTGGGTCGTAACTGCAGCATCATCTGCAAAAAGCAACTCTCTGATCAGTACCCTCCTAATTTTGGTCTTAGCCTTCAATCTCTGAGCATTGTAGAGGCCGCCATCTGAGCGTGAGTGAATGTATATACCACCATCCTGATCACGAAATGCATATTTCAGTAGAAGTGAAAAGTATATTCCAAAGAGGGTGGGAGCTAGTACACAACCTTGCTTAACTCCACTCTTGATTTCAAATTCTTCAGAAGTTGCACCATCAAACTTGATTATACCCTTCATGCCTGTGTGGAACGATTCCACAATGGACAGAAGAGTTGGTGGGCAGCCAATCTTCTTTAGTGCCTTGAACAGACCCTCACGACTGACCAAATCAAATGCCTTTGTGAGGTCGATGAAGGCAATAAACAGTGGTTGATTCTGTTCACGGCATTTTTCTTGCATTTGTCGCAATGAGAATATCATATCAGTGGTAGACCGGTTCTGTCGAAAGCCACACTGTGATTCGGGGTAGACTTGATCTCCTAAGACTTGAAGTCTGCGCAGAACAATTCTGGCAAATACTTTTCCAACAATACACAGAAGTGAGATACCCCTATAGTTGTTACAGTCGCTCCGATCGCCCTTGTTCTTGTACAGCGTTATGATGTTTGAATCTTTGAAATCCTGTGGGACTTGTCCTTCACGCCAGCATAGCTCTATTAGCTGGTGGATCTGTAGAGTGAGTGTGTCTTGCCCACTCCTGATAACCTCTATTGGAATCCCATCCTTACCTGGAGCCTTGCCAGATGCAAGTTCATTTATAGCACACTTAACTTCTGTTATGGTGGGAAGTGTGTCCAGGTGGTCAAGAGTTGGTAGAGCCTCTATGGCGTTAAGGGCATCATCCGCTAGTTTGGTCTCACTTGAGTAAAGCTCCAAATAGTGCTCTACCCATCTGTCCATCTGCTGTTTCTTATCAGTGATGACTTCTCCAGTCAAGGTTTTCAGCGGTGCACTTCTTTTGATCACTGGACCACAGGCTTTCTTTATTCCTTCAAACATTCTTCTGATGTTTCCCTTATCACTTGCGATTTGAATGGACTCACATAACTTGATCCAATAATCATTTGCACACTGCCTGGCAGCCTTTTGCACATCCTTCCTAGCTTGCCTTAGCTCACTCAGAGTGTTACGCGTTGGTCTTTCCTTGTTTCTTAAGAGAGCTTTCTTCTTCTTATCAATCAAGGGCTGCAGAGTCTCACTGTTGGCCGCAAACCAGTCCTGCCTCTTATGATCCACAGTGCCATAAACCCCTACGGCAGTTTTATAAAGAGTTTCCTTAATTTGACCCCACTTTTCATTTACTGTACAATTTTCTGGTGTATCAGTGAAAGCGTCTTCAAGTTGCTGTTGAAACTGAAAGCACTTTTCAGGATCATGAGTGTTAATAATATTAATCCTGGGGCTAGATTTGTGTTTAGCTGTGTAGATTCTCTTTGGTCTCAGTCTAACTCTTGCAACAACCAAAGAATGATCTGTATCACAGTCAGCACTGTGGTAACTACGAGTCAATGATATATGGTTCAGATGTTGTCTCCGTGTGATGATGAAGTCAAGCTGGTGCCAATGGCCGGATCTTGGATGTTTCCATGTGACCTTATGCATCTCTTTTGTTTTAAAAAAAGAGTTTGTAATACATAGGTCATTACTGGTGCAATGCTCCAGCAGCCTTTGCCCATTTTCATTCATGCGACCGATGTTGTATTTTCCAAGGGACACTGGCCATGAACTCGAGTCCTTACCCACACGAGCATTGAAATCACCGAGCATATAAATGTAGTCAGATTTTGGAACTGCCTTGATCACGGAGTCTAACTCCTCATAGAACAAATCCTTCACATCATCAGAGGAATCGAGTGTCGGTGCATATGCAGTAATAATGGTGGCAAACCCACAAGAGGTTGCCAAGCGCAGGGATAATAGTCTTTCATTTCCTCCTGCTGGAATTTCAATCATTCCCAGTAGCGAATTCTTTACTGCAAAGCCCACACCGTGTTGCCTTTTTTCTGCCTGCCCTCTACCCTTCCAGAAAAAGGTGTAGTTGTTTTCCCTGAGTGACCCTTCCTCAGCGAGGCGAGTCTCCTGCAGGCCAGCAATATCAATGTTAAGACGATTGAGTTCGGCATCAATCACAGCCGTTTTTCTCACATCGTCAATATTGGTCAAGTCAGTGGAAAATCCTGGACACATGGTTCTCACGTTCCAGGTTGCAAGCCGTAGCTTGAGGTTTCTATTTTTATTTTTGTTTGTACCTGGTGCATTGGTTTTACAGCCTGCGATTCAGATTTTGTCCTAGCCCCAAGCACCCATTGAAGCAGGCAGGCTGTGGCGGATCAGCACCCAATTGGCTGGGGGCTGCCCAGCTTGAGGCGGGCGGTGGCTGATCAGTGACACCTATAGGTGTCTCCCACCGTCAGAGGCAACGCGTGGCGCCCCATGTCTACGCCAACTGACAAGGACTTATAACCCGTAACAGTTGCCTCTCGCTTTGATTCCGAGACCAGTTAAGACCAGGGATGGAGTTATTGCCTCTCCATAGCACAAAGCCTGGGCTAAAATATAGAGATCATGTGTTGCCCATGCAGCATGATCCCTCTCTCGGCCTGCCTAGTTCACTCCAGAGGAAAGGTAACACCCCTACATCTGGAACAAGACAAGCTGCAGAAGCTGCCGGATCAGCAAAGCAATGCTCTAACTGTCCGCCTGTCGGAGCTTCGATCCTAGACCAGTCGCCAACCAAGGCTTAGGGCCTGGTCTGCCCTGCCATGACAATTTTGTCTTTAGCTTGCATTTCCTCGCACCAGGGTAAGGCTTGTACCCTCCCAATTGCGCTCTTCCGCCCGAAGCCGTTGGCACAATGTGGGGTGTCGGGTTTGGTAAGCGCCGCCCAACGTTCGGCGTGTGTTCATTACCTTATAATCAGCAAACATTTTGTCAACGATTGATGACGTGGCATCTCCGCGAACATAGTTGCATACAGTTGCCAAAAAGAACTGACTGTACAGAGTGAAAGCGTTGAACATTTATTGCCATTATTTTGGTCTTTTCTTTTGGTGAATCTATAACATATATGATACAGCAAAGCGCCATCTCCGCAACGAGAGTAACAACATATCGAAAGAACACTTTGGATAATTATTATTACCGTCAACGTTTCCGACAGGTGGAACTTTTGATCACCACGTGAATTCAGGAACCACTCAACAAAACAACAAGTCGCTTTGAAATCTAGCGTCGTAATCATTTCGGAGAATGTAACACAGACATTTCCAGCATATTGTGAAAAACTATTAACAGCAAAATAAGAACTTTTGGCGACGGATTTATGGGCACATGTTTGTCGGCCAACGAGTTGGACATTCTGTTTGCTGCTCATTGTCTTATAAATATTGTTTTCGGTTGTTAAGCTGTACTTGTATGTGGTCCAGTGTTTGTCAAGAGTAGGAGATTTTTGGGGTGTTTCTCGAGAGTCGGGATACAGCACACAAATATATATTCTTTCTGGTGCTTACGATATTTTTGTAAGAAAAACGTTAATGAGTTGACGTATCGTGCAGGGGCATTGAAATAGTCTTAACCAATATCTAGAGCCGAGTTGTCTGACGTCAGATTTGTGTATATGTTGATGCTATAAATTGTTTTTGTTTCTCTTTCTTTTCGTTATATTTACATATAATATTTGTTGTGTTCGGATATATGTTTTTATTGTGATCTTTCGTCATTTCTGCTGTCTAGTGGTCTTGGTCAATTTATATTTATATTTTACGCGCACTGTGGGTGTCTCTACACAAGCTTGTCGTTGTTACTGTGGTTTATTTTCTGTGCGATCATCGTCTCCGTGTACTCAGCTTGTGAAGTCTAGCGTTGGATAGTCATCACTTAGTGTTATCATCCATTTGTTTGTATATGTATTTATATGTATGTTTAACAATATTTCCAGGGACTTTATGAACTTTTGGTCATAGATATATAGATATAAGGGAGTATAGGTGATACTTCCCCCCTCACTACCTAGTGCTTATAGAGTGACTGGGTGAGTACAGAGTGATATTTTAGCACTACGAATTCACGTACACAAGGATTAGTGGTGTACTTAGGGAGGGCACACAAAGTCTAGTAGCAGAGTCTTTACATTTATAGTTGGCTGACAGACAGCAACGTGTCCACAAGTACAAGATGCCTACTTTAATGGACTATATTGAAGCAGGTGAACGAATAGGCCTGAAAGGTAAAGAGTTACAGGAGTATGCTGAAGCAAAAGAACAAAAGCAGACGGAAAGAGAGGAGAGGCAGAATGAACGCGAGGCAAAGCGTCTACAGGAAGAGAAAGAGACACAAGTAAAACTAGCTGAAATGGAAAACAAGCGTCTACAGGAAGAGAAAGAGACACAAGTAAAACTAGCTGAAATGGAAAACAAGCGTCTACAGGAAGAGGAAGAGACACAAGTAAAGTTAGCTGAAATAGAAAACAAGCGTCTACAGGAAGAGACACAAATGAAAATGGAAATTGAGAAAGAGAAGATTAAGATGGAAGCTGAAATTGCTCTCAGAAAATTAGAAATATCATCGAAGGGTCAAAGTGAGGAAAGTAGAAAACCGTCGCAGTCGTCACAGAGATTAAAACTGCCATATTTTACGGACCGGGATTGCCTTGAATCCTATCTTGGGAGATTCGAATCGTCTGTAAAAACATTAGGCATTCCAGAGGCAGAGTATGCGATGCGACTTGGCGAATTTCTTACGGGCAAGGCACTAGACACCATGTTCAATTTACCTGTAGAAGAAAGGAACAATTACACTATCTTACGTCAACGTTTGCTGACAAAGTTCCAACTCACTGAGCATGGATATAGGACAAAGTTTAGACAGTTAGTGCCAGAGACAAATCAAGATTTCACAGACTTTGTTAACACATGTAAAGAATGCATTTAACAAATGGATGGAGCTTGCAGAAGTAGGGAAAGATTTTAATAAATTAGTAGATCTAATGTTAAGAGACAAGGTAGTATCTGCATGCAATTCTAATTTAGTGGCGTTCTTTGAGGAACGGAAGCCAAAGGACATAGACACAATGTCTCAGTTAGGGCAAAACTACATGACTGCACATCCTAACGTATCTATTGGGAAACTAATGAGTGAGGAAATAGTCTGTGCAGCGTACACTAAACAGGACCAGAATCCAGTCATCAGACCAAGGGCGAAAAGTGTGGATTCAGCACAGAAAGGTGAGCAGCAAGAACTTCAAGATAATGGTTTCCGAGGAAACAATGTTGGTAGAGTAGGACGGTACCCATATAGAAGAGGGAACTTCCAGAGACGTCCAAATTATGCCGGATGTTGGAATTGTGGGAGCTGGAGACACAAGGGCAGCAGAGTGTGATGCACAACCATCAGATGGACCAACGAACAACACTAAAAGGGAGATTACTTGTTTCAAATGTGGAAAGAAGGGGCATATCAGCCATCAATGTAGGATGAGAGAAACAGAGCACTCAAATGCAGCGCAAGTAATTGAGACGCTGAACAATGAAGATTGTAGTGGGTGCAAACCTCTTTTTGAAAAAGACAGTCAGCCAGTCCTAATATGTGGTCATACAGTAAAAGCAGGATCAGCAGTGCATGAAGGAGGAAGTCTGAAGCTGCATCAGGGATTTGTCAATGATAGACCAGCGTTAACAATTAGGGATTCCGGATGTACGTCTATCGGAGTGAGGAGAAGTTTAATAGATCCCTCGGATTATACAGGGAAAAAGATTAGATGCATAACATTCAACGGCACAGTAGAGTTCTACCCAGTAGCCATAATAACAGTAAAAACACCATATATCACTGGAAGAGTGACAGCGTGTGTTCTGGACTCACCAGTGGCTGATTTGATCATAGGAAATGTTATAGGAGTTAAAGATTGTACAGAAGAGGAAGTAGTTTATTGGGACCGAAAATATAGTGTAAGCAGTAACGAGGTAGTTACCACAAGAGAACCTAAATTGGAGAGTATAGCTGAGGTAGGAGAGGCACTTGAAGTAGACACAGGAACTCAGGACAAGGATAGTACAGCGGAGCAGATGAGAGTGGATCCCATATATAGTGCTAGTGAATCCCAGAGACAAGATACTACTCTGAACAAATGTTCCCAAGGGTGTAGGAGAGTAGAACATAGGCAGTCAAAGAAAGGTAGATGGTGCTTCGAGAGGAAGAACAATGTTCTCACTCGCAGGTTTTCAGAGAGCAGAACTGCACGTGGGCAAGGAGCAGTACCTTTAGCACATAGAGACCGATATACTAGAACAGCTCAGGATAGTGCATGTGCAGGGCACATAGGCAAAAGGCGTATGCAGCAGAAAGCAAGGTGCCAGGTATATGGGCCAAGATTGAATAAAGAGCTCAGACTAAACAGAGACTCAAGTGTAACGGTGCAATATGCAGATAGGAAAGTTGAGTCAGGTCAAAAGAGTTTTCGCGACATTACTGACCCAGGGCTAGGGATAGCAAACAGATGTTGTAATTGTAGAGGTACCATGAGTCATGGGTACATGAAAGGTAGACACAGCATCGACAGGAATCAGAGGTGGGTTAATGCAAGAACAGAGCCACCTGATATAGGGTCGGTACACAAATAGTATTGTGGGGTCGTGAAGTAGTAAGAGACCTGTGGGTACATAAGTATAATGCTTTTCTATGATGTATTATTATTATTATGTGATGTATTAGTTCATGCATTGATACACAAGATAGATGGTTGTACTTATGTGTGATGAATATAGGAGTGTAATATGAGCATTTGATGTATTATGTAGTGTGGTAGCTAGAGTAAGGTGCAGCCATACTTAGGGCTACCCAGGCTATATGTCTGGGTCACATGTTTAGTAAGTTTTAGTCTCCCAATATTTGAAAACGAAGTTTTCTTTTAAGAGGGGGGTGATGACATAAGCCTGGGTCACTTGACATTGAGTTGAGTGACCGGGCATGAGGAAGAATGGAGATGAGAGTGGGAGACAGTAAAGTGACTGACCTGGCTACGAGGGAAACAATCAACCCTCAGAAATAATGGGGCGGATATGAGTGGAAATCCCCAGGGGGGGGATGGGTCGAAAGAGAGTTGTGTGTTGTGTGAAGTGAGGAGACTGAAAAGTCAGTGAGAGAAGAGACCGACTGCGGGTCAGGTCGTTTAAGAGAGAGCTCCGTGTTGTGTTGTTCTTCTAGTTGTGAAGACAGGCCTGAACCCAGAGTGGGTTCTGTATTGAGTGTAGGCCTAAACCCAGAGTGGGTTCTATAGTTGAGCAGTGGCTCCAACCCAATGTGTGGGTTGTATTGTGGGAGATCCAGCCGTGGATAGTAGCTGGATTACCTGTCTTGTGGATTGAGATTAGAAGCCGGCCGTGAGAAGGCATTGATGTGTGCTGGTTAAATTGTGAGGAGGATATTTATATTCTATGGATTACATTATGTTTCTGGATGTATAAACATGTTCCGTTTGTCCGTCTTATTTCTGTAATAAAGGATTATGTGCGCCAACGGAATCTTGTTTAATGCCTGGTGAATATGCACTGCGGGGGTGAGTTACATTGCAAGACAGATATCTCCATTGACACACCATGAGTATCGTTACCTAGACAACGACCATCACACAATAATATCATGAACATATCATCGTAAGAACTTCGTGATATTATCATCAAGAAAACGTGTGACACTAAGGTTACATCAAGCAGAAGCTGTTGGTTATTTTCCATATATTATCTTGTGCTTCATATTTGTTATTTATCAGTGTATTTAGTTTTTTAGTCCCTGTTGCTGCCACATAGTAACCTATGTCACTAACTTCTAACTGTAATATGTATCAGTTGGTGAGCATAATGCAAAAAGCCTGCATTATGCTGACGATCTGGTTTTGGTTGCCGAAAATGAAATGCAGTTATAAGAAATGGTGAATATAATTGCAACAGAAAGTCAAAACACGGGGTTCATCTGAATAACAAAAGCAAGTAACGGTTATTACAAATAAAGATTGTATATCCAAATGTAACATCAATGTGAATGGAATACATCTGACACAAGTCAATGTATTTAAGTACTTGGGGACTTTAATAACAGCAGATGGAAGATATATTTTGAAAGTTAAATGTAAAATAGCATAAACAAAAGCAGCATTTCGCAAGTTGAAAAATATTTTCTGCAATTTCTTTGTCAATGAAGGCAAAGAAAAACTTCTTAAAAGCTATATTGAGCCAGTTCTTACGAGTGGAAGTGAATCATGGAGATTTAGGTGATATGTGAGGGTTTATGTACAAGTTGCAGAAATGTAGTTTTAAAGAAAAATGATGAGAACACCATAGATGGATACAAAGAGCAATGAAGTTATCCTGAAACAATGAACTCCCAAAAAGAACTGGTTACTGGCATTAGAAGATGGCAGTTCATATCTTGTTAGCATGTCATCAGAAGGAAAATCCTTGAGTATGTCGTCAAAATGGACAAAGAGGAGGAGGCGCAGGGGGAGACCAAGAGAAAAGAAAGATGCTGAACAGTCTGACATCGTGGCAGGGTGGAATATCAATTGATTATGTGGTTGTTTCGGGATTTTAAATTTAAATATATCAATATCAATATCAGGAATATATATGATATATCAGGAATATCAATATCAGAAATTATTGGCAGCACAAGAAATCAAAGGCTGTGAACAGACATGAACGCCAATGCCACACGGCCTGGACTAATATAAACAATATGTATGTGGGGTCTATGTACACTATATAGTTACAGTTATATAATGGATACCTGTTGCTTACATAAGCGTAATAAATAAACTTACTAGTGTGGACTGTATTTTGAGTCTTATGTTTATTTTGGTTGTTTTTAACAGCTAATCATAATGTAAAATATAAATTATTAAAACATAGTTTACTGTACTGTTATACATCTCAGATAATTCTTTTGAGTCATTTTTGCATGTCTTGGAAATAGCATGTCTTTCCCTCTCTTAGCGAGATGATGAGTGCAGGCATCGAACCAGTGTTCGACCGTACACGTAACATTATCAGCATAGCTCGTTATAAACTACAGTAACGTGTCTCACCCACAAGCATGCCCCTCCCCCATACACACAGACACACATGTTCCATATAGAACCTGCTATAACAGGTCTGTGACGTGATAGGGCAATTATATTTTGTAGGCCTGAATGCACAGAGAAATAGGTGGCCAGTATTTCTCTCACTTTAGCAGACGATTGAATAATTGATTTAATAACTGACATAACAGCATTCGGGGCATTGCCATAAGCGCTCTGTCCCCCCCCCCCTTCCCCCCCCCCCCACCCTCAGAAGCCAGCGAAGAGTTCCAACCCCAATAGTACCAGTAGCAATTTGATTATATGTGCGTCTCACCTTTTCTCTAAGCGTCGAGCATCGGCCAGATCCCCTCGTCACTCCTCGCTGTCGCATTCTTGCAAGACCGTCGTGATCCATTTGCTCCTCCGTGGTGTACGCGTGCTACACAAGGCCGCAACCACGCCTGCCTTATCATGCATAAATACTCCACCAGGTTTTGCGGAGCCAGCCAATATGTCTGCCTGTTCATTCCCCCAGCACACCAGCATGCCACGGAGAAAAGATTCAGACGATGCTTGCCACCCGTGACTTCCGAAGCGAAGCAAGCCACTCCTCACCCTACTCAGTTTGATGCACACATTATTTGAAGATTCAGAAATTGCTAATAATATTGCTTGTGGAAAAATCAAAGACTGAAGCAATAATAAACCAGGCGATTGTCCCCTACACTGTTCATGAATTGGATAAATCTTTAAGTGGTATTTCATGTTTCGGTTTTTCGACAGATGCTAGCAATCACGGTTCACAGAAAATATTTCCGATTGTTGTTCAGTACTTTGACTGGAAAGCAGGTGGAATCCAAATTAATATTCTCGAGTTAGACAACACACCAAATGAAACCTCAGAAAATATATCACAGTATATTTTGAGAACACTGAACACTCCAAAAACATGATTTGTACTTCAAATGTGTTGCTTTTGCTGGTGAAATGCCAATGTTAATTTTGGAGGCATTAACAGAAGAGAAGGTAGAAATGTGTTCTTGCATTTGATGGAAGCCTTGAGCAAGCCATTAGTAGGCGTTGAATGTTCTGCTCATGTTCTGCACAACTGCATCCAACTCGGCGCAGATTTAATGCAGATTGACGTTGAATATAATGTCTTGAAGATATTCAATTACCGGACTTCCGGTTTCAAGATGGCGACGGACGGTCGTGTTGTTTTGTGTTCGTTAACTTTTTCGCGTAGGGGATGGATTTATTCATCTCTTGCGTGTAATTGGTGTGCCAGGATGTAAAACCAGGAGTTTCTACTCAAGATCTGCGCGGGTGCTACGGAGTTCGTGCATCGAGCGAAGCCATCCTTGACTGAATTTTCAGCAGCGTGTGTGGTTTTCTCAGTCTGTGTTTACGTTTTTTCAACATGGCGGAAGAACGTGTTTTTTCCGAGCGGTCAGCAGTCAACATAACGAAGCGGCGTGGTAGCCGCGCAGGGACAAAGAAGCACGGTGGTTTGAGGCGTTTTAGACTCAAGTGTCACCGTCTAGGACTCAGGAATATCCGTATTCTATATTGGAACTGTGCCAGTGTAAAACAACGGGGCTCTATTTTAGAAACCCTAGTTTACAGGAACGACATTGTAGCACTCCAGGAGACGAGACTGGGCGATCAGCTACTCCGAATTGCTGGCTTCAAATGTTTCTACAACAGACGACATCTGGGAACGGCGATTCTCGTTCGCGACAGCATGGTGGCGTCAGAGCTAGACATGTCCAGTTGGGACAGTGACGATATACAAATACAGGCGTTGAGAGTTCATTCCAGTATACCATTCGTGTTGGTTAATGTTTATGCCCGCAATGCGAGTATGGACGCCCAGAAGTGGCAGTGCTTAAGTGGCATATTAGGCCACGAGAGAAATGTTATTTTCTGTGGTGACTTCAACGCTAAAGGCAGAGCATGGGGAAACACTTCCTCCAATACACAAGGGGAGGAGCTCGAGACTGCACTGGAAACCATCGACCTGGTTTGTATTAACAGTGGCTGTGTCACCAGGACAGCAAGCCGTCCAGGCGATGAGGACAGTGCTATTGATCTGGCGCTAGTTTCACCTTCACTCACTACAGTGTGTAGATGGGGTGTCCTAGGACACCATGGCAGCGACCACCACCCGTGCAGCATATTGGTGGAGAAAGGCAGAACCAGGCAGCACAAGCTAAAGGTAAAGACGTTCCAGTATGACAGTACAGGGAAAAGATGTGGTGAGTAAAATAAGACGTGACAAGCGCAGAACGTTTCAGGGCAGGAAAAAAAGCTGGGAGCAGCCACCGTGGTGGAGTTTCGAGGTGGAGAAGGCTTGGGTGGATAAGCGTAGTGCTGTAAGGAGATGGCAAAATGCCAAGAAGAACAGAGCTGGTCATCCTAGTCCCTGCTTGCACTTAGAAAGAGAGATGCACACAAAAGTAAGCTATTTCAAAAAACTGGTCAAGGTGGTTAAAAGCGAAAAATGGGCAGAGGTGTGTCAAAGAGTAAGCACAGACAAGTCACTGAAATTGTTCTGGCGACTACATAAAAGCATGAGTGGTGTAGTCAAGAATAAGAGCATTTCTGACTTCCAAGGTGCTGACCTCACCTGGCAGAGGACTGACGAGGACAAGGGCAAAGCCCTCTTTGAACGCTACCTTGAGCAGAGCAACCAGACAGACATGGGAGGCCGAAATCTGGCCAAGGAGGTCACCTCAGACAGATGCAAGGCCCAGAACACTTCGGATGAAGACACAGTGACAGTGAAAGAAATCAAGGCTGTGCTTCGACGATCAAAAAACAGTGCTCCAGGTCCTGATGGCATAAGATACGACGACATAAATAGGTGTACCGACAATGAGCTAGAGAAACTAGCAGACATGTACAACAACAGTATAGGGAGTGCTAGCATCAAGGAGGAATGGTTACACAGCTATCTGATTCCCTTGCCGAAGCCTGACAAAGACCACAAAAAAATTCAGGGATATCGAATTATAACCATGCAGAATACAATAGGCAAGCTGCTGGAGAAGGTAATTGCCAGGAAAATATCAAGCCAACTAGAGAGGCAAGGTGTTTTCCCACCTACCCTGCGTGGGTACCGTCCAAAAAGAGAAACCTGGACCAATGCAGCAGTCTTTGCCCATGATGTCTATGAAGGTTTCCACTCAGGCACTAAAACCGTTGCTGCAGCGATTGATCTTGAGGACGCATACAACAGAGTACCACTGGATTTTTTAATGTTTCAGCTTCTTGAACTAAACGTAAGTCCATTCCTCCTTAGTTGGATCGCTGCAGCCCTCTACCAACGGAAAGTAGTTTTTAGATGTGGCAGTTGGACTTCGGAACCAACAACAATATATCCTGGCCTACCACAGGGATCACCATTATCTCCGGTACTGTTCAACGCCTACACAGTGAGAATCACCAGTGAGCAGATCACTGGACCTGGCAGGACATTGTCGTATGCCGATGATGTTTTAGTGTATCGTCAGGGTAAGGATAGAGAGGAGGTTGCTGTGGAACTACAAACCGAACTCAATCGCATAAGTACTTGGTGTGATGAAGCTGGGGCAATGGTCAACCCAACAAAGGCAACAGTGACTTGGTTCTCGTTGAATAATCATATTGTCAACAATCCAACACCAACTGTAATGCTGTGTTCAGAGACGGTGGAAAGAACGCAGGCAATGAATTACCTGGGGATACGGTTTGATCGAAGCCTTGCTTATAATGTGCACATAGACCAGGTGATAACAAAGGCCAAGCGGGGTTTGGCAGCGATGCGGGTGATGGCGGCAGCAAACTGTGAGCAGCGCCATCTATGTCTTCTGTACGAGGGGCTGGTCATGTCTGTTTTGGAGTATGCAATGGCAATCCTGACTCTCAGCCATAAGCAGATAGAAAGGATGGAAAGGATACAGAATGAAGCTATGCGCATTATTCTTGGATGTACAAGAGATACAGCATGCAGGGACGATGCGCTACCTTCTTGATTTTCCAACCATTGAAGAGAGAATACAAGTTTGCAGGGCACGCGCCTACCTCAGAATTAACGCAAACACACAACATCCACTGCATAGTGAAATTAGGAAGGTGAAGGGCAGCAGGTTAAAAAGAGGACGGTCGTGGATGGGTCAAGCCGAAGACATTCTTCAACAGGTGTGTTCACTTGAGGACTTAGAACCTGGCGAGGAGTGGGTGCAAGTGCCAACAGACTTCTGCACATCCTTTTCAGTTTGCATCCAACTAGATAGAAAATGCAGACAAGAAAATCCGGCTGCTGTTGGGGCTGAAGTACAAGCGTTGATTTTCGAGAATTCGCTAGACGGTGACGCGGTCATCTACACAGATGGGTCGGTCGTCCGACATGTGAGAAGCTCATGGGCCTTTACAGCTCGGGCCGGAGGGAGAATTGTGAAGGAGGACTCTGGTGCTTTCACTGAAACCACAAGTAGCCTGACCATGGAAGTCATGGCAGTAAGTAAAGCAATAACATGGCTCGAGACACAGACATTCACTAGGGCCTGTTTCCTTAGCGACTCAATGAACATGATCAAGAGGATAGAGGAGGGGTCGATCCGAAGAGAATGGTTGCTGCCTCTGAAGCGGTCTCGGCTGGCAAAGATTAGTTTCATCTTCGTGCCAGGTCATGCGGGAGTACAAGGAAATGAGCGGGCTGACAAGCTCGCAGGTGAGGCTACTGTGGAGGGCGGACGCGCCATGGACCAGGCTGACATTCTGAATGCTCTACGAGAAGTGAGACTTTTGCGAGAACCAAGTGATGACTGTGAATCTACAACAATGGCCAGACTGCGGGAGCAGCAAATTAAAAGAGGGGTGGCCAAACAAGAACACTACGCAGGAAGCCAAAGAAGATTGATAAACCAACACAGAACTGGCGTCGTTAGCCGCTACACGCTGCGGGTTTTGCTGAGGAGGGGATCCGAGCACTTATGGACTGAATGGTTCGATGTGCAACGAGGATGATCTGTCGACTAACTAACTAACTAACTAATTACTTTACTATATACGCTGTCAGAACATAAACATTAAAGGATTGTTGTGACTATGTCAACATTAAGTATCAGCAACTACTCTATCACTCTAAAACTAGATGGCTCAGTTTGTTTCCAGCTGTTGAGGCTGTTTACTGCTTTGAAAGAATATTTTCTTTCTGTAAATGCTATGATATCTATGCTATTATCTGCTATGATAAAAAAATTTATTGGCAGCGATTGTAATAAAATTGTACTGATTGTGGGTTTAATCTGGAACGATTTAAATGAAACATTCAATATGGCCTCCTTTGTCCTCCTTTTTGTCTTATTATGTCCTCCTTTTGGTGCCACCGTATCTGGCAACCCTAGGCAGAGGGGTCTGTGAGCCTGAGGAATAAAGGCCGCCTGGCTAGTGCAGTCGCAATGAACTATACAGGTTGGGATTTTCTTGTTGCCTAGGGCAGAAAAAAAGATCCCACATCTTACCGAGGATTCGAACCCAGGTCTCCTGAAGAAGAATCCGGCGTTTTAGCCACTCGGCCAGCCGAGTCTATTAAAACCCTCTCTTTTTCTTACCTGTTATCGGTAATCGATAATTCTTTCACACGAGAGTGATATTCAGCCTCGCCGTAATTTCTCTTTCCACTGCAAGTCAGCCCCTGCGATGTTTGGACTATTGTGCCTTATACTAATATTAAACATCTTAAAACGATGCAAAGTCATCGGTTACATGGTTCTCCCTAAACAACCATATTGTGAACACAGACCTGCCGGCAGTAAGAATGGATGGGAGCATTTTGAGTTGAACCCAGTCAATGACATATCTTGGCGTGAGGCTTGATCGAAGCCTGTCCCTCAGAGATCATGCATGTCGATTATGTCCTAACGAAAGCTCGAAAGGTTTTGCCAGCAATGAGAGTCATGGCGACTGCCAATATCGAGCAAAGACTCCTAATACTCCTGTTCCAGGGACCGGTGCTTTCACGCATCGAGTATGCCCTGGTCATCCTCACTGTCAGCCCTACACAGATTGGAAGACTTGAAAAAAAGTACAAAACGAAGCCATGCGCATCATTTTGCGCTGCACGAGAGACACCAGCTGTGCAGCAATGAGATACCTCCTTGACTTCCCGACAATGAAACACAGGATCAAGATCTGGAGAGCTCGTGCATACTTAAAAATAAGTGCAGATGAGCAGCACCCTCTGCATGACGCTATATTCGGAGAAAAGGGTGACAGGCTAAAGAGAGTCAAATTATGGATGGGTCGGGCGGAATATGTCGTCAGACAGGTCTGCAGTCCTACCAGTATCAACCCCGGCAAGTAATGGGTGCCGGTACCTCCAGCTTTTAAGTGCGCTTTCTCCTGCATCATTACACTCGACAGACGATGCAGAGAGCAGAACCCTGCTGCTGTCAATGCAGAGGTCAACGCGCTCATCTATGAACACTCAGATAGCCCCGAAGTGCTCATCTATACAGATGGATCTGTTGTAAAGCAGCAGAGAAGTGCGTGGGCATTTACAGCCCGTTCAGCGGGCCGAACCGTTCAAGAATCCAGTGGTGCCCACTCTATGACCACGAGCAGCATGACGATGGAGGTGATGGCAGTTACACAGGCTTTCATATGGCTGGAATCACAGCATTATACCAACGTGTGTGTACTAAGTGATTCAATGAGCATGATTCAGAAGGTCGAAGCTGGATCTGTACGTAGACAGTGGACTGAGTCGCTGCGGAAGTATGTTGTCCGTAAAGTCACCTTCATCTTCGTCCCGGGACATGCGGGAGTCGAGGGAAATGAACGAGCTGATAAACTGGCTGGCTCTGCACCCCCTGTAGATGGCCAGCCCATGGATCGTGCCGATGTTATTAACGTCCTTAAAGATATGGCGAGAACAGAGGACTTTGACGTCAGTGAATCCACATCGCTGTCCAGGATCAAAGACTTGGATGTAAGAATAGGCACGGCCAGACGCGAGAGGTACATCGGAAAAACGAGGTGCCTCGTCAACCAACACAGAACTGGCACTATTAGCCATCGGACGCTGATGCATAAGCTGGGGGAGGATCTGAGCACCTAAGGACCTGTCCGGAGTGCAAAGAAAATACCCCAACTGATAACTGATCTTAAAACGTGTACCAGTCAGCTAGTCTATCCTTTTATTGTGTGATGGAATGGTTATAATTAAATATATCTGCACCAAATATGGAAAAACAAATACACTCCGAGCTTCATTTTCTCTGCAAACTGTATTAACGAAGTGATTCATTTGATAAGATCAGGTGTGTGGGTCAATCCACCCATACATTTGATTAAGTGCATTGGGTATATAGCCCTAGGCACATTTTTTTTATAGACCAATCGGCACTCGATGGTTGCTGTGATCAGTATCACATCGGACGTCTGTACTTATCAAAACATTTCCTGTTTAGACTAGGCAGACAAGGTTTCTGCAGTACAGGACAACTGAATGTCAAGGAGAACATGTTTCAAATGGTTACTTTATGTCTTAGTGTTAAAATGTACAAGTGATGAGGCGTGTAAAAGGTTTCTCTACTCTTACTTGCACTTACTTTCCTATCTCCTGAAAGTGTTTATGTGGATTTTATTACAAAGCAGATCACTGTCACTGAGAGATCATTGTAATTGTATGATTATATATCTATTAAAACCCTTTCTTTCTTAAATATAAATGTTACAATAACAGCAGAGAATTCTAGCACTCTGCCTTCAGTTAATCTTCAGTGGCTTCAGCCAAAATATAGAATAAGGAGAACAACCTAATATACCTTCATATATGAAATATAAGCAATCACGACCAGAAATGAAATATGTTAGCAACGTTACACAGTTCTGGGGAATGACTGTTCACAAGCAAACGTATATATGGCGGTGCAAACCAAACCATACATGTACACATTTATGTCGATTCATCATCATCATTAAATACCATGCCGGCTGGCCTAGGCGTTCATGATTCCCACAGATCTCGGTCTTTAGTTTTCTGGATCAACTCTGCTGATGATATCCCTCCATGCCACCGTCTCAGTCCATCCAACATCATTTCTCATGGTCGGCCTCTGTCTCTCTTCCCATCGATTTGTCCAGTTGTCACGATGTTCTCCACTACCTCTATTCTCATCACATGACCAAAGAATTTGGTCTCGAGGTATGGTGTCCGCCTCGAGTGCTGGAGGTCTCGGGTTCAGGCCCCGGCGAGGACCGGGATTTATTTAATAAATCCACCTGGACTTCCAGTAATAAAATTTCCCCTGGTCTCTGGGTAGTGAGATCGGACGCCCGTGTGTATTGTTGCGCACGTAAAAAATCCCTTGGCAGTTGGAAATCGAAAAAGAGTAGCCTAACGGCGCTGCCCGGGCAAAATTTCAAGTTAAAAATCTACCCAAAGTATTTCAGGATCCTCGCCGATGCAACGGAGTTCGTGCATTGAGCTGAGTTTCTCCAGATTCAGGTTTGAGTTAGGAGGAAAACGGAGCACTTATGGGTTAAACCGTGTGCCGCGATGTTGATCCAACGACTAAACTAAACTAAACTAAACTAGACCAAAGAAAGCCGTTTGCCTCTTTCTTATTGTTGTATATAGTGTTCTAGTTTCATTAGCCTCTTTCAGACAGTCGATGTTAGTTGCTTGCTTGCTTGCTTGTGTTCGCTGGCTGTGATCTCCAGCGCGAAGTCCTGTATGTCAGATGAAGACATCCTGTTGTCCAACATCAATGTGAGGCGAATATCTCTAGTAAGTTGGGATGTAAAATGAGAACGTGAGATATTTTTCCCCCTTTGGTTAAGGAATTTTCCTACTTTTTATAAGTTTGGCTGAAATTTGGCTACAATTTTTTCTTATTTTCTTAACAAAATTTCCTACTTTTCATAAGTTTTGCATGAAATATTTCTTCACTGGTCCCAAAATTCTCACATTTGGTTAACAAAGTTTCCTACTTTTTAAAAAATAAGTTTCGATGAACTTTTGCCAAACTTTTCACATTTGGTTAACAAAGTTTCTTAATTTTTATGAGTTTGTTTGAAATTTGGTCAAACTTATCACATCTGGACAACAAAATTTCCTACTTTTACAGAAGTTTGGGTGAGATATTTATAAGTTTGGTTGACCTTTGGTCACAATTTTTCACATTTGGTCAACAAAAATGTCCCACTTTTTATGGATTTGGTTGAAGATTGGACAAACTTTTCACCTTTTTTTATTGGTCCTACTTTTTATGAGTTTTGTTTGAAATTTGGTCAAACTTTTCACATTTGGTTAACAAATTTTCTTACTTGGCCAAGATCTTTGCCCTTTGGATAACACAGTTTCCTACTTTTCATAAGTTTGGGTGAAATTTGATCATACTTTCCACATCTGGACAACAAAATTATCCACTTTTCATAAGTTTGGGTGAAATTTGGCCAAACTTTTCACGTTTGGTTAACAAATTTTCCTACTTTTCAAATGCTTGACTGAGATTTTTATAAGTTTGGTTTGAAATTTAGCTAACCTTTTCACATTTGGTTAACACATTTTGTTACTTGGCCAAGCTTTTTGCCATTTTTGTTAACAAAGTTTCCTACTTTTCATAAGTTTGGGTGAAATGTGGTCAAACTTTTCACATATGGACAACAAAATTTCCCACTTTTTATAAATTTGGGTGAAAGTTGGCCAAGCTTTTCACGTTTGGTTAACAAATTTTCCTACTTTTCATATGTTTGACTGATATTTTGTATAAGTTTGGTTTGAAGTTTGGCTAACCTTTTCACATTTGGTTAACAAATTTTCTTACTTGGCCAAGATTGATGCCATTTGGTTAACAAATTTGTCTACTTTTCATAAATTTGATTGAAATGTGGCCAAATATTTTTCCCTTTTGGGTAACAGATTTTCCTACCTTTTGCAAAGTTTCCTACTTTTCATAATTTTGGTTGAGATATTTCAGACTACGGTCGACAGTTTTTCCTACTTTGGTTAACCCGTTTCCTTAGTTTTTGTTGAAATATTTCTTGAATTTGTCACCAATATGTATCATTCTCTCACCACATGACAACTATATACACCGTAAACACTAAATATTCAACAACCAAGACGTAATTATAATTTATATACCTGTTTATTTTACAGTATTTCAGTGCCTTTTACAGTATTTCAGTACATTTTACAAGAATAAAATGAATGAAATGGATGATGCGCTATGAGCTGGTATACATAGTATCATCAGAGCATTTTATTTTCATATACAGAGCTGATACAGAGCATATACAGACATTGTATGTTGTTTTTGGGTTTCTTCACACCATTGTCTGAGTTGGTTGCTTTCTCCAGCTGGTAGTCTAGTATGTATATGTCACTTGGCATGTAGTCATAAGGCTGGTCTCCTGATTGGTGGTCTTACATCTGAGTGTTGTAGACAACCGGGTCATCAATCATCTGAGTGTCGGGCATATCAAACATCTGGCTATTAGGCTCTTCACATATCTGGTTGCTGGGGTCATCACACATCTGACTGTAGCTGGGTTGATAACTGGTGGTATAGTATGCGTCTACTTGGTGGCTTCGTTTAGTACCCTGCTTGACTTGAGTACTGTCTTGAGTGTGTTAGACTTGATTGCTTCGGTTGGTGTCTAGTTGCACATCAAACAGCTGGGTATTGGGGTCATCACACATCTGGTTGCTGGGGTCACCACACATCTGACTGTAGCTGGGTTGAAAACTGTCGGTATAGTATGCGTCTACTTGGTGGTTTCGGTTAGTTCCTTGTTTACCTTGAGTCTTGACTTGAGTGTTTTGGACTTGGTGGCTTCTGGGAGTGCCTTGTTTGACATGAGTACTGACTTGAATGTTTTGGTACTGACTTGCTTGTCTCTATTAGTACCTTGTTTGATTTCGTTACTGGCTTGGTTAACTTGGTGGAGTCTGTCAAAGTCAGCTAGGATCTCTCGATGCATGGTGAGCATCTGTTCATATTCTTGCCGCGTAACTATCATTCCAATTTTAGTCGGGAAATTCTTGTCGGATTCACCGTAAAATCTTCGGATGTGTAACGTGCTCGTTCCTTTGTAATATGAGACAAACACGGCTTTATCAGCACCTCCCACTGGTCTATTAGTCTCACAACTACGAGTCATGTAGACCCAGTTAGCAGGCACAGTCTTGAGGTCTGTAGTCATCTTCTGATCCCAATGGTTGAGTGTTACCAGCCTCGGGTTTATATACTAGTTTTTGAGCCATGCTTAAAACCGGTTTAAGCCAGTTTCTTAGGTCAAGCGGTTCAGATTATGCTGACGCGGCTGTCCTTATGGCGCGACTAAGCGTTCTACTACCAGCTCGTTGACCCGTTGTCTGTTTAAGCTGGGTTGGGGAATGCGGGTCATGGTCGCCCCATGACCTCTCAACATGATGAAATAGATATCGTAGAGGACACTGTGTTACTTGTGCTGTAGTCACTGTGAGCTACAGTCTGTGAAGTCAGAGTAGCAGTGATATACATATACAGTCTCCTCACATCCACTGTAGTATTCTTCGCATTAAGGACTGGTCAGCTATTAAAGACAGGGCTGTAGGTATATTACAACCATTTTGTTTTCATGTAGGTGTTTTAATACTCATATGGCTTGTCTCTCAACTATAGACGTCTAGCACCATATATCCATTGTATTATACTAGTATTGTTAGGTTAACCATATGCCTACTTGGAAAAACACAACGAAAATGTGAAAAATAATCATCTGAGTGTTGGGTACATCATGTCTTCGGACAGTCTGGGGTTTCGACGTAGCGCCACGTATTTCATCCTTATTCTATGTCTGATCTCTTCCGAACTCGAAAATGTAACGTCAGCACTGAAGTCCCGGTAGTGAATGAAAACTTTGTGCCCGCATCAGTGGTCAGAAGTATTTCCACCGTGTCGAAGGAGTAATGACTCAGTTGTATGTAGTGAGGTTTGTCATAGGCGCGAAACACTGAGGTCGATCGCTGATTCATGATAGGAACCATCCTTATTAGTGGGACCATGACGTCTCCGACTGGTCTCGCCGCGATAAGATCGCAGTATACGTAGACATTTTGCAGGTCTTTATTCGGGTCTATCGCCCCTTCACCTTCAATTGTATCTAGTATCTCTTGTAACTTCTCACTAAATGTAATAGTGGCCCCGGGTTCGAGTATTTTCACGATGACTTTCTTTGAGGCATTGTCGAAATGGAATAGAACACAGAGCTGATCATCCACCTTACGATCTTTCATTAGTCGATTCAGTGCAGCTATAAACTTATCTGGTGAACTGTACAGACCCGGGGGACACGCCTTTCTTACCACTCTACCGCTTGGTGGGATGTATCTTAGCCATACTTCATTCTCTAGCACATTGTAGTAGTTGGGGAATTGAATTATAGCCAGACCCACTTCGAAATGTTGATTCACCTCAATAGTCTGCGGTAACTTGACGAAATAGTGACCTGATGTGTTCTTGGGAAACATGTTCGGCGAAGCATTACTCGGTAAAGTCATGTAGAAGCTCATATTTTAGGGTTTGGTAGCATGTAACCCAGACAGCTGCTTAGAAGAGCGGTCCACAACTTGTCCTCGACCGCGTCGACGTTGTCTCGCGATAGATTGCATAGTGATACGCTGTCGACCCAGCCTACAATACTATAAGAAGAAATGACTTGTCTCTTCAGATATAGGCGTCTAGCACCATTTATCCTGTATTTATACTAGTATTGTTAGGTTAACCGTATGCCTACTTGGAGAAACACAACACAAATGTGAAAGATTTATCAAAAGCCATCTTATCGTTAGCTACTTGTAACATTGTGATCTGGTTGGTGTTCACTGAGACCGGTACTTCTAGACGGTGAATGGTGGTCGTCTTATACACGCTATTTGATGGCGTAGAATGACTCAGCCGATTATTATGCACTGTCTGGTCATGCTACCGTATGCGACTCCATCTTTGAGCGGTTGAGTTATTATTCACGTGTTTCGGATGTATCCCATAAGACACGTGACCGGCTACAGCGCCATCTTTGATCGGTTTTATCCACGTGGTTGTACACTTACACGTGTGATCGAATGCGGCGCCATCTTTACCGGTTTTAGTCATGTGTTTCGATTGTATATCTTAGACATATGACCGGAAGCATCGCCATATTTAATCGACTGTGACCATTACCCGAATGTCTCGGCTGTATCGTTATGGTGTCAGTACGATCTGAGTCATCCTCCAGTTTTTCCCTAAAGACATGTCTGAACACGTTCACGTACATTCACTCCGCCGACATAGCCCCGTAATGAGTCACCCTCAGATGATGATGGTGATGAGATGATGATGATGATGATGATGATAAGGATGATGATGATGATTTTGTTGGTGGTGGTGGGTGATGATGATGATGATGGTAATCCTGATGACAGACACTACAGAAGATCATGGGTGCCGGTTGTTCAGAAAGACAGCGGAAAGCTTGCCCAGGAAGCATGACTGCTGGGGTTGATTGCGACGTCCTGTAAATGCATTGCATTACAGATTGAGTGCACTATGTAATAGATTGACAGCATATCTATAGTACAAAGGCATACATTGTGTCGTGATATGACACGGACAAATTCATGATGGCACACGAACAACCAAACAATGTTGGGGCTGACTGCGACGTCCTGTAAATCAAATGCATTACAGATTGACTGTGCACTATCTAATAAGATAGATACATAACTATAGTATGAGGGATACATTTGGTCGTGATCTGTTACGACAAATCATGATGGCACACGAACAACCAAACAATGTTGGGGCTGACTGCGACGTCCTGTAAATCAAATGCATTACAGCTTGAGCTGCGACTATGCTAATAGATTGACACATAACTATAGTATGAAGGCATACATTTGGTCGTGAACTATTACGGAAAATCATGATGGCACACGAACAACCAAACAATATTCGGGCTGACTGCGACGTCCTGTAAATGCATTGCATTACAGCTTGACTGCTATATCTAAAAGATAGTTACATAACTATAATATGAGGGATACATTTGGACGTGATATGATACGGCAAATCATGATGGCACACGAACAACCAAACAATGTTGGGGTTGGCTGCGACGTCCTGTAATGCAATGCGTTACAGCTAGACTGGAATATGTAATAGATAGGCATAGCGCTATAGTATGAGAGATACATTTGGTCGTGAAATAAAACGGCACATCATGATGGCACACGTCTGACTGCGATATCATGTAATTGATAGCACACACATACGCATGTACATTCACACATGCGCGCGCGCACATGACATGGCTACCGTTCGTTCAAAATGACAATTGCAACCTTGCCCCAGTAAGCCTGACACTCCATAGAATACTGAGGTTGATTGCGATGTCCTGTAATTAATAGCGCGCACACACGCACACACACATACACACACACGCGCGCGCACGAACGCACACACACACACAGATGCGTGTGCATATCCCGCGTGACTAAGCCAGTCAGGCACCTACGTATATATGTCTTACTCACTGACACAACCTACATGCAGTTATAGAAATAAATAGATATAAATAAAATAAAATACATAAATACATATATACATATCTATTTATATTTAATATTTCAAACCATTTGTGTGGATCGGTTTCATATAGCTATATTTGAGAATAGCTTATTTTTTATGCGCAAATATGCCCTTCACAGCGCTGGGGTGCTCGATTTGATCTTTACCTGGAGATAAGCATTGAAGTCCCATGACGTTAATTGAATATTTCCTAGGCGTTCTGGCTGACCGCTATAAGATAATCTTGTACGACGCTCGCTGGCCATGGTGGGGTCAGCGCGTGATCTTTACCTGTGCGCGCAGGTAAAATCTAGCGGTCAGGGGAGATTATTAAGGACCGCAGCAAAGAGGCGACAAGAATAGCATCATTTGATTTAATTGTATTTCTTGTATTAAGGGGGAGTTATTTGTGGTGTTTCATTACATATTTTTATGATTATCTTGGTAAGATACGTCTTAAATTAATTGAGAATCGTAGTTTTATATTGATATTAATATGCTCCGCTAAACATACAAGAAATGTATCCGTTTATTATGTGTTTTAGGGTTAATTTTTTAATAATAATGTATTCGTGTCTAGTATATATTTAAACCAGATTTTCACCAAGCGCTTAATGTAGATACATGGGTACTATGGAAAACTGCCGAAGCGTACAAACGTTTATTCATCATCCAACTATGGATACACGAGTTATCTCGAGTGATGGAATAAATCATTTTCTCCACTCTGTCATATTGGATTTCGATCTCCTCATCGAAGGGGGTCGATATCTACATGACTATGGTTCGATCACACCGCACCGCACCACAAACACCCACACACACACTCACACTGGTACTCGAACCCATGTGCCCGGCAACTATTTGGTCTACTTATCTATATACGTATTCCACATACCCGGGACATGTCTCGCTGTCTTTGAATGGTCTCGGAAGCGGTCGGGGGAAGTCGAGGCGGCCGGCGGAGGTACCTGTTCGCGCCCGCCCGCCCCAGGGACCGGAAGTAGTCATCACGACAACCGGAAGTGACACAAGAAAACACCCGCCAACATTTGAAAAATGTGGTCCGAAATGGATCCGTTTTCAATCTGGTGCTATACCCTGTGTATAGTAAAAACTACGTCATCGATGACGTATTGCACCATAAAATATACCCCATTACAACGTACCTTACTACTTGCGTGAGCGTGCGCGTGTGTGTGTGTGCGCGTGTGCGTGTGTGACTGTGTCTCTCTACATCTCATTCATTCATTCAGTAGCATGTCCTTTGCAGAACCTCGCTCCCATAACAACCTTCCGGAAAATCTCTCGATCATAAGCAAGATATCCCGCGTCCGATAAACCCATCTGGAGATCATCTGCTACATCCTGCACACATCTTCTCTTTGGCCTTCCTCTTCCCATCTTCCCAGGCATATACCCCTTTTTATGACGTTTCAAGTGACTTAAGTATTTCAATTTTCTTTGTTTTATCGTCTTTAATAGCAAATCAATCAATCAATCATGTGCCATGCCGGAAAGCGTGGGCGGTCATGACTCGCCATTTCACTCGATCACCAGTGTCGTGGATCAGCTCAGTGTTCCTGTCTCTTCCATGCCATGTGGCCAAGCCATCCAGGTATTTTCCTCTCGGTCTTCCTCTTGGTCTGTTCCCCTCGATCTTGCCAGTTGTCACTAAGTTCTCCAATCCACATCTTCTCATAACATGTCCAAAAATTTTGACTGTCTACGTCTAATTTCTCTAATCGTTTACGATGTTCATTTGTCTCCTGTAGTACTTGGTCATTGGTTTTTCTGTCTGTCCATGGTATTCTTTGCATTTTCCTCAGAAACCACATTTCTGCAGCCATCAGATGCTTTTCAGCTTGACTGCTCATTGTCCAAGTTTCACATCCATACAAAAGAACAGGCTCTATGTATCCCCTCAACACTCTTTTTCTCGTTTCAATTGACATCTTTTATTGGTCAGAATGTTTTTTCATCTTGCTAAAGGCTACTTTCGCCATGGCGATTCTTGTTCTAATCTCTTCAAGGCATCTCCATCAGATGTTATAACTGTTCCAAGATAATTGTACCGATTCACTTGTTGAAGAATATTTCCATTTACCTGTATATTACATTGTGGTACTTCTTCCTTCCTACTGACGACCATAACCTGAGTCTTTTTACAATTTAATTCTAACCCCAGCTGCTCACTGTGTACAACAACCGCATCTACTAATTGTTGCAGGTCCTGCGCATGGTCTGCAATTAATACTGTATCATCTGCATATCTAATGTCATTGATGTTTCGTCCTCCAATGCTGATTCCATTTATATCCTCTACAATTCTGAAAATATTTTCACTGTACAGGGAAAAAATATCTGGAGACATCACACATCCCTGCCTAACACCTCTCTTAATTGGCTGATACTATCCCACTTCATTATCATTTTATTGCAGCTTGTTGTTTCCAATATATGTTTTTTATAAGTCTAATGTCTTTCCCATCAATTTGTAGATCTGCAAGCATATCCACCATGCTGACATGTCTAACGCTATCAAAAGCCTTTGTATCTTATATATAAATAAGGATTGTCTGTCTGTCTGTCTGTATTTCTGTCTGTCTATATGTCCTTTATACGTTCGCGAACAACCCATCCGATTGAGATGAAATTTTCTACACGCCTTCCTTTCATTCCAGAGCTGTCAACTGTCATAGTTTTTTTTTCTTCTTCCTCCTCCTCCCTCCTCCCCCTCCCAAAATACGTACGTAAATATATGATGATGATGATGAAAGAATCCCCGAACCAAAACGCTAGGGAAAGGGAAGAAAATGACGTGACTACACAGAATCGTCACACGGCAATCATCATCATCAAGTGCCGTGCCGGCTGGCGTAGGCGTTCATGGCTCTCCGTAGATCTCAGTCTTTGGTTTTTTGGATCAACTCTGCTGCTGATATTCCTCCATGCCACGGCAATATCAATAACAATTCATCTTTTTATGTGTAAGGAGGTTATCTACAGTCGTGTAGAATGGAAGAACTAGACGAGTATGAATTCGGAATGGCGAACTCTCTCCTCCTCTCTTCTCCTCCCTCTACCTCCTCCCTCCACCCTTCTCCTCTTCCTCCTCCCTCTCATCCCTCTCCCTCCTCCCTCCTCCTTCTCCCTCTTCCTTCTCCCTCTTCCTCTCCCCTCCTCCTCCATCCTCCTCCCTCCTACTCCCTCCGCCTCCTCCCCCTCCTCTCTCATCTTCCCTCCTCCTCCCTCTCCCTCCTCATCCCTCCTCCTCCTGCCTCCCTCCTCCTCCTCCTGCCTCCTTCTCCCTAATCATCCTCCCTCCTCCTTCTCCCTTCTTCTCCCTCTTCCCTCTTCCTCCTCCTACCTCCTCCCTCCTCCTCCCTCTACCTCCTCCTCCCTCCACCCTCCTCCTCCCTTCTCCTCCTCTTCCTCCTCCCTTTCCTTCCTCCTCCTCCTCCCTCTACCTCCTCCTCCCCCTACCTCTTTCCTCCTCCCTCCTCCTCCTCTTCCACCTCCCTTTCCTTCCTCCCCTCCTCATTCTCCCTCCTTCCTCTCCCTCCTTCCTCCTCCTCCTTCCTTCTTCTCCCTATGCCTCCTCCCTCCTCCTCTCCCCTCCTCCTCCTTCTCCTCCTCCTCCTTCTCCTCCTCCCTCCTTCTCCCTTCTTCTCCTCCTCTCCCCTCCTCCTCCTACCCTCTTCCTCTTCCCCTCCTCCCTCTCCCTCCTCCATCCTCCTCCTCCCTCTTCCTCCTCCTTCCTCTTCCTCCTCCTTCCTCCTCCTCCCTCTTCCTCCCTCTCCCTCCTCCATCCTCCTCCCTCTTCCTCCTCCTTCCTCCTCCTTCCTTCTCCTCCCTCCTCCTCCCTCTTCCTCCTCCTCCTACCTCCTCCCTCCTCCTCCTCTCTCCTCCTCCCTCCTTCCTTTTCCTCCCTACTCCTCCTCCTCTACCTCCTCCCTCCTACTCTCCACTCTTCCTCCTACCCTCTTCCTCTTCACCTCCCCCTCCTCCCTATCCCTCCTCCTCCCTTCACATTCCTCCTCCTCCCTCTTCCTCCTCCTCCCTCCTCCTCCTCATCCCTCCTTCTCCCTCCTCCTCCTTCTTCCTCCCTCCTCCTCCTCCCTCCTCCCCTCCTCCTTCCTCCTCCTCCCTCTCCTCCTCCTCACTCCTCCTCCTCCTCCTCCTCCTCTACCTCCTCCCTCCTCCTCCCTTCACATTCCTCCTCCTCCCTCTTCCTCCTCCTCCTCCTCCTCCTCCTCCTCCTCCTCCCTCCTCCTCCTCCCTCTACCTCCTCCTCCCTTCACATTCCTCCTCCTCCCTCTTCCTCCTCCTCCCTCCTCCTCCTCATCCCTCCTTCTCCCTCCTCCTCCTTCTTCCTCCCTCCTCCTCCTCCTCCCTCCTCCCCCTCCTCCTTCTCCTCTCCTCCTCACTCCTCCTCCTCCCTCCTCCTCCCTCTTCCTCCTCCCTCCTCCTCCCTTCACATTCCTCCTCCTCCCTCTTCCTCCTCCTCCCTCCTCCTCATCCCTCCTCCTCCCTCCTCCTCCTCCTCCTCCTCCCTCCTCCTCCTTCTTCCTCCCTCCTCCTCCTTCCTCCCTCCTCCTCACTCCTCCCCCTCCTCCTTCCTCCTCCTCCCTCTCCGCCTCCTCCCTCCTCCTCCTCCCTCCTCCCCTCTACCTCCTCCCCCCTCCTCCCTTCACATTCCTCCTCCTCCCTCTTCCTCCTCCTCCCTCCTCCTCCTCTCCGCCTCCCTCCTCCTCCTCCCTCTACCTCCTCCCTCCTCCTCCCTTCACATTCCTCCTCCTCCCTCCTCCTCCCCTCCTCCTCTTCCCTCCTCCTCCCTCCTCCTCCTTCTCCCTCCTCCTTCTCCCTCTTCCTCCTCCCTCTTCCTTCTCCCTCCGCCTCCTCCCTCCTCCTACTCTCTCCTCCTCCTCCCTCCTCCTCCCTCTCCCTCCTCCTCCCTCTCCTCCTCCTGCTCCCTTCTCCTCCTGCGTTCTCCTCCTCCCTCCTTCTCCCTCCTCCTCCCTCTTCCTCCTCCCTCCTCCTCGCCTCCTCCTCCACCCTACTCCTCCCTCCTCCTCCTAATCCCTCCTCCTCCCTCCTATTCCTCCCTACTCCTCCTGTCTCCTCCCTCCTACTCCCTCCTCTTCCCTCCTCCACCTCCCTCTTCCTCCTCCCTCCTACATTTACCCAAGACAGACAGACAGTCAGACAGATAGTCGGGAACGGGATCTTATATGACTACTTATATAATTTAAATGAGATGCTCTCCACCATGGGCTGGGCCGGGTCAGACAGACAGACAGATAGATAGATAGATAGATAGACAGACAGACAGACAGACAGACAGACAGACAGTCGGGAACGGGAACTTATATGACTACTTATATGAATTAAATGAGATGCTCCCCACCAGGAGTTGGGCGATGCCGGGCCGGGTCAGACAGACAGACAGATAGATAGTCGGAACGGGAACTTATATGACTACTTATATGAATTAAATGAGATGCTCCCCATCAGGGTCTGGGCGAAGACGGGCCGGGTCAGACAGACAGACAGACAGACAGACAGATAGACAGACAGACAGACAGACAGACAGACAGACAGATAGTCGGTAACGGGAACGAGAACTTATATGACTACTTATATGAATTAAATGAGATGCTCAACACCAGAGTCTGGGCGAAGCCGGGCCGGGTCAGCTAGTCTTATATATAAATAAGGATCGTCTGTCTGTCTGTATTTATGTCTGTCTGTCTGTATGTCCTTTATGTGTTCGCGAACGGCCCATCCGATTGAGATGAAATTTTCTACACACCTTTCTGTCATTCCAGAGCTGCCAACTGTGATATTTTTTTAGTGTGAAATCGCCTGCTTACTCAGTATTATTTCATTTTTCATTTTTCATTATAATTTCATATATTTCAGGGGACCTAACTCCGTAAAAGTTATTTCAAGGGGCATAACTTTTCTGTATAACTTATAGTCATATTGTGGCATCGTTTTCAAAGATTTATAAACTCTGTGTCCATAGTTATGTACCGGCATATGAGTTATAATAAATAATGATACAAACTGTAAGGCATTTTCAAAGTTTTCATAAAAATAATGCACAATGCATAACATTGTAACTCATCTTTATTTGCTTAAGAAGTTACTGTAGTCATGCAGGTGATTAGCAAGCGTTTTCATTAAAAATAATGGATGGTGTGTGGAAGGACATTCTTTTAAGTTACTTTTTTTGTTGTATGAATTTAATGAGAACTTATATGACTACTTATATGAATTAAATGAGATGCTCCACACCAGGAGCTGGGCAATGCCGGGCCGGGTCAGACAGACAGACAGACAGACAGACAGACAGACAGACAGACAGACAGTCGGTAACGGGAACGAGAACTTATATGACTACTTATATGAATTAAATGAGATGCTCCCCACCAGTGACTGGGCGAAGCCGGGCCGGGTCAGCTAGTAGTCAATAAAGCAAAGATGTATATCCTTGTTTACTTCTATAGCACGTTCAATAACTGTTCGCAGTATATACACAGCATTTACTGTACCCTTTCCTTCTACAAACCCGCATTGTTCTTCCCTTATTCCAGGTTATATCTTCTTCCTCATTCTTTGCATGATAATTCTTAGCAAAATCTTTGTGATGTGACTCATTATACTAATTGTTCTATGTTGATCACATTCCAAGGTTCCTGATTTCTTTGGGATTGCAATAAATATAGAGTTACATAATTCAGGAGGTATATCTCCAGTATCATATAATGTGTTCAGCAGTCTGGTGACTTGATCTAGTCCAAATTCTTCTAAAGCTTTAATCATTTCTGTTGTGATGTTATCTGCACCGGGGGCCTTGCCAGCTTTCATATGCTTAAGAAAATTTCGAACCTCCATCTCCACAATTGGCGGTCCTTCATTATTAAGTCTAATATCATACTGTTCGTCTCTGTTATCATCATAAAGGTGTTTCACATAATCTGTCCATATCTGTAGAATCTGGTCTTTTTTCTATTATGATTTTGCCATCTTCAGTTTTTAGACACCCAGTTGATGTACTTGTTCTTTTATTAGTAAGTTCCTTAATTCTTTTGTGCACTAATTTGGTATTTTGACTGTTGTGTTGGCTTTCAATTTCTAAGCACTTTTCCTCAAGCCATGCTTCTTTTGCCTCCTTACATAATGTTCTGACTTGTCTGTGAATTTCTTCATATTTGACAGAATTATCTTTGTTGAGTCTTCTTGTTTCAATGAGGTGTAAAATTTCTTCAGTCATCCATTTCTTACAACCCACCTTCTTTAATTTTGGAATAGTTGTTTCTGCAGCCACATTGATTGAATTCTTCAACGTTTCCCATTGATCATCCACATCCTGGAATAGGATCTCTAGATCAGACAAAATTTCAAATCTGTTCTGTACTTCTATGTTGAATTTGTTTTGTATTTTCTTGTCATTACTCAATGTACACAAATCATATTTAGTGTTTCCTGTTATATACTTGACTTTCTTCAACTTTATCCTCAATGTTCCTGTGAGTAATCTGTGGTCACTATAACAATCAGCACTGGGAACTGTTTTTGCTATTGTTAATGCGTTTCTAAATCTTCTGCTAATTAGAATGTACTCAATCTGGTTTCTAATCCTGCTATCAGGACTCCTCCATGTCCACAATCTTCTAGGGTGTTGTTTGAACCAGGTGTTTCCTACAATCATTTCTTGTTCTTTTGCCCACTCTACGAGTCTGTATCCTCTTTCATTTATCTCTCCTAACCCATAGTTTCCTACTAGGTATCTATCTCCTTGATTTCCTACTTTTGCATTGAAGTCCCCTATTATGATGTTTATTTCTGAATTTTTACATTTCTTTAAGGCAGACTCTATATCATTATAAAATTCTTCTACACTATCTTCACTGGATTCTCCTGTTGGGGCATATACTTGAATAGTATTTATGCTAAAAGGTCTGCCACTTAATTTAACTATTAGAACTCTGTCCGACACGGCCCAATATCCTTGAATAGATTTTGATTTTTTCCGGTCCAGAATAATTGCCACTCCCCTATGATGATCTTCACCTCCAGAATAAATAATCTTGAAATTTTCTTCTATCTTGATGCCTGCTCCTGTCCATCTCGTTTCGCACATACCTAAAATATTAATTTTTTCCCTTTCAATTTCTTGTTTTATGTTCTCTAATTTTCCGTCGTTGTTTAACGTCCTAACGTTCCAAGTTGCTAATTTTAACGTCTCTGTCCTTGTCTTGCGATGATCGGTCTTTAAGCGAATCATGATATACTAGGCACTTTTAAAGAGGTAGTTTGCCGTTGCTTTCCTCTATGGCAGTGACTTTAATAGCCAACCTTCTTCGAAATTCAGCTCTTGAAGGATGGATGCATTTGTTCTTTTCTTTACCCAAGATATTCTTAGAACTCGTCTATAACATTTATATTCAAAGGCATTTATGCCCTGTTCAGCTTGTTTATCAAGTGTCCAGGTCTAACAGCGTCATTTAATCCCCTATAATCCTTACATTAATCCCTAAGCGCCAACGTCATCGTCGTGCAATAGTCTATTGTGTGGAGAATGCTACCCCCCCCCCCCCCCCCCCCCCCACCCTTTGCCCCTCCTCCATCCCCCACTTGCCTTCACCATACAATTATTTCGACATCTCTCTATAATAAACTGTTCTGGTTTATAATGCTGTCCATTACATGTGTATAATTTTGTTGCAAATGCACATATCTATGACTGAGATGTGTTGTCAATTGTTTACTGAAAAAGGCTGGCAAGATACAAGCTTATGTTTATATTATTTCTTTGAAGCGCTGGTGATACAGGGACGCTGCTGCACCCGCCTCGGTTTTTATACCGAACACGACCATATTTCAAAGTCACGTGGAACTAAGGGAGAAGCAACTATGACCTATTATGTAATGAAAACTGTCGAGGGCTGCAACTGTGAACAACTCGAACTATATAGTAACAAAGTATATGTTAAACATGTATATAATTATGTGGAGCCAGAGGATACATTAATACAATGTATGCTAAACGATTTAACTCTGCGTGTCTCCGCCGAGCGCTCTGCTGAAAACGTCGCAAATAGCACGATCAGCCACGATCTCCGTACCCATAGCGACAACCTCCAGGAGTGTCTGAGAAATGCCACGAGTGAGTGAACCGAATTACTGAGTACAGTAGCGAACCCAACGGATGTTATCTCATATGGCTCTGTCTCTTTCCATAGAGCGGTCTACATAAAGCGTCGCGTAGAGCACGATGTCCGTGACACCAGCGACGACCCCCAGGGATCTCTGAGAAAGCTGCACTCGTGAACAGAATAACGGAGTCCGGAAACAAACCCATGACCGTCGGATCGAGAGACAAGCTGCATAACCCATTTGTGCAAGTCAGAAGTTCATAAATGACAGATTCAGTTATTGTCCCATTGTAATGAGAGTGTACGATACGAATTTTCTTAAATTGGGGGTTTTGTCATGAAAAGAATGTCGACACGAATAGAACTGTTCACCTCGCTTCTTTATTCTGTTAACCTATAATAATATGTTTATGCATAATTCTTTACATTCTAACATCATTACAGCATTAGGGCAATTATAACTCTAAATATAGTTACTTAGGTATGTATGTTTGGGTGTGTGTGAGTGTGTGTGTGTGTGCGCGCGTGGAAATGTGTGTTTGTGTGTGTGTGTGTATAGTTGTGCGGGAGATATTTAAAAACAAGCTTGTATCAATATATTCCAATGCACGCCGAGTTAAGAATTTTATATTATCATTTAAGTCAATTAATAAAATCAACATTAGAATTATATTCTCAGTCCTTGTGTTCTTCTGTTCGTCAGGCACGTATCAGCTTGAGAACACTGAGAGCCAAAACACAATGTATCGAGGACGCGTGAACAGTACCATGTACATTAGAATCTATGTTTTTGGCTATCCAGATACAAAGCTACAACTAGAGAGTTCCATATACACCTTGGATACAGATATGGGTGTGATATATTAACATATATGAAAAACACTCCCCCAATAGTATTATAGTTTTCAGGATGTTAAGTGTTGATGATCACACTTTCCAAAACTACACTTTCCTCTTCATTCAGATCTGTGTGGTTGTTACACCTTTTTCTGTGTCGAAATCCATTACCTTTAAAGGTGAAGGTATGTCATTCTGGCCGACGTGTTGAACACTGCGATTGTCTCTCCAATCAGTTGTTAGGTTCAATCACGGCAGTGGCAGGACTATTTGTTTTAGACAAAAACAGCACTGGGTTTACACTACTTCATAAAAGTGGAAATCATGCAATTGTTAGCTTATTCTGAGTCTATCGTGCCTCACCAAATTAGAAATCATGTAATTGCTTAAGTTTTCTTAAGACCTTGTCTGGGGAGTCTCTGTGGCGAAGTGGTCAAGCCGTTTGACTCGTGATCCGAAGGTTGTGGGTTCGAATCCGGGCCGCGTCCTTCGGTTTACGAGTTAAATGTTTCGGAGACTCCTGTGGGTCGTCGCTAAAAGCTACGGAGTTCGTGCTTTGTGCGACGTTTTCCGTGCTGCGGAAAGAGACCGAGCCATATGGGATAAAACCCTGTGCAATGAAGTCGACCCTGTCGACATTTAAGCGACTGGGAGAGGTAAAATGTGAACAACGGAAATACACAAATATGGCCCCACGGCAAATATACTACTAGCGAATTACATGATAGCCTTCACATATTCTATATGATGACATAATAAGATTGGTTGGCAAGTTCCATTTCTCGCGACTTCTCCGTATAATGACTTCACACACGTGGACTGGGAGAATAATGTACATAATGACGTGGACGTATAGAAAAGAGGATGCCGCAGTCCTCCACGAAGCAGATAAGAACAGTAACTTGAGTTAATCCATTAGATGGAGACTGTATGATAAACCTATGATAAGCTAATTGAGGCTTTACAAAACTCGCCAGGCGCAGCAATTTACTAGACAACACCTGGTGTGGAGGGTCTCTGTAAATAAATAGCGTGTGTTACAGCCAGATGTTGCTCAATGTTGTGTTATCATTATCTTGTAACTTGTCCGACGAGCAGTTACCACTTGCTCTCTAGATACTTAATCAGATGTCTAGCAATGATGATCGGAGACTCTGGTAGAAGCAGGGATATTGAAATTAGAATACGCATTGCAAGACAGGCTTACACAGGTTTTTGTCACGTCTGGCATGCTGTATCGAACCATGCAGAACGATTGAAACTCGCATGTAGTCGACGGTTACCTCCAGTATAGTTTGTATTCTGTGTTGTTATCTGCCTCGACAGTAGTCCACGTTTAAACCCCGGTAGAGGCAGGATTATGTTGTTTTTACCAGTACGGCTTCGTAGTGATCCAGTCTCATGAGATAAGTATCAGATAATTATCATAATTTTAGCAATATTTTCAGGTAAATCGAAGAGGAAGAAAACTGGCTATCTTATATCGTATATCGCTGCCTATAATGTGTTTAACACTTTCCCGTTTCTTCTCTGTGACTAACTGTATTTGCGCTTGTTTTACATATACATATGGAGAGAATGGGCAGCCGGCCACACAGAGTTTGAGGTGCATCAACTGATCCAAAGTAATACATATCAAGGTGATATGGTGGTCTATATTGATGGGTCAGTGGTGAGAAACAGGCGGGGTGGTTGGGGTTGTATTGCGAAGGCTAATGGACGATTCTTTAAAAAAAAAAAAGAGATTCTGGCATGTGGGACTACGACTTCCAGCATGAGGTCTTCCTTGAGTCTGGTTCCTTGTGTGTAGCCTGGTGCCGCATCAAGAACGACTTGCATGGCTATGGCAATCAGTATTGGCGAAATCGTACATCCCATCGCTATAAAAACTTGGAGGTAAATCTATCTTGTCATGAACGTCGAGGTAAAGAAACAGAGGGTGAACCCGGAGAAATACTGCTTAAGCACGGATTCGATCTCCTCGGGCACCTGGTACATCCAAAGGGCCTGCCACACCATCTGGTGGGGCACTGACACGTAGGCATTAGCTAGGTCCAACCATACTATATATAGGGCAAATGAGGGTCTATAGGGCAAATGAGGGACTACTATGGGGGAGGCCATGGGACCTTATGAAGCTCATAGTATGTTAGCCCAGCCCCCCCCCCCCCATAGGCTGGGCTACACGTCGTCTGCGGGGGAAGCAGATTGATAGGGCGTGTCTGACTATAATAATAAATTTCTTTTTCATTGATTTTGTGCAGTGGTTAATGGAATGCCATACCGTCATATTATCAGAGAAAATAGGTAGGTGGAAGTACATCAGTATACAAGATAATTATGAAATGCCTACCAATATCGCTACATGTCATAAGAGTGAAAAAACTGAAGAGACTATGAAAATGGCTACACCATTTTCAAAAAACAGGGGGGGGGCATAATGCCATGGACCGATATGAGGTAGACAGCGGTAAACTGATGTAGTGAGAACAGGTTACCATAGAAGAGGAATTGTCATCTGTGAAAGCAGTTCACGCGATCACGATGAACAAATCCGCATGAATAAGTCAAGGAAAGTCGGGGAGCAACAGATGATGATGTTGAAGAACAAAGGGAAATCATTCAGAGAAGTTGCGTATCACGTGACATTAGTTGTGTGGTACACGGGAAGGACACGGCTGGACAAGGTTAGTCTAGCCAGGGTCCCAGTAGAGAGAGGACGTGAAACGAGTGTCGAAAGTGAAGCGAGATGAATTCAACATTGCTTTCGTATTTGAACGACGCTTCAGCCTGAGGCGAAAGTGTTTGACACAAGTCGGACGGCTAATTGCGTAGCCATTCCAGTTCAGTGACGGCGCGCCGAGTTGACGGCGATTGAGCAATGCCCCATGCCGATGTCAAGGGCAAGTGACCGTAAGTTGACCATAGAGTAGCCATTGTAGTATAGCGGTGTTTCAGAACTATGAACATTAATTAGACGTGTTATCTACGATCGCATGGCATCCCGCATCTTTCGGGAATGATTGATGTTATGTGCTGCGATCACTTGTTTATAATAAACACTGAAGAATGGCAAGGACATGGAGTTGTTCACTGTTTCCATGTGATGAATGTTCCTGTTTACCTCTGTCACTGCGGCTGAACAAACGAGCCTGCAATCAGCTTCATGGCACATGTGAAGATTTAACTTTTCGCTCTTCGCTTTCTGGATAGCTTCTCAGATCATGGCAGCATGTTCCACACATACGGGAACACCCGGAATGCCCCCTTTTAAACTCCCTTGTCGAAATAGCTATTCGCCATTAAGTATGTCGTGATTCTGCTAGCCATGACTGAGAAGAATATTTTGCCCTCGAAGTTCAGAAGAGAGATTTGCCTAAACTGGGTAATGTTTGTTGAGTTATGTTTCTTGGGTATGTAGGTTCCATTGGCCTTGCTCAACTCCGGACTTATTCGTTGGTGCCTCCACGCAGATCTCAGCATCTAGTGGAGCCTTTTCAGGACGTTTGGGCATCTCTTGAATACTGTGTACGAGACACCATTGGGAACCGGTGCCGACTTATATTTGGCTTTCTTCACAACAGCCACGACCTCGCCCCGCCCCCCCCCCCCCCCCCCCTCGGTGGCTTGGCATTGAAACATACTATAGGTTCTTCTAGCGATACCAGCCCTTGTATTTCCCCGAGTGGAACGTCGGCTTTGCATCCGAGTACGTGTGTACCAGATGCTCCTCCAGATCCTCTTTCTCGATACAGAGATTGCCGGATTGTGTGGCTGTTCGAGCAAGTTTTTTGCGAATTTAAATTGTTCGCGGAAAAATCCCTCACGTGCTCTCCGCGTTCTTCGCATGTTTTTGCAGAATCGTTCTGCTCGGCAGAAGGTGACGTGCTGCACCTCTCGCAGGGCCATCTTTCTCACTTATAGGCCTATATATATATATATATATAATATATATATATATATATATATATATATATATATCTATATAATATATATATATATATATATATATATATATATATATATATCGTTTCCGAGCAGCTTTCTTCAGCATTCTCATCTCAGCGATTAGCTTTTGTCGCCTGCTCATCTGCGGGCTGGTAACCTTCTTCCTCTCACTGCCACCAAATTGACACATACAGTGGAGGTATACAATTTATCCAAACCTCTCTATTTCCTCATTCAGTGGTGTATCTTTCAGTTCCTCATGCCGGTGCTTGGGACAGTATATTCTCTAGTCGTTCCCATGCCCCCCCCCCCCCCCCCCCCCCAACTATCGCAAGCGGGCGGGAACTTGATCTTCACACGTAGACCGGCAGAAAGGTACTCAGTTGCACCGCCAGAACGATCAACATGAATATTCTCAGCACTGTGGGGTTCATCCTGGCTGAGAACTTCTACCGACTCACCTGCCACATCAGTGACAGAGGACTTTTGATCATCCCGTGGTGCCTTCGTGCACTTCTTAAGCTCTGCGTGAATTAGCATCACCCGCGGCTTGGTGAAGCTATTACCACATACACACGGCTACCCCGGACGTGAGGCTGGAGTCGAAGTCCGTGTGTCGTTACGAGTTGTTACCGTTAGGGCACAAGTGGATCCATCATTCTTCCCCCCCCCCCCCCCCCACCCCCATTTTCGGTGGATCCTGGGGGAATTTATTCGTTTAGTTTTGCACGACTTGGGTTTTAACCAGCATTAGGGGTTGTCGGCTCGGTCTGCTATTGAACCTCCTGTTGCCACTGAGGTAAATTCACCACTGCGCTGCAGCAAGGCCTGTCTTTCCGGGGCAAAATATTTCAGCAGAATCGGTAGAATACTCATACACCTCGTCCACGCAATCGTGACGCAGCACTAGTTTCAGTTTGCATTGTGTGTGTCCCTCAATCCCGTGTATTGATTTATCATTATATAAGCATAATTGCACATAATTTTGTCTTTAATCACTTACATAATCTAACATATGTCTATTTGAAATTGTTGTAATCCAGGCGTCCTGGACGCCACACACTCCCTCGTGTACAGTACAATTATCCATAGTTCTGTCCGTATATGTGTCGCATTTATAAAAGAAAGACATGCATATCACGGCTACTCGGTTTGATCTTATGTACACTTGAAAGTGAATCCGTTTGCATATATACTTTGGCATACACAGTGCCTACGAACATGGAAATATAACTGGTATTTACCAGGAGGAAGGAGTAAAATCACTCCATTATTGTAACAAAACGCCAGTGGCCCATGTCCTCATGCCTTCTTTGGGTTTGGGAAAACAGTAGGAAACAGCTTTCGGGAACCCTCAGTTCTCTTATCCGCTCAATTCCCCTGGAAGATAGTTCTCTTGGTTACTTTTACAACCCGATCTTCTTAAGAGAACTATTAGAAGTCTGACTTTTCTTCGGGAAGACCTGATAGGGCGCCTTACACCAAATACGCACTCGTGCAATTTGTTGGGCAATCACGGAACGTCTCAACAACCGTTATATCCTGCATCATGTCCAAACAATTTAAAGTTTGGGACAGATTAGGTGCAGCATTCTAATGCTAGAAAGGTAAGAGTGGGTTTTAATTAGGCCTGCTAGACCTTGGCCTACAAATCTCTGTTGTCTCGACTGGTGAGATGAATTGGCAAAAAGCCAGTCATGCCATATCGGGAGGGGGTTGACAGTTGGCCAATCCAGCTAAGCATCTTATCCTTGGTATAGCCTTGGAACTAATCTGAGCAATATATTTCCCCAGATGATTTCGCTTGTTCTTGGCGGCAGATGGGCGGGTGCTATCTTTCTTCCTACGGCCTGAACTCTGCATAGTGTCATCTTTCATTGAATATAAACATGACATATCTACGGTATGCCGGAAGGAGGGGAGGGCTCCGTGGGGACGGGTTCCACCCATCTATGTTCTGTCTTCTTGAGGCGGAAGAGGGTCTACACTGTGCTATCTCTTTCGTCTTTTAGCAGATAGGGTAGCCCAGTGGACCGAATAGTTACTGGTCGTTAAGATGATGCCAGAGATATAAATAGACCTCTTTATCTCACTGGAAAGAACCTGAACTCATCTAAACATATGTGTTATGCGAGGCACTGCCTGTGCATTGCGGCGACGGCTCAGACGAGAGCAGCGGCCGGAAGGGGTAGTATCTTCTTTCCTATTCTTGCTAGGGATAGGGAACTACACTTCGTTCCATACAGACCCACTACTATAATATTCGTTAAGCGGGAAATACCGAACCGTATAAGCCAAAAGAGGCTATTCAGTAGGGCACGGAAGATGGGTCCCGAGAACACTGGGTATGATCTACACGTTCCCCTTCATATATTAAAGGAGAGGAGGGAAACACATAATTACCCACACAACACCACAAGAGCTTTGTCGTGAGAAAGGCAGGGTTTGCAAGTGAGAGGGAAGCCGGGAAACGAATGTGCCCAGTAATAATAAAGGCATGGCATGAGAGAAGAGAGTGATTCTTGTATGCAAAGAGTTCCTAGGGTAACCAACAGGACCTATACAAGCTGGAGGTCTAGTCAAGCAGGGACGTAGCCAATCCAGGGGCTACCTGACATGTCAGGCCCATTCACTAAGGCCTCCTATCTAATTAATTAGGTGAGGTAAATGATGTCAACTTTATTAAACTGAGGCCCATATTGGTCCTCAGGATTGCGGTACCTGAGTCAGCCAGCAAGCTCACTAATCTCTGTCCTCTCCAGGGTCCTCCTGGAAGTGAAAGGAGCAGAAGGGATCTTCAAGGCCACGAGATAGTCACCTTAAGCCATTCTCAGGTGAACCATGGACTTTCAGGACGGCCCCAGGCCAATTACTCCAATCAATGGATAGAGGTCCGATTAGTCCTGAACGAGTGGCATTCTTCAGTACCAGCTCAACGCAAATCACATCGTCAACATAGGAGTAGCTGACCCTATGTTCCTGGCTGGACCTACGCCTAATTCTCAGTCATAACCATCCTTGTCAGTGACAGTGAAAGGCACATACCCATTCCCTATTCACGAACTGTTCCCCTTGTATCAATTCCTACCCAACATCGTGCCAAGTGATACCATGGGGCTTCGAAGAACAATATACTGAATATGTAGAGAGGTCCACTCAAACCTGGAAGCCTGGTTCTACAGCGGCCTGTTGTTCGCACAACCTACCTGGAAGGAAGGAACTGAAGGCATACTCGGTGAGGTGGATGTGGACTGACATGACAGTGTCGTAATCTTGGGTCTATGATGAACATAATTATGATGCTCTATGTCTGGACGAGATTTACCTCCTCAGTTTGTTTGTAGATGCTTATCTGTTTTAACTGCCTTGATATTTTCCTGTGCTTTCCTGTATTAAGTTATTAAATTGAAGTTATAGTTTACTCTGACGATCGCAATGTTATATGTTGTCAGCCAGAAAGACACCTCAGGGAATAGGCCCCGAGGTCAAAAGAGAGAGTGACAGTGAGTCCGGGGAACGGAGGAGGGTTGGCAAGCAAAGACCTATCCCAGCCAGGGCTAAAGAATAATATTGAAGCATTATGACAGGGGTATTTGGGACCCTCCACGTAACTTGTTACAATTATGACAAAGTGATCGTGGTCGTGGATTGAGCATGTTGACTTAGAGGAGTAAGCTGCCGCGCTGTGGACACAAGAGAATAGAATAAGAGAGACCGGTCTAATAGGAACTTTACAGGTCCGTTAATTTCAAGTTTAAATCATATTAAAATATTTGCATATCATGTACAGGACCTCGCTGTCAACATCAGCATCTTTTAGCTGATTGTTGATTTCTTGGCAAGATTACGCTCAGTAGTTTTCTATTGCTTTCTGAACGACCGGCTCACATACCCCGTAAGTTACCAACGCGGTTAGAACCGCTACCGATTCTCGCCGTCGCCACGTTACTCACGAGAGTATAGGGGATTACGGAGAAAGTCGCTAAATTCTAGGCCAGGGAGACCGGCTTAAATCATATACCATAAGCAAATATGGCGAATGTTTATTATTGTTTAAACCGTGACAGGTAAAAGCAGCTCATAAACCTCGGAAGAAAATCCATTTTGATGAAAAATACACAGAGTACCAAACAACCGCCGTTTTCTAGAATTTCCTCTAGGAAAAGAGGACTAGGGTAACAAATCCCGACAGAAAATGTGGGCGGGTCGATCCCATAAGCCCAGGACAACAATTTGCCCAGGGTGGTAAAATCCATAAAAACAGGACGATATTTGGGCGATTTTAATAACCATTACTCAAGGTGGGGGGGGGGGGTGGGGGGGGGGGGGAGGAAATCTGACTTAAATTTAAAATAGGGAGTGAAATATACCATTGCAAGAAATAGACAAGTCAATCTAAATAAAGATGTATACGACTATTGACTATTGATTGCGGAAAACAAGCAAACCCGATCGTACTATAGTAACTGAGGATGACATCGCAAAAATCACATATCGAAGTGTATGTCCGCATATAGGAGGTTGTGACCATCCATCCTTCCATCATGTGCCATGCCGATAAGCGTGGGCGGTCACGTTTTGCCATCTCACTCGATCACCAGAGTCGTGGATCAGCGCCGTGTTCCTATCTCGACCATGTCATGTGGCCAAGCCATCCAGGCATTTACTTCTCGGTCTTCCTCTTGGTCTCTTCCCTTCAATCTTGCCAGTTATCACCACAAACCGGTAATAATGACAATGAAAAGATAAAAAGACAAGCCAGAAAGAGATATCTCTTCTCGCTGTAATTACAAGTCGGCAAACTGTAGCTTTTCCCACCATTACACATTGCAGCGTCCTTTATGAAATCAGAACAAACAACTCAAAATGTCAAGTCAAATATGTTAAATGGTGTATCCGAGATGCAGAAAAAGGAGTATATCAAGATGGTGATTGGAAGAATATTAATCCAACTAGACTTCAAAATATAAGTCAACTCCACTCAGAGCTCTGCGAAAACCCGCACGGCAAATGAAATAGAGGAAGACATAACACCATCGAGACAAAAATTAATAATATCGGGAGAGTCAGAGAGCGGCACTAGTTTGTAAAACAGATCGGCTTGTAGTGAGTTTGCTGAGGGTCAATTCTTTAACGGAAGATACATGGTAAAAGAAGAAATGAAAAGGCGGAGTTTTGCGTTTGCCTCTTTCACATGAAATTACAGAGCTCTACAGTCTCAGAGAAAATATGGAGATTAACCTTACAGACTAAAACTATTTATCTTCAAACAGAGTAAAATACACTATATCAGAGAGAAGAAGACTAGCATCAGTGAAAGCTAGAAGACAGACGGCATCACGCAATCTAATTGATTATATCGCACGACTCAACAAAACTAATCATAAAGGGAAACTGAAAATCTGTCAGGTATCGTCCTTAATTTTGCTTTCTCGCTTTCTTACTCTCTCTCTTTCTCTCTCTCTCTTTTCTCTCTCACCCCAAGTACTTTTCTCTTTCTCTCAAGTTGCATTCCCCCTCTCTGTATCAACATGTTGTTCTATTGTATTATTGTAAATGTATGTCAAAGACGAAAATATATTACCATATTTTTATCCATACATTGTCTGTCTTCCTATCACTCTATGTTTTCTTTTCTCTTCTATCTTTCTTATTTGTCTTTCATATCACTATCATCATCACTTGAATACGTACGGTATGTATATGGATGTTAGGAGTGTTTGAGTGTAATACGTGTTTATCATTCTCTCCCCACTGCGTTTCTCTTGACTTCTCCATCTTACCAATTCCTCTCTATATCTCTCTGTCAGTATGTACATAACACATGTTATAAACTTCTCCATCTTACCAAATCATCTCTATATCTCTATTTCAGTATGTTCATAATACATGTTATAAACTTCTCCATCTTACCAATTCCTCTCTATATCTCTCTGTCAGTATGTACATAACACATGTTATAAACTATCTTCTTTATCAAACAGGCTGGAGGTTAGCATGATCAAACGGATATGCGCGCTCTTTCTTACACATCCAGCGTACTGAGGCTGAGATAGCAGGTGTAATCCCCTACATCGGTCAGCAGGACTAAAATGTTGACTCTCGTACTTGACTGGGAGACATAAATACAGGGCCTCTGAAGTCGGTGTGTGTTCACCTGATGGCGAGGGACACTGGTAATAGGGAAAGCTAATCCACGCGCAAAAATCAGTCCAGTACACTAGAAGTAGTGGCACGTGTATGGACTATACTTGAGTTCAAAACGAGCGAATGCAAGAAAGAAAAAATCAAACACGATGTGTATTCTCCTGGAGTAACACGTGAACAAAACACATTTGCATAAATATTTTTTTTTTAATGCATACATAAATTATAGATTTGTGTAAACTTGTTACTATATACATTATTCTGTTAGAAATAGTAAATACAACATAATTATATTTGAATAAAAACAGTGTTTAAAAATACAAACCCACATTCACACTCATACATTATATATTTATAATGGATAATCCACACGCTCGGACTCATTTGTTATATATTTATAATGGGCAATTTTGAAACACCACAGATATATTTAAGTGAAAGTACATGTGAAATAGGGATAGAAGGGAAAATTCTTCATCAAGTGGATAGTTTTAAATATTTAGGGACATTTATAACATCAGATGAAAGATGTACAACATAGATTAAGAGCAGAATAGGGCAAGCAAAGGCTGAATTTCATAAAATGAAGAATCTTATGCAATAAGTCAATATCATTGAATGTTAGAAAGAGAGTGCTTAGGTGTGAACCTGTTTTGCTGAATGGCTGTGAATCTTGGAATGTAAATGAACAAATTAGGAAGATATTGGAAGCAACATAGATGTGGTTCCTGAGACGAATGTTGCGAATTCCTTGGACTGCCAAAGTAACCAACAATGAATGTCTGAAAGAGGTTAATTAAACTAGAAAATTATATACAACAATAAGAAAGAGACAAAACACTTTTTTAGGTCATGTGATGAGAAGAGAGGCATTGGAGAATATCGTGACAACTGGAAAGATCGAGGGGACGAGAGGCAGAGGCAGACCAAGAGAAATGATGCTGGATGCATTGCGACGGTGACATGGAGGAATATCAGTGGTAGAGTTGATCCAGAAAACTAAAGACCGAGATCTGTCGAGAGTCATAAACGCCTACGCCAGTCGGCATGACACTTGATGATGATGATGAGATTTTAGAGACCAATGACAGTATTTTCATACTCCACCTCTTCATGGCGTGCATTTGATGATATTTGATTTGCATAATAAACAGACTTTTCTGGCATGTCCGACCGGAAGTCAATTATTTCTTCGTAGTGTTGGTTCTCTGGTGCTTGTGCGTCTGGCAACTCTTCTAAATCATGGCCCGATCCTAATTTGATAATAAAAATACACATGGAAAGATAATTTATACGTAAGGATGCACACATATGTGTCATAGGGAAAAAAATGCTGAACATAACAAAACTGGCATCCTCCATCTGCGATATCCTGCCAACAGCTGCCAAGCTTGTCAAATGGGGTAAAACCACAGACCCTCCTGCCCCCTCTACAAAGAGAAAGTCCAGACAGATTATGTGCAAAGTAGCCATTTGCCAAGGAAGATACACATGTCGCCAAAATAACGTTCTTGCTGAGCATACAGCCATTGTGGATGAAGCCAGAATGCAGGCGAAAAAAGGGGCCAGGGCGGGACCTATTCGGACTTACTTCGTCAGAGCTGGCCAGCTACGTATAATCATGAAAGACTGCATTGCTGACGTACCGTCCATTTCCGATGGCTCGGATGACTGGGAATTGACTGTTGTCCTGAACGGCTGTGGCGCGTACCCGGCAGTGATCCAACAGTTTGAATTGCGACCTGACATTGTAATTCAATCCTCGTCGGCCAGGCAGCTAACACTGATTGAGCTGACCGTTCCATATGGGTAGAGATCGCGGAGCAGCACATGTACAAGATAGAATAGTACAGTGACATGGTCGCAAGTTTGAGATTGTAAGGGTACACTGTCAGGCTATTCACCGTAGAGGTAGACGCAATAGGTATAATCGCCCACTCGTGCTGGCTATGGAACAACCGGAACATAGAGAGGGACAATTCCTGACTGTAATACGGTTAACGTTTCTGTCTCTAACGCAGGGCAGCTAACATCGGAACGAATCTCTCAACTAAGATCTAGAACGTGTACTGTCTCGTGTCGACTCTATAGTCTCTCCTGTGAGCGAGGGCAAATGGCCACGCGAAAGCCTTCGCCAAGTTTGATGCCTAACTGTTCTAATACGTCATACGCAGAGTGGAAGATTAGACCTCTTGCGCCTACCTCCACGGCGAATAGCCTGGCAGTGTACATATCCAGTCTCTGACTTCGGGTCGGCCGAAGTTCAACCTCCATGCCATGGTGGATGTCGTCATGCGAGAACAGCACTCCGCAGCAAAGACTAAGAGAGGGGTTGAGGAACCCAGAGGAAGAGCCGGCTTCCATGAGTGCGGTGCCATGAACGGGCTACAAAGAAGGAACATGGCAGCCAAGACGAACAGCGGCTCATTATCAAAAGTCGGCGCGGTGGCGACAGAAGTAATTGCCAGGGAAGAAGCTGGCTTCCCACGGCCACAGGCGCCAGTATTTGTGTGAGGGCACGAAGCACCGGGTGCACAAGTCTCTCCTCTCGAGGGAGAGGTGTCTTGGGAGCACACATTTCGCAGGTATAGAACACGGAACAACACAAGGACAATACAAAAGACCAAACGTCTAAAACGCACGACAGGGGAAATAACCCGGAGCCGGGCGTGCCGAACCCCAGAGAGTGTCAAGAAGGTAAAGTGCCGAAACATTCTGAGAAGCGGGACTACTTCTGAGGATCAGAAATCCCCTGTCGTGCTTGCTCCAAGGCGGAGATTTTATAACATAGTTTTCGATTTTTGGATGTTAATATCAAGGCCACATTCTGCACTATGCATGTTCCACTACTTTTTTGCAACTATTGCTCGCTTTCTGTTACTAACACAATATCGTCAGCATATCTAAGATTGTTTATGATTGTTCCATTGTTGTTAAGTCCAGGTAGTTTGACTTGTTTAAAAATTATGTCAGTGTATAAGTTGATGAGGTGAAAAATAGTGCCATACAATGATCAGTATCTTTTGGGAATTTTATGGGAAGAAATTGTGATAATAAAGGGAACTGGCCACCTTATCTCATTTATGGTGGACTAGAATAGACGAAGGACAGCAATGTACACTCCAAAGCCAGTATCTGCTACCAAACTACGTATAACTCAGTTATAAAGGAAACATTTATAAAGTACTAGCTGACCCGGCCCGGCTTCGCCCAGACCCTGGTGGGGAGCATCTCATTTAATTCATATCTTATATATAAATTAGGATGTGTGTGGATATGTATGTCTGTATGTCTGTATGTCCTTTATACGTTCGCGAACGGCCCATCCGATTGAGATGAAATTTTCTACACGCCTTCCTTTCATTCCAGCGCTGCCAACTGTCGTATTTTTTTTCTTCTTCCTCCTCCTCCCTCCTCCCATTCCCAAAATACGTACGTAAATATATGATGATGATGAAAGAATCCCCGAACCAAAACGCTAGGGAAAGGGAAGAAAATGACGTGACTACACAGAATCGTCACACGGCAATCATCATCATCATCAAGTGCCGTGCCGGCTGGCGTAGGCGTTCAACTCTGCTGCTGATATATATGCCTCCATGCCACGGCAATATCAATAACAATTCATCTTTTTATGTGTAAGGAAGTTATCTACAGTCGTGTAGAAGGGAAGAACAATCAATGGAAGGACCGAAATCACAGAACCTAGACGAGTATGAATTCGGAATGGCGAACTCCCTCCTCCTCTCTTCTCCTCCTGCCTCTACCTCCTCCCCTCCTCCTGCCTCTACCTCCTCCCTCCTCCCTCCTCAGCTAGTAATTTATATAAGTAGTCATATAAGCTCCCGTTCCCGTTCCCGACTATCTATCTGTCTGTCTGTCTGTCTGACCCGGCCCGGCTTCGCCCAGACCCTGATGGGGAGCATCTCATTTAATTCATATAAGTAGTCATATAAGTTCCCGTTCCCGACTATCTATCTGTCTGTCTGTCTGACCCGGCCCGGCATCGCCCAACTCCTGGTGGGGAGCATCTCATTTAATTCATATAAGTAGTCATATAAGTTCCCGTTCCCGACTGTCTGTCTGTCTGTCTATCTATCTATCTGTCTGTCTGACCCGGCCCAGCCCATGGTGGAGAGCATCTCATTTAAATCATATAAGTAGTCATATAAGATCCCGTTCCCGACTATCTGTCTGTCTGTCTGTCTTGGGTAAATGGAGGAGGGAGGAGGAAGAGGGAGGTGGAGGAGGGAAGAGGAGGGAGAAGGAGGGAGGAGGAGGAGACAGGAGGAGTAGGGAGGAATAGGAGGGAGGAGGAGGGATTAGGAGGAGGAGGGAGGAGTAGGGTGGAGGAGGAGGGGGAGGAGGAGGGAGGAGGAAGAGGGAGGAGGAGGGAGAAGGAGGGAGGAGGAGAACGCAGGAGGAGGAGGGAGGAGGAGGAGGAGAGGGAGGAGGAGGGAGAGGGAGGAGGAGGAGAGTAGGAGGAGGGAGGAGGCGGAGGGAGAAGGAAGAGGGAGGAAGAGGGAGAAGGAGGAGGAGGAGGAGGGAGGAGAAGGAGGGGAGGAGGAGGAGGGAAGAGAAGAAGGGGGAGGAGGAGGAGGAGGAGGGAGGATGAGGAGGGAGGAGGAGGAAGAGGGAGGAGGAGGAATGTGAAGGGAGGAGGAGGGAGGAGGTAGAGGGAGGAGGAGGAGGAGGGAAGAAGGAGAGAGGAGGAGGAGAGAGGAGGAGGAGGGAGGAGGAGGGATGAGGAGGAGGGAGGAGGAGGGATGAGGAGGAGGGAGGATGAGGAGGGAGGAGGAGGAAGAGGGAGGAGGAGGAATGTGAAGGGAGGAGGAGGGAGGAGGAGGAGGTAGAGGAGGAGGAGGGAGGAGGAGGAGGAGGAGGAGGAGGGATGAGGAGGAGAGGAGGGAGGAGGAAGGAGGAGGGGGAGGAGGGAGGAGGGAGGAGAAGGAGGAGGAGGAGGGAGGAGGAGGGATGAGGGGGAGGAGGGGAGGAGGAGGAGAAGGGAGGAGGAGGGCGAAGGAGGAAGGAAGAGGAGTGATTAGGAGGAAGGAGGAGGGCGAGGAGGTAGGAGGAGGGAGGAGGAGGAAGAGGGAGGAGGAGGGAGGAGGAAGAGAGTGGAGGAGGGAGGAGGAGGAGGGAGGAAGAGATAGGCGGAGAGAGGACGAGAGAGGAGTAGGAGTAGGGAGGAATAGGAGGGAGGAGGAGGGATTAAGAGGAGGAGGGGGGAAAGAGGAGAAGGAGGAGGAGGGAGGAGGAGGGAGGAGGAGGAAGAGGGATAAGGAGGGAGGAGGAGGGAGAAGGAGGAGGAGGGAGGAGTGAGGAGGAGAACGCAGGAGGAGGAGGGGGAGGAGGAGGGAGAGGGAGGAGGAGAGAGGAGGAGGTGGAGGGAGAAGGAGGAGGGAGGAAGAGGTAGAAGGAGGAGGGAGAAGGAGGAGGAGGAGGAGGAATGATGAGGAGGGAGTTGGAGGAAGAGGGATGTGGAGGAAGGAGGAGGAGGAGGAGGGAGGAGGTAGACGGAGGAGGTAGAGGGAGGAAAAGGGAGGAGGGAGGAGGAGGAGGGAGGAGGAGAAGGGAGGAGGAGGGATGAGGATGAGGGAGGAGAGAGAGGAGGAGGGAGAAGGGAGGGAGGGAGGGGAGGAGGAGGGAGAAGGAGGAGAGGATGGAGGTAGGAGGAGGAGGGAGAGGGAGGAGGGGGAGGGGAAGAGGAAGAGGGTAGGAGGAGGAGTGGAGAGGAGGAGGGAGGAGGTAGAGGAGGAAGAGGAGGGAGGAAAGGGAGGAGGAGAGAGGAGGAGGAGGAGGTAGGAGGAGGAGGAAGAGGGAGGAGGAGGAGGAGGAGGAAGGAGGAGAGGAGAGGAGGAGGAAGAGGGAGGAGGATGAGGAGAGGAAGAGGAGGGAGAGGGAGGAGGAGGAATAGGGAGGAGGAGGATGGAGGAGGGAGAGGAGGAGGGGGAGGGGAAGAGGAAGAGGGTAGGAGGAGGAGGAGGGGAGAGGAGGAGAAGAAGGGAGAAGGAGGGAGGAGGAGAAGGAGGAGGAGGGAGGAGGGAGGAGGGAGGAGGAGGGAGAGGAGGAGGAGGAGGCGGAGGGAGAAGAAGGAAGGAGGAGGGAGGAGGGAGAGGAAGGAGGGAGGATGAGGGAGAATGAGGAGGGGAGGAAGGAAAGGGAGGTGGAAGAGGAGGAGGAGGAGGAGGAGGGTGGAGGAAGGAGGTAGAGGGAGGAGGAGGTAGAGGGAGGAGGAGGAGGAAGGAAAGGGAGGAGGAAGAGGAGGAGAAGGGAGGAGGAGGAGGGTGGAGGGAGGAGGAGGAGGTAGAGGGAGGAGGAGGGAGGAGGTAGGAGGAGGAGGAAGAGGGAAGAGGGAGAAGAAGGGAGAAGGAGGAGGAGGGAGGAGGATGAGGGAGAAGGAGGCAGGAGGAGGAGGAGGGAGGCAGGAGGAGGAGGGATGAGGAGGGAGAGGGAGGAGGAGGGAAGAGGAGGGAGGAGGGGGAGGAGGCGGAGGGAGTAGGAGGGAGGAGGATGGAGGAGGAGGGGAGAGGAAGAGGGAGAAGGAAGAGGGAGAAGGAGGAGGGAGGAGGAGGAGGAGGGAGGAGGTAGAGGAGGAGGAGGAGAGGAGGAGGAGAGGAGGAGGAGGAGGTAGGAGGGAGGAGGTAGAGGGAGGAGGAGAAGAGAGGAGGAGGGAGTTCGCCATTCCGAATTCATACTCGTCTAGGTTCTTTGATTTCGGTCCTTCCATTGATTGTTCTTCCCTTCTACATGACTGTAGATAACTTCCTTACACATAAAAAGATGAATTGTTATTGATATTGCCGTGGCATGGAGGAATATCAGCAGCAGAGTTGATCCAGAAAACCAAAGACCGAGATCTATGAAGAGCAATGAACGCCTACGCCAGCCGGCACGGCACTTGATGATGATGATGATTGCCGTGTGACGATTCTATGTAGTCACGTCATTTTCTTCGCTTTTCCTAGCGTTTTGGTTCGGGGATTCTTTCATCATCATCATCATATATTTACGTACGTATTTAGGGAGGGGGAGGAGGGAGGAGGAGGAAGAAGAAACAAAAATATGACAGTTGGCAGCGCTGGAATGAGAGGAAGACGTGTAGAAAATTTCATCTCAATCGGATGGGCCGTTCGCGAACGCATAAAGGACATACAGACATACACACCCACACACATTGCCTTTTATATATAAGACTAGCTGACACGGCCCGGCTTCGCCCAGTCCCTGGTGGGGAGCATCTCATTTAATTCATATAAGTTGTCATATAAGTTCCCGTTCCCGACTGTCTGTCCCTCCCTCTCTGTCTGTCTGTCTGTCTGTCTGTCTGTCTGTCTGTCTGTCTGTCTGTCTGTCTGTCTGTCTGTCTGTCTGTCTGTCTGTCTGCCTGTCTGTCTAATCATTTATTGGTTGCAGTTAGAACAACCTTAGATAAACGAAGACCAACTTACAAAAAGCATTAGAAAGAGCACTTGAAAGATCTTTACATCTTCCCCAACAATTAACTTGGGTAAATGGAGCGGCGGCAGCAGCAGCAGCAGAAGAAGAAAAAGGAGGAGTAGGAGCTGGGAGGAGGAAGAGGGAGGTGGAGGAGGGAGGAAGAGGGAAGAGGAGGAGGGAGGAAGAGATAGGCGGAGAGAGGAGGAGGAGGGAAGAGGAGGGAGGAGGAAGGAAGAGGAGGAGTAGGAAGGAATAGGAGGGAGGAGGCGGGATTAGGAGGAGGAGAGAGGAGGAGGGAGGAGGAGGAGGGAGGAGGAGGGAGGAGGAGGAGGGAGGAGGATGAGGGAGGAGGAGGGAGGAGGGAGGAGGAAGAGGGAGGAGGAAGGAGGAGGAGGAGGGAGGAGGAGGAGGAGGGAGGAGGAGGAGGGAGGAGGATGAGGGAGGAGGAGGAGGAAGAGGAGGGAGGAGGAAGAGGGAAGAGGAAGAGGGAGGAGGAAGGAGAAGGAGGAGGAGGCGGAGGAGGAGGGAGAAGGAGGGAGGAGAAGAACGCAGGAGGAGGAGGGGGAGGAGGAGGGAGGAGGAGGGAGGATGAGAGGGAGGAGGAGGGAGATGAGGAGGAGGAGGGAGGGAGAGAAGGAGGAGGAGAGAGGAGGAGGAGGGAGGAGGCGGAGGGAGAAGGAGGAGGGAGGAGGACGGGCAGTAGGAAGAGGGAGAAGGAGGAGGGAGAATGAGTAGGGAGGAGGGAGGAGGAGGAGGGGAGGAGGAGGAAGAGGGAGGAGAGTAGGGATGTGGAGGAGGAGGAGGGAGGAGGTAGAGGGAGGAGGATGAGGAGGGAGAGGAGGGATGATGAGGAGGAGGGAGGAGGAGAGGGAGGAGGAGGGGGAGGAGATAGGAGGAGGAGGGAGGAAGAGGGAGGAGCAGGGGGAGAAGGGATGAGGAGGGATGAGGGGGAGGACGTAGGAGAAGGAGGAGGGAGGAGGAGGGAGTAGGAGGGAGTAGGAGGAGTGAGGAGGAGGAAGGAAGAGGAGTGATTAGGAGGAGGGAGGAGGGCGAGGAGGTAGGAGGAGGAAGAGGGAGGAGAAGGGTGGAGGAGGAGGAAGGAGGAGGAGGAAGGAGGAGGAAGAGGGAGGAGGAGGGAGGAGGAGGAGAAAGAGGGAGGAGGAGGATGGAGAGGGGGAGGGGAAGAGGAAGAGGGTAGGAGGAGGAGGGGAGAGGAGGAGGAGGAGGATTATAACGCATATGCCTGTAGATAACTGCAGCGAAAAGGTGGGTCTGTCTATCTATCTGACCCGGCGTGGCTTCGCCCAGCTCCTGGCGGGTAGCGTCTCATTAAATTCATACAACAAAATAAAGTAACTTAAAAGAATGTCCTTCCAAACACCATCCATTATTTTTATTGAAAACCGTTTCTAATCACCTGCATGACTGTAGATAACTTCTTAAGCAAAAAAAGATGAGTTACAATGTTATGCATTATGCATTATTTTTATGAAAACTTTGAAAATGCCTTAAAGATTGTATCATTATTTATTATAACTCATATGCCGGTACATAACTACAGACAAAGAGTTTATAAATCTTTGAAAACGATGCAACAATATGACTATAAGGTTATACAGCAATGTTATTAAAAGTTATGCCCCTTGAAATAACTTTTCTAGAGTTAAGTCCCCTCGCTGTATATAAATTACAATGTAAAATGAAAAATTAAATAATATTAAGTAAGCAGCCGATTTCACACTAAAAAAATATCACGGTTGGCTGCGGTGGAATGAAAGGAAGACGTGTAGAAAATTTCACCTCAATCGGATGGGCCGTTCGCGAACGCATAAAGGACATACACACCCACATCCTTTTTTATATATAAGTTAACGCGAGGAAAAATGGGTCTACATTGTATCTGTATGCATTAACCTTTAGATATTACAGAAGGTACTTTCACAGTACACACGTTTGATTTGTGTGTGCTTTCTCTATATTTAAAACATGGCAATATCCTCATTAGCAAATGTGCACATTTATATTTACCTTTGGCGTCTCTGGAATTCGTGTCATCTTTTGCAGTTTGATTATTTTCTGTTGATACGAGATTTGTGTAAATTAAAGAAATATGATATAATACACATATCCGATTAATGCTGAATAAATTAAAACTTAGTTAGTTAGTTAGTTAGTCGTAGTTCCAACCTCATAGCAACGGGTTGTCCCCATTATGCTCCGTTCCTGTGCCAGTGAATATCGCACAAAACGCTCCCCACTACCCAATGTGAAAAGTGGAAAAGACAGGAATCTCAACAAACAACAGCCCGCACAGATACACTGTGCATAATGCCGCCGCCAGAATGTCAACACAATAGTCCCCAACGAAACACCCAGTTCATCTCTGATGGAATCGGCAGTCATTTTCCCATCTGGATGTTTTCTAGATGTTCACCCACACAGTCCAAGAAAATACACTTCATCGTTGATGGCAGTGGCAGTCAACCAGAAGCTCAGCAGCCACTATTGATAAGAAATGCACGTTAATTTAAATATAATTTTTTTTTATAAAGTGATTCTTATTAATTGAAGCACCATGTTGTTTTGCTATCAAGAGAATAATTTTAACTGAAGCAGTACAGTCAAAAAATTAATTTGAACTATTATGATTTACTTTTAATTTAATATCAGATTAATGCTAACTGAAGCAGAATAGTTTACCGATGATACGGAATTAATGCTAATTTAAGCAAATGATTTACAGTTTGATGAGAAATGCATGTTATCTAAAGCATTATGATTTACCGTTGATACAAGTTTATTGTTATTTGATGCAACATTTTGTAATCATAACAGAGACTTAAATCAACAGAAGCAATCTAATCGAAAGTTGATAATAGATTAATGGTAACCGAAGCAAAACAACTGACGATTAATAAACATTTAATGTTGGCCTAAATATAATGATTTACTGTTGATAATTGACTGAGTTTAATTGAGGCACATTTTAAAGCTGATAAGAGATTTAATGTTAACTGAAATGACACGATTTATAATTGTATATCAGATTAATGTTCACTGAAGCAACGCTATTCACTGTTGACAAGCGATTAATGTCAGCTGAAGCTTTATAATTTATTGTTGATCAGATTTAAATATAAAATAAAACACAAACAAAATTATTGCATAATTACATAATAAAAATTTACATAATTTGTATTAAAAGAGGAAATATGAGTTGCTGTTGACAGTTGAAGTAGTGATTTACTGTTGAAACAAGATTAAGGTTTACTGAATTACTAGGATGTAATGTTTAAATTTCTCCGTAATCGCATATACTCTCGTGAGTATGCGAAAATCGGTGGCGGTTATAGCCGCGTCGGTAACTTACGCGTATGTGAGCCAGTCGCTCAGAAAGCAATGGCAAACTACTGAGCGTAATATTGCCAAGAAATCAACAATCAGCTGAAAGATGCTGATATTGACAGCGATGCCCTGTAAAGGATATGCGAACACACAAACAAACAAACAAAATTTTTGAATGTGATCCATGTTAAATGAAGTAACTAAACATGTAAAATAAATCAATCTTGGCCACATTGCAATAGAGACCCCTACCGCAACCCACATCCTCACACGCACTTACACAGTTAGTTTGCTGCAAAGAGATATCATTAAAATTTTCTACTAAACTTGTAAAGGGTCTATTTATTTACACATAAAACAAAGAATTTAGTCTGTACATTAAAAAATAAATATTTTAGAGGTACATTAAGAAATTCAATATGGCCGCTGTTTATCTTGGTTTCCATAGCAACCGTTAAGTGCAAAGCCAATTTGACAATATATTATCGATTAGCAGTCTTCAATATCAAACCCTATACCATAAAAGAACATAGAAATTAAGTATTATGGAATTAAATTTTTTACGGTTAGCATCGCCTTAATGTATTGATGTGTATTGAATATATGATGCTAGCCACATATTTGTTTAGACCAATCAGCACACAATTAAAGAAATTAAACGACGACTATCAGTTGCTCTTCAAAGACTAAAATTACTGAATAAATTATGGAATGGGACAGACAGAACTACAAAAATTAGATCTTTAAGAGCATGCATCTTTCCCATTGCAACATACGCCTGTGAGACCTGGATACTTAGTAAACAAGCTGAACAGCGCATAAATGCCTTTGAATATAAATGTTATAGACGAGTTCTAAGAATATCTTGGTAAAGAAAAGAACAAATGCATCCATACTTCAAGAGCTGAATATTGAAGAAGGTTGGCTATTAAAGACGATAAAACAAAGAAAATTGAAATGGTCACTTGAAACGTCACTAAAGTTTGGAGAGAACAATAATGGAGAGGTATATGCCTGGGAAGAGAGGAAGAGGAAGGCCAAAGAGAAGATGGGTGCAGGATGTGGCGGATGATCTCCAGATGGGTGTATCGGACGCGAGACATCTTGCTTATGATCGAGAGGTTTTCCGGAAGGTTGTTATGTGAGCGTGGTTCTGCAAAGGACATGCTACTGAATGAATGAATGAATGAATGAATGAATGAATGAATGAATGAATGAATGAATGAATCAGCACTCAATGTGTGATGTTATTAGTATGACATGAGCCGTCTTTATTTCACACAATTGTTCCTGGTACTCATATAAACTGGATCAACTTTGTAGTCCAGATTAATGTTTTAAAATAATAGCTGCCTTGATGGGGATTCAAACCCATCTTTGCTTGTGGTCTGTTTTAAATAAACTCTAATTTTCAGGAAATCAGATAAATAGCAGGCTCACTGGTCAAGGAGGCATCATTTTTTAAATGCTCCTGGGCTTCCAGGTCAATACAGCCTAATATAAGTATGTGTACCAGCTAATGTCATGGAAAGTAAATGCAGTTTGTGTAACACCGACCACTAGTTACTTAGTTAGTTAGTTAGTCGACAGATCATCCTCATTGTACATCGAAACATTCAGTCCATACGTGCTCGGATCCCCTCTTCCGTAAATCCCGCAGCGTGCAGAGGTTAACGACACCAGTTCTGTGTTGGTTTATTAATCCTCTTTGGTTTCTTGCGTAGTGTTCTTGTTTTGCCACCCCTCTTTCAACTTGCTGTTCTCGCAGCCTGACCATGGTTCTAGATTCGCAGTCATCTCTTGGTTCTCACAAACGACTTGATTCTCGCAGCGCATTCAGAATATCAACCTGGTCAATGGCTGACTACTTCACCCATGGAGTCCGTCTGATTTACACAAATATAGGGCTAGCATGATTGATGGTGAATAACACGGTTGCTTACTTTTACTTTTAAGAAAATGGCATATGGATATACCATCAAAAAACATATTTATCTTAAATGAAATAAATAGTCACATTAATAAAGAACGATATACACTGTACCTGACTCGTCATTTTCGTAAATCGCATGCCTGTAATAGGAAATGGAAAAAACCCACAATAATTGTGATTGCTCTCTCTCTCTCATTCTATATATCTACGAGTATGTATCCCTATATCTCACACTGTCTGTCTGTCTGTCTGTCTGTCTGTCTGTCTGTGTCTGTCTGTCTGTGTCTGTCTGCATGTATGTATGTATGTCTGACTGTCTGTCTGACTGTCTGTCTGTCTCTATTTCTCAATTATTGCTCCACAATATGGGATGGTTGCCTAAGATCTAATATGAACCAACTGAAGTCTTTTTTTAAGGCATTTAGTCTCTGACAGAATGCTCACTAAAAGATGGCCGTGTAAGGCATCTACTGCATGGAAAACATTTCCTTTTTAACAAAGTCAATTAATTTAAATCCGATGTCAAAACATTCTAAACTACTTTATTAGTTTAAAAAAGTGCATAATGTTGATAATTCTCAATTTCAAACTATAAAGCACTAATACATTTATGTTCACTATAGTTATGGAAGTCAAGAGGCTGCAGTAGAATTATGCTTAGTGTGATTGCTTCCCTTGACAATGATCTATGTTCAATTCCCAACTGTGTGGGATTCTCTATTCCGACCAGTGTGACTCTCTTCCACCAGACATCCTAGAATCGGTACTAGATCAATGTCAGCATTTTCTGGGAAGGAAATGAAGCAAGGAAAAGAACTGGCCACCAACCTCATTATGATATAACCTGGCTTTTTTCACCCCAATGACAGTATGCGTCTTGACCTTGTTTATAACACATAAACTAATATAGACACAATTAAAAGAGACAAATAAAATCCCCATATATGAAATCTTACATTGAATTGATGGCATTTTGATCTTTTTTCCCGCTGCATGGAGCTCCTGAAATCAAACGTCATTAATGTATGTAAGAGCATAAATGAAATGTAGAACAGACACACAATATACAACTCAGTGTGTTGTGTAGGTGTAAGTGGTAGAGGATAAGAAACACACTATGGTGAGGCAACTAATATGATGAGGACAAAATATCTCGTTTAAATACAGTACCATATAGTAGGGGACTAATGGTTCCTAGCAGCTTATTTAACTGTTTATGCTAATAAAGATGGCATGTATTTGTTCATAATGTTCAACTGATTATGTTAATAAATATGATATGAATTTGATCACCAAGTTCATCCGATAATTCTAACAAATACGATATGGATTTTCTTGGTAATTACTAGTTGTTGGCTGGGAACTGGGTATTTTGTGTTGACCAGATGTGATCAATTAACCCACTATTGATGTGACCGTACACATTACTCTACATTAGACTAGCTTTCAGATGTTGAGTTTGATGTACCACATGCAACTGTTATAATATACACCATAAAACATATTATTTTGGTAATGATTAAGAATAGTGTTTAGTGGCAACATTTAATGAATACAAACATATTAAAGTTTTATATAATGAGTAAAACATATTTAGGAAGCAGATAGATGAAAAAATTGATGACCATTACCGCTTCCTTCTAAGTTTCCTGATGAATACAGAACCATTATTGCATGCGGGTTCTTTTTATAAACTTAATGTTTTGCATTAAAGGTGATAAAGTATGCAGATATTGGTTTCCACGACGGAATAAACAGGTAACCGATAATTTATGAATGCATTTCAATCTTCCTCACCTCTCTCTTACCTGTTCATTTCAAGCAATATGTAAAACAAGACTTTAAATGCCACTCAAATGAATAATTTGCATGCTGCGCATATTAAATCCTCATTTGACAGTTGAAAATTGAAAAGAACAGGCTGAACTGGCTGCTGCCTAGAAGTAATTGCACAATTAGAACACATACCCACAAAGAATACTTTTAGCATATGTGATTCCTGTATACACTCACTGGCATTACACACATCATGCTAGTGTTGAGATTCTCCTTGAGTGGTCTATGGTAGGAGACCTGAGCATTTATGGAAGTATCTGTGCAATAAATATGATCCTGTACCAATACCAAATATCACAAGTAAACAAACGTACAAAGGTAAGTCAGAACGATATGCACCACAGATATTATCTCAGTTAAGAATAAAGGTAGATGCATTACATTTGCACCAATTTAAGTTGAAGGTGTATACCAGATTGCACCTCTGTAAAGTGATGGATGGAAACCAGTTTTAACTGCCTGCGACACAAAACCTGTTGAAATGTCAGATATTAATTACATACGTTACAAGCAGAGGATTGTTATTTGGTTTATCTCAGAGAAGGACACTGTTGTTAACATTCACAAATATTTGTGTGCTGTTTATAGCACTTTTGCATCCGATAAAAGCAGAGTTAGTCGCTGCGCACAGAGAGTTTTGGTTTCTGCAAGTGGAGATGTAGAGCTGGCTGAAAAGCTTCACTCCGGACGTCCCTGCCACAGCCACCTATCAGATTATGTTGGAACGTGTTGACATAATGATTCACAGAGATAGTCGAATAATAAGTCAACAATTGTCACCTCAGCTTTCAATAGGCAAAGGTAGTGCGACTGAAAGATCCAAAAACCTGGGATATACTAAGGTCTGTGCAAGATGCGTTCCACAGAGGACCAGAAGGCCCAAAGGAAAACAATTTGTTCGGAATTGTTGCGACGGTTCGAGACAGATTGGGGTGTTTTATTTTGTCAAACATTTTGACAGGAGACGAAACTTGGGTTCATCATTTTGAGTCGGAGACAAAAAGACAGTTAAAGTAGTGGCCTCATCCTCAATCAAAAGCGAGGAAATAATTCAAAACAATTCCATAAGCTGGTGAAGTCATGCTCACTGCATTTTGGGACAGTGATGGGATTATTCTCGTGGACGTGCTGCCAAAACGGTGGAACCACCTAATTCCGAAATTTACATTAAAAAAAAACAAAACAAAAAAACAACTCACAGAACTAAATCGTCGTTACTGCAGGGTTAGGCCTCACAAGTATCGAGAGAAACTGCTTCTCCTTCACAACAACGGACATCCTCACATAAATTTGCAAACAAGGGAGGCAATCGACAAAATGTGGTAGAATGAACATGTCCCCGTGCATCTTACAGCCCAGACCTAGAATTATCTGATTTCCATCTGTTTGGTCCCCGTAAGAATGCTGTCCATGGGGCAAAGTTTGAAGACTACGAAGGAGTGATTATTGCGTGAAGAAACGACTACGAGAACAGGACACAATGTGGTACAAGAATGGGAAACATGCTCTTGATTTAAGATGGTATAAAGCCGTTATAGTTGATGGGGATTATGTTGAGAATGAGTCAACGAGGAGTGACGAAGGGATCTGGCCGACGCTCAACGCTCAAAGGAAAGGCGAGACGGACTTATAATCAGATTGCTACTGGTACTATTAGTGTTGGAACTCTTCGCTGGCTGCTGAGGATGGGGACGGAGCACTTATGGGAATGCCCCGAATGCTGTGATGTCGATTCCTAAATCAATCAATCAATCAATCAATCAATCATCAATCTATGTTGAGAAGTAGAAATGTTTGCTGCACTTGTGCATGAACATTGTGACTAAATTACATTTGTATGTTATCAATGGTTAAAGAGATAATAATTGTGGTGCATAACTTTCTGACTTACCCTCGTAGCCATAATAACAACAAAAACATCATCAAACGCTCACAACTAGAGCTATTAATTGAAAAGGCCTAATTGCTTTTAAGCAATAACATTAAATTATATGAAAAATTAGATTTGCGTAAATACATACCTTTCCTTTTAACAAGATAGACCATTACAAAGATTATAATGATGACTAGTACAGCAGCAACAATACCGCCAACTATAGCTCCAACATCCAGTGGAGGGGAGTCTCCTTTCTCAGTGCCAGGTGTTACTGGATCTTTGAATATAAGGATACATTAATCAGAATGCAACATTTTAACACATAAATCAAATTTGAGTACGGAGAATAAGAATTGCCTATCCCGGTGTGTCACTATCACCACTTTGCCGTATAACTATGGGCAACAATGATAAAACACATTGGTAAACATCCCTGAAATCAGCAATCACCATCCATAAAGTCTGCATGAGTGCACAGTGCACTGCTTCCCTCAGTGTTTTAAGATTAATAATCTTAATTGTGACACAGAGCATTACTATCGCACACACCATAACACACGATCAGTTCAAGAAGTATAGGACCTTTGAAATATTTAAAAAGAGGTGTCCATTGTGGAAAGAGTATTGTTTCCGTGGATTCTTATATACATTATCGACTGAATTTTGCATCACTAGCAATCTAGAATTGTAAATAAGAGCATATGAAACTGAGCATTATATTGATTATTATAGTGCATGTATCATGCTTCTTTATATTTATTTTTGCTGATTTTTGCTGTAAGTTAACTAGTGATTTATTTAGTCCCTGCTCCTGTCGGACAATTCTCTGCTGTAAAAAATGGTAGGGATAACGTTTAAAATATCAGCTTAGTTGATAGCAGGAAGTATGGAAAAGGGACTAGATGTGTTAAAATGTTGGGACTAGATGACTGGCAGATTGAGAGAAAGAGAGAAAGAGAAAGACTGAAGGCAAATGGAAGGGAGAACACATTAGTAAAAAAATTAGGTGTTTTAGTAGCAGTGATAGAGAGAAAAAATAAAAGCAGACAAGTGGAGATTTGGGGGAAGGGAGAGAAAGCGAGAGAGAGAGAGAGAGAGAGAGAGAGAGAGAGAGAGAGAGAGAGAGAGGGGTGAGAGAGAGAGCGGGAGAGAGAGAGTGGGTGAGAGAGAGCGGGAGAGAGAGAGGAGAGTAAGGCTAAAATAGAAAGAGAAAGATAGAATAGAAGACATAGAATCATACTCAGATGCTTGGAAATGCATTCTCATACTATCACTCACAGTGCCTCTAGCTCACAAGCATACATTGCAGAGACTCATTCAATCTAGAATTCACTTGTAGTAGACATACATTTCCATTTGAATGCCAACTGATGGAAACATGAATATACGGACACTTACACCTGGACACGTCTCAGGTGATGACTGACACTGTTTGGTTTGAGAAATGGAAATTGAATCTCAAGATGCTGCATAGTTTATGAGAAACTGCAAGTGATGTCTATCTGCAGCTACCCCCGAATCAAGAGAATTATTCTGAAAGTATGAAGCGCTTTCCTCAAATGAAACGAGCTCACTTTGGCTGACTACTGGAAAAAGTTACATATAGCAAACATATAGCAAGTAACTTAAATTTGTCATCGTTTAGCATTTCTGCAGCGCTACCACTATAAGTGGAAAGTAATGGTGTGGAGTTTGAATTAAGTAGACACCAACATCCGGCTGCAAGATATTATTCTTGCTGAGCAAATGGAGGAGCACATGTAAATTCATACGCAAACCTTCTTTGCAGAAAAAAAAGGAATGGGAAGCTGGAGGAAATTATAGTTCTACATAAAAAAAATACATACTGCACAATGGGAATTCAAAGTCAAATATACAACCTCGATCTGTCAAGACTCACTTATCAACATAAACCAGAGCTGATCAGCTTAAATTCTTGAATTGTTAAATCTATTCAGGAAAAGAATGCTTACAGCTTGTGTGACTCTGGTATATACACACATCTAGTCAGACCTACATAATTCATTCAATGTGTTGAGATTCTCCTTGTGTGATAAGAGCCTAGGGCACTTATATTGGTATCAGTATGTTATAAAAGAGATGTTTAACCAACATCAATCTAAAACCATGTACACAAAATGTACTTACCTCTCTCCACTATCTCAAATGAGTAAGTCAATGCTCCCTCAGAATTGTTAATGTTCAGACTATAATTTTGGAAATAGCTGGCATTTTTAATACTGATAAACAAAAACACAGTGCCATAGGGTGGTTCCTGTTCTGTGTAGTTCAGTGTGTAGGATTCAGAAGAGAGGATGTATTTATTACTATTCAAGGTCACAGTTGGTTCTGGGTATCCAAAGACGGGGACATTAATCAACACAGTACCGTTTACTTGTTCTTTATATCTCTGACTCAGACTGTCAGGATCTCTGAACTGTTGAGCACCTGTAGAAGACATGACGAGTTGTTGTCATAGAATGCACACTAGAGGCTACTGTTGTATCAATAACATAAAACATATGGTTAACTGTTACCTCAATAATGGTAAGCTGACATTGATCTATAACTTCTCCTGTCATTGATTTCATTCATAACTAATATGTAATGTGCTTATCGTTACATTCCAGTTTATTATATATAACTGCACACTGCATTAGTAAAGTGAGATAACACTAGTCAGGGACAAATCAGCTACCTCATTTAACATTCATGCTGACTTAAAAGTATGAATATATACACTGACATAGAGAAAATGTTTTCTTTCTTCTGACATCAGTGATTCAAACTGTAAAAACGCAATGTTTGAAGTATTTGTCCTTTATTTTCATTATTATTGTTTGTTGAGTATTTAGATAAGGGATACTATTACACCATTATGTATTAAATTTCAATTGTATTTGTTGTCCAATTAAATAAGAAATACATTCGCAGGTGCCGATCACCACTCATAGAAGCAGAGGAAAGATGTATATATTAGCGGAAACACAAGACACTATACACATTTAATGCTATAGTGACTACATAGGGATAGAACCTGCCAAGTCTAAAAGACGACACACCATTGCTGGGTAAATACATGAATCTTGACTGAAGGCCAATCAGACACCCCTAATCTCTACATCTTTCTTCTACTGCTGTTAATGCTATTTAATATTATAAAATGTGTTTTTCATATTTTACTTTAATCTCAGGAAACAATTTACCATAATCCCCATCCCCCAAATACCTCAGCTCCTGAATGGAAAGACTCAAATTTGGCATCAGTTTATCACTTCGTCACCTCCACCGTATATGATTTATCCTAACAAATATCTCTGGTAAACGTGTCTTCATGATGAAAATTTCCAGCACGTGCAGCAATTTTGATGAAGTAAAATAATCTCCTATTCTTTCTCCAATTAAATTTAAGGAATAAAAAAAAAATGTATCATTCATCACAAAATTAAGTTCAACATTCATTCTATGTTTGCTACGTGGCGAAAAAAATTACGGGCGCAGTTGGTAATCCCGCATACCGCGTTCGAAACACAGCTGCGTTTTTAAATGAAATGATTGATTGATTGATTGATTGATTGATTGATTTAGGAACCAACATCACAGCATTCGGGGCATTCCCATAAGCGCTCCGTCTCCATCCTCAGCAGCCAGCGAAGAGTTCCAACACTAATAGTTCCAGTAGCAATCTGATTATATGTGCGTCTCGCCTTTCCTCTAAGCGTTGAGCATCGGCCAGATCCCCTCGTCACTCCACGCTGTCGCATTCTTGCAAGACCATGGTGATCCATTTGCTCCTCCGAGGTGTACACGTGCTCCCACAAGGCCGCAATCACGACTGCCTTATCATGCATCAATACTCCACCAAGTTTTGCAGAGCCAGCCAATCTGTCTGATGTTCATTCCCCAGCACACCAGCATGCCCCAGAGGAAAGATCCAGACGATGTTTGCCACTCATCACTTCCGAAGCGAAGCAAGCCACTCTGCACGAGGCTTGCCTGCCCTCACCGTACTCAGCATGCTTTCTGAGTCAGTTACAATCACGATGTGTGTGTGCGTGTATCGTATTCTCCATTCAGCGGAAAGAAGCATTGACTGCCTCCACCTGCATTCTTAAGGTAGATGTTGTGGTATCATATGCCAGACTCTCCTGCACCAAACGTCGACCATTAGCCTTTGCCAAGAACCCCCAGGCACTTCTACTACCTCTCAACACCGAACCTTCTGTGTGGATAATCACATCACCCGGGCGAGCACTATCCTGAATTAGTTGCTGGATTTCCACTTCCGTGGCCCCTGCTGGCCACTCCCTGTACTCCCGGCTCAATGGTATGTGAAATGGTATGTGTGCAGGTCATTCAGAAAGCAATGACAAACTATTGTAAAATTTCCCAGGAATCACGAACAGCAAAATAATTCTGGGGCTGACCGCTACGTCCGTATACGATAAGCAACTAACTTTAGAGAAATAAGAATTATCTGGGAGAAGCCATACTTGATTATATCTATTATAACTGTCCCATAAAAGAAAAAAAACAACTTATGATTGCTTTATATATTAAGCTTTCTATATCCAACAAACATTGGCTTATGGTGTACAGAGAAGCATCAATAACACTGAACAATCCAGATCTGTTTTTTAGAAGTTAAACATATATTTCAAAATGACACCATGAGGGTATATGTTATTAGTCCCATATTGTTAGACAGCCAACGCGTGATGCATGATACGGTAAATATCAGCGGGCCATCTTTACGTCGAAGGAAATTGCCTGGTGGTCAAATTTATTTTAAAGGATAGGACAACCTGGTATGACTCACACACAACTGCATAGAAGGACATTGAAACACATGGGCACTGAACAGACAGGCAACCATCTAGCCACTGCACTCGCGTGGTTCATCACCTCTGTATTGCTTTTAATATATGCATGTTATTTCCACGCCATGGTTTACTATTGCTTTGAAGTCAAGCGTAGACAACACACACCCTACTACTGTTAGTGCATTGGACCAATTTGTGCATGTCGATTAGCTTTCCCTAAGTAACCCTTGTCATCACAAAAACCCACTCCAAATACTGAGATACTTGTAATTTATGTCCCCAAGTCAAGGGCGAGAAGTCATCATTTTAGTCCAACTGACCAGTGTAGGGGTTGAACCTACTACCACGATGTTTAAGAACGAGTGCCCTTATCCATTCAGCCATGCTGACCTCCGACCATGTCATGAGACTGAGCTGTCAAGCATCTGTAGTTACATTAACTGAGTTAAGTTCTAGCAGACGTAAATAACTATTACAGAGACTGGGCTGTCTAGCATCTGTAGTTACATTAACTGAGTTAAGTTCTAGAAGACGTAAATAACTATTACAGAGACTGAGCTGTCTAGCATCTGTAGTTACATTAACTGAGGTTAAGTTCTAGCAGACGTAAATAACTATTACAAAAGACACAGAACTTACATTTCACATAAACAGCCACAGTTTTATTTGTAGCTGCCTGACCTGTCTCAGCGTGACACATGTAAACTCCTGTATCCATGCATTCTGTCATGGCCTTGTTATAAGTCAGTGTTCGATTGGATTTATGCGTGGAGTCATTAATTGGCTGTATTTCTCTTCCATTCTTTTTCAGAGACAGACTTGGGGATGGGTTACCCTCAGCTTGACACGAAATACTCACACCAGAATGCTGTTCAAGAATTACTTGCCCTGAATTGTTGTTGGCTTCAACAGTAAAGATAGTGGGTCCAACTACAGAGTAACAACATAGAGCTATGCAATTGCATTCTTATAAAAAAAGAAAACATTATACACATCAGATAACATATCACTTGGGTTGAAAGATTAGTGAACTCACATTTATATGATACATGTGTGAGGACTGCTTACTGACTAACTTAATGGATGACTGCCGGAAACAACTATTATCCAAGCCAGTTTTCTTAAATACTTATATATATATATCGGTACATACACCGGTCTCTGTGGCCAAGGGCTTGCGAACGCGGTTTGTGAGCCCGTATACCCGGGTTCGAAACACGGCGGTGGTGGTTTTTTCGAAAAAGGTAAATGGGCCGGTCGTTCAGAAAGAAATGGCAAACTACAGAACGCAACACTTGCCTAGTACATCAACAGCAGCTGAAAATCCTGGTGTTGACTGCAACGTCCCGTAAGGGATACTCAACAATTTTGTTTTTTAAATATACATACACACATACACTCCATTTGCAAAAAAAAATTGAGAATGAGACAGACATAATTAGAGAGAGAGAGACAGAGAGAGAGAGAGAGAGAGAGAGAGAGAGAGAGAGAGAGAGAGAGAGAGAGAGAGAGAGAGAGAGAGAGAGAGAGAGAGAGAGAGAGAGAGAGAGAGAGAGAGAGAGAGAACTAGCTGTTTGCACATGTAGAGTTCAATTTATCAATCAATCATGTGCCATGCTGGAAAGCGTGGGCGGTCATGACTCACCATTTCACTCGATCACCATAGTCATAAATCAGCTCAGTGTTCCTGTCTCGTCCATGCCATGTGGCTAAGCCATCCAGGTATTTTCCTCTCGGTCTTCCTCTTGGTCTGTTCCATTCGATCTTGCCAGTTGTCACTAAGTTCTCCAATCCATTTCTTCTCATAACATGTCCAAAAAATTTAGACTGTCTACGTTTAATTTCTCTAATAAATTTACGAGTTTCATTTGTCTCCTGTAGTACTTGGTCATTGGTTTTTCTATCTGTCCATGGTATTCTTTGCATTTCCCTCAGCAACCACATTTCTGCAGCAATCAGATGTTTCTTCAGCTTGACTGCACATTTTCAAAGTTTCACATCCATACAAAAGAACAAGGCTCTATGTATCCCCTCAACACTCTTTTTCTCGTTTAAATTGACATCTTTTTATTGGTCAGAATGTTCGATTTATAGTCCATTGTAAATTTCAATTTCAATAATTAATCCAGTCCTTGTTTTCATGTCTTTCCTGACATAAATCCCCCAACTTGCCATTAAACACACTCATACAGATATGGAAAATTTATTTACAGCATTTTGGAACTGAGGGTGGTCTGTGCCCTGCATGTATTGCATTCATAGTTATACTTTTCGGGCTTTATTTTGGGTAAATGGAACACTTCAGGAGAAAGACACTTATGTATGCAGAAATAAACAGGTATTACTGTAATTAATGAAATATAAATGTATCACACGTTTAATTTAAATGCCATATATCAAACACTTAATGTGTCTAACTGCCCAGTAGTTTTTGTCTGACTGTACCATCCACTCTTTCTCTAATGTGTTCTCAAATGCCGTGCATATATTCTTTCATGCAATTTGTCCCTGGGACAGTGAAACATTATGGGCATAATTACTGCCATTTCTGATAATCAACAGTCACTTACATCTTTTGAGGTTCTACATCCTCACTATTGTCTTTTCTTTAAATATTGATTAATTGTGTTTTCTTCATAAACATGCAATGCTGGTTAAAAGCAAAGGTTATATGCGGCCATGCTGCTAGTTCATGCAGTCTAGAACACAGATGACCAGAGACACTTGTTTTGCTTGAACGTATGTTCATGTTTTAATATTATTGCGTGTTAAACTCAACACAACATTAGCAGGTTTGCATACACAGCAGTGTTATAGTATTCCTAGACGATATATACAGGAACTCAGTTCCAATCCATATTAAAGGATGCTCTCATGCTATGCAATATCTTCTTCCTAATGTTTAGTGGTCTTTGATATGCCTGGATATTTTAGTGAATGTTATTGCATCAAAGCATCACAGTTTTATTTTCATCATAAACATCATCATTTAGCTATGCTTTTGTATACTACCACCACAAGATAATCATGCTTTCAGCTGCTTAAGTTTACTAGTGAACATAGCCAGTGTGTAATATGCCTCCAGATTTTCAGACATATTCCTTCAAATTCTTTAATGTATCTCTTCTCATGCCCATTGCCGTTTGTTGTACTGAACATACAATTGATTCATCTCTTTATGTCTAGTAGTTCAACAACACAGCCACCAGGGACCTCCATGTCATCCGATCATTGTGTGTCAACAACTCATCCACCAGGGACCCCCATGCCATCTGCTCCTTTGTATATTAACAACACAACAACCAGGGACCTCCATGCCATCTGATACCTTGTAGATCAACAACAAATTGTCCACTCACTTAATCCAAAGCTATAGACTGGAGGTCAGGTAAACTGTTTTAACTCTCCATTTATCACGCAGGGAGATATGCATATCTCCATGCATCTATGTGGGATAAGTACGTGTGTCTAGGGATGTGTGAGGGGATGTGTATATGGGTTGGGGATGTGTGTGTGGGTTGTGTGTGCGTGGATGGGAGGTGTGTGTTTGTGAATGGGGGATGTGTTGGTGGGTGGGGATCTGTGTGAGGGATGTGTGTATGGGTGGGGAGATTGTGTGTGGGGTGGCGATGTGTGTGTATATGGGTAGGGGTGTGTGGCTGGGGGATGGGTGGGTGGAGGATGTGTGGTTGGGTAGAGGATGTGTGGGTGGGTGATTGTATATGAGTAGGGGTGTGTGGTTAAGGGATGTTTGGTTGGGAGATGGGTGGGTAGAGGATGTGTGGGTGGGTAGAGGATATGTGGGACGGTGAGTATGTATAGGTTAGGAGATGGTGGGGGATGTTTGTAGTGGTGGTCTCGGGATCTGTGAGTGGGCTGGGGGAGATGGGAGATTATGTGGGTGGGTGCGGAATTTGTGTGTGGGTAGGTGCGGGATATGTGGGTGAGTGATTTTTGGTGGGTAATGGGATGGATAAAGGATAAGTGAGTGGATGGGGAGACGTGTGTAGGTGGGTGGATGTGCGTGTGTGGGGGATGTGTGGGTTGGGGAATGTAGGTGTGCTTGGGGTGTGGGTGGATGGGATGTGTGGTGGGTGAGAGGTGTGTGTGGGTGTGGGTGGGGAGATGTGTAGGAGAAGGGATGTGGTGGATGGGTGGGGGGCATGTATGTGTATGTGGGTTATGTGTGTGGTTGTTTGGGGGAGTTGGAGTAAATGGGGGACGTGTGGGTGGGTGGTGGATGTGTCTCATAACATAGTAATATGCATTGTTTATGTTTACAAAATTCATTTGACAATGTGTTTTCCTATGCACTGTTGATGAAAGAAAGATGAGTGATTGGAAGGGCCGAATGTAAGCGAAACACAAATTGGATTTAGGAAAAATAAAGGATGCACAGATGCCATTTTTGCTCTTAGACATCTTTTAGAAAAATCAATTGAATTCAATGAAACACTCTACTTAGCCTTTGTCGACCAAGAAAAGGCGTTTGATAGAGCAGATAGAAACAAGCTGTGGAAAATCCTTAAACAATATGGAGTGAGTAAACATCTAACAAACCTATGTAGAAGCTTATACAACAACAGTGAATGCATAGTGAGAGCAACTGGATGACGCTAAGAACCCTTCACCATAAGATCCGGAGTACAATACGGTTGTGTCCTGTCCCCTCTCTTGTTTATAACATATATAGACAACATATGTAAAGAAACCAGCCAAACAGAGACAGCAAGAACACCGCATGACGAGAACACAGAAGAAGAACCATCTGCAAATCTAACCATTAGAGAACTCCCTGTTTGCAGACGACCAAGCACTAAAAGCAAAATCAGAAGATGAATTACAAGACCACATGAATAGTCTAAACGACATGTGGATGGAACATAACATGAAAATTAGCACAAGTAAAACAGAGGTATTGACTATAACTAAAGAAGAAAAAGCAACAACGATTCACCTAAACGAACATCCCTTGAAACAAGTAAAGAGTTTCAAGTACCTAGGAAGTATAATATCATCAAATGGCAAATCAGAAGACGAGATCGAAAATAGATGCAATAAGGCAAACCAACTCATTGGACAAATGGCACCAATACTAAAGAACAAACATGTATCAATAACTACTAAGAAAGCACTTTACAACACAATCTTCCTACCAACTCTATGTTACCAATGCCAAACCTGGACAATGACAGAAAAAGAGAAAAGAAAAATCATAACAACAGAAATGAGATTCCTGAGAAGAATACTCAATGTATCAAGAAGAGATAAGATCAGAAATGAAGAAATCAGGACTAAAGTGGGGGTTATAGCTGCACTAGATTTTATTAGAAGGCAGCAAGTAAAATGGTTTGGCCATGCAAGTAGGTTACCAACTTACATTATACCACAACAAGCAATTATGTACAAAGCAGAGGAAGAGGCTGACCACGTAAACGAAGGACGCAGGGAATAACAGAGTCCATAGGAATATCGATACATGAAGCCCATAAGCGGGCACTCTCCCACTGTTTATATTTCACCTCGACACCGCAAAGTACAAGAGGAAAATGATGAGATGAGATGAGATGATGCGATGTTCTTCACCAAGTTATCATTGGCTGACCTCACTTTTCCATCATTCTGGAGTCCATGTGCCAATCTTAGGCTAGAGAGAGAGAGAGAGAGAGAGAGAGAGAGAGAGAGAGAGAGAGAGAGAGAGAGAGAGAGAGAGAGAGAGAGAGAGAGAGAGAGAGAGAGAGAGAGTGTGTGTGTGTGTGTGTTTTTTTGTTTTTGTTTTTTTTTTGTCCATCAAGAATGATGATGACCATTCATTTCATCCAGTGGGTTTGAAAGTATGGAGCCGTGAGTTCTAAGATGGCTGATGAGGCCTATTTTGGCTCGAAATGTTCTTCGACAATGTGGACAAAGAATGCTTGACGTTTCTGGAGGAGGGTTTTCTGCAGTGGTTTTTCTGTTCTGTCTTTTCTTCACAGCTCTTGCAGTCCTGATTGCCTCACAGGTGACTGCACCCTTGCGTAATGATGCACGCCACGAATTTCGGTCTCTGGCTGCAGTCTCCCAGGTGTCATGATGAATTCCAAAAGCATTCAGTGAGATTTTCAGTGTCTTTAAAGCGTTTCCTCTTGCCGCCTTGGGAGCGTTTACCACAACCAACTCGCCGTAAAAAAAATTCGTTTAGGGAGCCTGTGATCTGGCATGCGAGTCAAGTGACCAGCCCTGCGAATCTGATTCTTATCTGCTCCATATAACAATGTGCGTATCAATTTGATTGTCACACAATGAAATCTATAAGCAATCTGATTTTATTGAAAAACTATTATTAAATCAATGTCTCTAAACAGTCATACTTCTTGTCTTAAGTGCTCTTTCACATTTTATGAAGGTATTCACACTGGTATTAATCAGAGACCAACAATATAATGATGCAAACTTCAGTAATTATATTACCAGTAGAACACACACGTTTTCCATTTTCTTCTGTGTCTTGCCTAGAGCAAACATTGGGAATTACAATGTTCTAGTCATCTCCATCTTCTGATATTTTAATGATTCTAACAAAGTTGACGTTGCTATTATTATTATTATTATTATTATTTATTGCCCAGTTGTTTAAGCTTTCCACATACATCATTATCTCTCTTCTTTTGTCTTCCACTGCATTTTTCCTCACATTAGGCTGATGTCTCTATCACACCTCTTCTGGTGATATGTCCCATAAATTTCATGTTCTTGTTTCCTAATGATACACACACACAAATAACAGCAGCCTCCTTCAGTCATATCTAACTATGCGCTGATACAGCTCATGAGCAGGAAACCTCTAGTCATGCAGCTGGACATTTCATTCAGTGGGTTATTTTACAGGTCACCAGTGTGGGTGCATCTGTTCGGAAAAGAGATCAGCAATAGACTGTCTTGGAGACTGGGCTTCATCTCTGGAATGTTCAATAAGGTTTACTCTTGAAGCCTTTCCCATGTGCGTGTATCCTACAGGACACAGGGCTTTGAAGTTAGAGTGTACTTTCTCCTGGATGAGTAGCCATGTTAGTGTAATCATTATTAATCTATGCTGACAATGGAATGAGCATGGCCAGACAAAGGTTCTATTCCTGCACTTGTCATTCTCTACATGAGGGAAAGACTGACTACATATTCCTACATGCACTCAGGCCTACACAATGTGATGGTCCCAACACTTCACATACCCACAGCAGCTTCCTGCTACATGACTTGTTTTTGTAGTGTGTTTCTCACAGGACAGGCTACCAGCAAAGACTGACATGCACCCTCTACCCAAAACTACTAGATATTTGAAGGTACCAGTGACTCACCTTTTACCCCTTCTTCTGTTGGTAGGAACAGTTCCACCAGTAGTCAAACATTAACACAGGTGAAAAGGTCTAATATGGTTCCTTTACTATGGTTTACTGTAAGCTAGGCGAACAGGTACAATATAATGGTCCACAAGGAGCCCATTTCTTCAGGTCAGAAGGTAAATCAATGCTCTAATCTATGAGAGAATTTATTCAAAAGATAACGTTGGACAAGTAATATTTCCATGGCTTTTGTGTCTACCAAGTGAGAAAACTAATCCACACTACAGTGTTGGTGCAGCGGTTATTGTTTTCTTAGAAACCACATAATAGTGATTTCTGACATTTAATTTCCTAAATTTCCTTTTGGAATCACTGGAGATCCAGAACAGCATCTCTAAACATTACAAGTTTTCCAATATATGAAAAACATAAATTATACAAAATACTGCATTACCACCTTAATTGTAATGTCAATGAAATGGCAAAGATCAATGCAATCATAGTTACAGGAATCATATGCCAAAATAAATTCACATTTGTGTTGGTTGCTGAAATGTCTAACATCATATGTGTAAGAGCAGAAACATAAAACATAGTGGCAGTTATGTAACTCACAATGTACATCCAGCACTGACTGAGCCTTGTTGTTTCTGTAACAAGTAGAATTGTGGGTAGCAGTGCAGGAACAGTTACTCCCATCCATACCTCGGGTAATATTGACATCTGTATATAATACATTATTGTCCCTGGTTGTACTTGTCTGTGAGCCACACTCCAACTGTAAACCTGAGACTGGTGGATAACCTCCCTCTACTCTACATCGTATCCAGGTCACGCCTTCTTGAACTGTCAGCTGATCACCGGCAACAATAACAGATGTGCCTCCATCCTGGTACTTCTCTATCACTGGAGGGCTGGGTGGTGCTGTGTTGTAAATATGCATAGCAAAATATCACAGACAGATGAGCTCACTGAGATTTGATATGGTGTATGTGGAAAGGAAATTGTGATTAAATAACATAAACATGTCATGAGAACAGAACAATTAGAAACAATAGAATGGCCAACTACAAAGGTGCAGAGTTTGTAATATTACAAAAAAAAATAAACAGATGTCAACAAAAGACTGCTGATATAATGCATTAGAGATATGCTATTTGTGGAGAGCCATGATTGTTGTGGTAAGTCAGTATGACACTTGAAGAAGAAGAGATCATAGGTATAGTTTCAAAACTCTTCAAGTAGAGATTTAAAGTCCCATTGATGTTATGAAACTAAACCCTTCCTAAACATTGTAGACAATGACAAACTTACACAGATGGAGGAAATATCACCAGACATAGAAGTATGTAGTCAATAACAGACCTAACACAGATGGAGAAAACATCACCAGGCCTGGAGTCTGTAGACAATGACAGACCTAACACAGATGGAGGAAACATTCTTAGGCCTGGAGTCTGTAGACACAAACAGACCTACCACAGATGGAGGAAACTTCACCAGGCTTAGAGTCTGTAGAAAATCACATACCTAACAGAGATGGAGGGAACATCACTAGGCTGGAGTCTGTAGACACTAACATACCTACCACAGATGGAGGAAACTTCACCAGGCCTAGAGTATGTAGAAAATGACAGACCTAACACAGATGGAGAAAACATTCTCAGGCCTGGAGTCTGTAGACAATGGCATACATAACACAAATGGAGGACACATCACCAGCCCAGGCCTAGTCCCAGCCAGTCCGTGTGTGATGTGCTGAGTCATGCCCAGGTTATATTTACCCTCCCTCCCCACAGATGCACAGTTCCAGTACTGGTCTTACCTGCCTCTCCGCAGATGCACAGTTCCAGTACTGGTCTGGCATACCCTGGTTAAATGAAACCTGGCCCTCCACAGATGCATAGCTCCATTATTGGTCTGGCACACCATGCTGGTGTCTGCGCTTGGAGAAGGGAAGGGGAACTCTAAAACACAGTCTCTGTGGAGATGGCACTTTGATACTAGGCCAGGGGAACAGTATGTACACCAACTTCACTCTGATAGGTTTCAAACAACGTGAGGGCTCAGATGACCTAAATGCCAATGCACCTTATTTAAGAATTACAGTTCAGTCTTCTAGACGATTCACAACCAACCAATCAACCATCAAACAGCACATACTGCTGAGGGGTTGTGGTGTGTTGATCTGCACATATTCTACATCACAGCATATTAAGGTACTGTGTATAGTTATCTTTCTTTTCACCTTTTCTTTTCAGAGAATTTCCAGTACATTCTGGCATTATACAGTGACCATTTTATTAGGCTATAACAACACCACAGCAGTTTAGTTTAGTCGTTGGATCAACATCATGGCACACGGGTGTAACCCATAAGTGCTCCGTTCTACTCCTAACTCAAGCCTGAGTCCGGATAATCTCAGCTCAGTGCACAAACTCCGTGGCACCGGCGAGGATCCTGAACTACTTTGGGTAGATTTTTTAACTCGAAATTTTGCCCGGGCATAGCCTTTAAGCTATTCTTTTTCGATTTATAACTGCCAATTGATTTTTTTACGTGCGCAACAATACACACGGGCGTCCGATCTCACTACCCGGAGACCACGGGAAATTCTGTTACTAGAAGTTTACATGAAAAAATCCCATCCCACACCGGGGCTTGACCCCGCGACCCCCAGCACTCGAGGCGGATACAATAACTCGAGACCACTCATCCCCCACCACAGCTGTACTGGTCAGGAAAAGTCCTGCCACTGAGTACTACATAACAATAATTCTCTTCAGTGAGTGACATGTAAAACAAACTACTGATCAGCATTGAGGAATCTAAATACTGAAGTCATATGAGCTTACACTAACAGATAATACATGGTGATAATAAATAGTAAGTCAACACGTTCTTGCATTTCTCAACTGAAGAATTAACATAATGCTTTAGACTACAGTAATTTTCATTTTCTCATGACTTCTGTCTCTTTCTCGTTTTTCTCCACCCTCCTCCATCAACCTTTCTCTAACTACCATACACATAATGAAGAAATAGGGAAAGTTAACAACTCACCTGTGACCTGAATTGTTTTGTTTGTACTTGCTGACAATGATGAATCCAGCGAATTGTTTCCTGTACACAGAAAATAAAAGACTCCTCCACTTGTGACTGTGTAGTTTACAGTAGACATGTTGGACAGAGCTGACAGTGTATCAGTTAAATTACTGTAAACATGATAATTGACTCCTGGACTGACATCAGTTGCACTGCAGGTTACATTAACAGTAAGAGATCTGCCACAAAAATTGATGGCATCATTTTCTGTCTGGTTGTATGTTACTATCAGTGACACATTGCTAGGGCCATCTGGTTTAGAAATAAAATCATCCTTTCCTGTTAAGGATCATACTGTACATAAACACAGCCAATGACTTCAACAAGACAACTAACACCATCAACATGGTAAAATAATGCAATTTTATAGAAAAAATACTATTCAGTTCTGCAGCAGAAGTAGATCTTTACTACCACAAAGAAACATGTGGAATGTTATTATACATTTACCTACATATACAATTGCATTGATGTCAGCCTACCCTTCTTCTTCTTCAGTATTCCGAGGCATTGAGGTTCTTTGCTGCAGATACAAGCCGTCTCCATTCGTCTCTCTGGTTGACCTTCTCTTGCCAGTGGCTGATTCCAAGTGCCTGTAGGTCTGTATGTATATTATCTCTCCACCGTCTTCTTGGTCTACCTCGGGGTATACGGTCATTTATTTCCTGAGTGTAAGCGAGTTTTGTTTCCCTATTATCTTCCATTCTTTCTATATGCCCCAGCCATTGCAGTCTATTAGCCTTCATGATACCAGTGATTAGCGGGGACTTAAACAGATCATACATGTCTTTGTTGCTTCTTCTTTTCCACTCTCCACTTTGTGTATCCCTAATGAGCCCAAAGATGCATCTTAAGATTTTGTTCTCAAAGGTTTGTAACAAGGCTACGTCTCCTTTCGTTGTACTCCAGGTTTCAGAGCCACACAGCACAACTGGTCTGATCAGTGTTTTGTATATTGTAATCTTGGAGTTACGAGATAGCGCATTTGATCTTAGCAGATGCTGTAGTGCATAGTAATATATCTTATTTTGCATAGTAATATATCTTATTTCCAGAGTTGATTCTAGCTTGTATTTCTACCCTTATTATGCTGGAGCAGTTGAAGACTGTACCCAGGTATTTGTATGTTTCCGTTCTTTTAATGGTCATACTATCTATTTGTATGTTGCCATAGATTTTAGCCGTTCCTTCTCTTGAAATTACCATATATTCTGTCTTATCTTGGTTGATAACCAGCCCCATTTGTTGAGCGTTTTCCTTTACGTGAGTTAATATTTCCGATATCTTTTGTTAATTTTCCCCTACAATATCTATATCGTCTGCATAACCAAGCAGTCTGGATGTTCCTCCAATAGCACAAATCTCCTTTACCTTCCTTACAACATTCTCTAGAGCCAGGTTGGAAAGGAGCGGCGATAGTGCATCACCCTGTTTCAAGCCAGATGTTATTTGGAAAGGGTCTGATTTTCTGCCTTTATATGTTACTATAAGTATCTTCCATGCATAGTCTGATCATGTTGATTAACTTCCTTGGTATTCCAAATTCATGCATAGCATTCCATATACTTTTCCTATGGACACTATAATAAGCCTTTTTAAAATCCACAAAAATGTTATGGAGATCTCTTTTATATTCCCAATTTTTCTCGGCTATTTGTCGTAAGATAATTATCTGAACTATTGTTGATCTGTTTTGTCTAAAACCCACCTGGTAGTTACCTAATATGTTTTCTGATTATGGTTTTAATCTATTTACTAATAGCGCGGATAGTATCTTATTGCTTGTGGACAATAGTGATATCCCTCTATAATTTTCACACTGGAACTTGGCTCCTTTCTTAAAGATAGGTATCAAGCATGATTCAGAAGGTCGAACCTGGATCTGTACGTAGACAGTGGACTGAGTCGCTGCGGAAGTCTGTTGTCCGCAAAGTCACCTTCATCTTCGTCCCGGGACATGCGGGAGTCGAGGGAAATGGACGAGCTGATAAATTGGCTGGCTCTGCACCCCCTGTAGATGGCCAGCCCATGGATCGTGCGGATGTTATTAACGCCCTTAAAGATATGGCGAGAACAGAGGATTTTGACGCCAGTGATTCCACATCGCTCTCCAGGATGAAAGACCTGGGAGTAAGAATCGGCACAGCCAGACGCGAGAGGTACATCGGGAAAACAAAGCGCCTCGTCAACCAACACAGAACTGGCACTATTAGCCACCGGACGCTGATGCATATGCTGGGGGGAGGATCTGAGCACCTATGGACATGTCCGGAGTGCAACGAAGATACCCCAACTGATAACTGATAACTGATAACAGATAGGTATCAATAATGACTCTTTCCAGTCATGGGGTAATTCTTCTGTCCTCCAGATTTTTATTATTAGTTCGTATAGCTTTAGATGTAATGCATGGCCACCTGCCTTTATAAATTCAGCAGCAATTCCACCAGCCCCGGTTGCCTTATTGTTTTTAAGTCGTGTGATTACATATATGATTTCTTCAAAGACAGGTTCTTCAATTTTTGGTTCACACGTTAGAACCTCTTCCTGTGGGAAAGTGTTACTTGGAGTTTCACAATGTAGTAATTCAACAATGTTTTCTTTCCACGTGTTACACATTTCCTCATTGGTATTTATCGTATTCCCATTTTTGTCTTTTAAACCATATGTATTGTGTTGGTGCCCTCTTTTCATTGACTTCAGTTCTTTAAAAAACTTTCTGGATTCGTTTTTCTGGTGATTAGTTTCCATATCTTTGATTATATTGCTCATATATTCTCGCTTCTGCTGCCGAACTATTTTTGTAGCCTCTTTACATTCAGTTCTATATTGCTCTTCATTTTGGATGTTGTTGATGTCATTTAACCATAACTGCCTGGCATTCTTTTTCCTAATGACTGCTTCTTAACATTTTTGATTGAACCAACTGTTCTTTCTATACGTGGTTAAGACACCGAGACATTCTTCTGCGGTAGTTTGAATTGTATTCTTGATATTCAACCAAGTTTCGTCAACGCTTTCCTCCAACGGGTTTTGTAGAATTTCAAATTTACATTTTATTTCATCTGCAAATTTCTCCTTAACTGTAATTTCTTGTAGTTTTTCTCTGTTATATGTTGGGTGTAACCTTTTTAGTTTAGCATAGAAAGCTCTCTTAAGTTTTATTTTAAATTTTGCCCTAAAGAGGAAGTGATCGCTGTGGCACTCACTCCTCTACAGCTTCTAACTTGTTGTATGTTTGATGCATTTTTGTTGTTAATTAAATGTGATCTATTTGATTATGGGTTCTCTTGTCACATGATTTCCAAGTTTGTTTATGTATATTCTTTCTTTGCAGTCTGGTACTGCTGATATGCAGTCCTTTGGCTTCTGCCAGGTTGATGACTCTCCATCCATTATCATTTGAAGTTGTATATAGGCTTTCCATACCGGCAACTTTTTAATGAGTTTGCTCTCTACCTATTTTTGCGTTGAAGTCTCCCAGCACAATCAGCATGTCCTGTTTGGGGGTTTCTTCTATGACATCTTCCAGATCATTATAAAAGTCTTCTTTAATACCATCTTCTTTCTCTTCAGTAGGTGCATGTACATTAATCAACGTTATATTTTTCCGTTTACCTTTTATTCGTAATTTACTAATCTTGTCATTAACAGCTTTAAAGTTTAGAACTTTCCCCCATAATTCTTTTTTGATGACAAATCCTGTTCCTAATTCATGTTTATTTTGGGTGTTTCCTCCATATATTATAATCATTCCATTTTGCTCTAAAGTACCCTCTCCTGGCCACCTTATTTCTTGAATTTCTGTTATATCCATTTGATATTCAACCAGCTCCCGGGTTAGTTCTTCGGCCGCTCCAGCTCGATATAGTGTCCGTACATTCCATGTTCCAAATCTCAAAAGTCCTTTAACGTTCTAAGGTTGTTTCGTGAACCTACCCAGCATATATTATTTTATGACGTAAACTTGCAAGATACAGTAATCTTTTTTCAAGTATAAAGTTAGTAATCTATGTGACAAAATAAATATAAAAAAACATAGATACTTGAATATCCTCAACATCATGCACATAACTCATTCAATAACATGTACAGAACACACACCACTTTCCCCAATAATATTCACATATTATTCACAGTGTTCATGACTGTACTGTTCAACTATCAAAAATGTACTTTTTGAATTATGTAAATTATAGAAATATGAAATTTAACAGAAAACTATATTGCATAATTTAATTAAGCCACTCATCAACACGATCACGTAATCAAGCAAAATACAGGTAGCATTTTAAACGCCTTGAGGCATATTGGGCATATAAAGTGAGCACCATATTTGTATAGACCAATCAGCACGCGATGGGTGATGTTGTCAATATCAGGCTGGCCGTCTTTACATCCCAAGACATTTTCTGGTGGCCTGTTGTTGGTCGACCTGGGAGCCCATGTTAGTAGTAAACATCTGCCTCGATGTAAACGTAAACTCATGACGATCAGGCCAGAATGCAAGGCACTACGTTACCATGGCTACAATCATCATAATGTGCCATGCACATGATAATGATTATATTTGATTGATGAACGCATGGATGGCCATGGTTCCCCATCTCACACGACATTAGAGTCTTGGATCAGTTCTGTGTTCCTGTCCACTATTTATCATAGCAAAGCCATCCAGGTATTTAATTGTTTACCTTCCTTTTGCCTATTGCCTATCAATTTTGTCAACTGTCACTAAGATTTATCAAAAGTTTTTTCTTCCCCATCGTCTCGGCAATATCAGCATTGTTTGATCTATCATTCCACAAGAAAGGAATAACAAAACCCAAGGAGAATGAGAAGATAAAATGATAAAACCACCTCACTGCCCCACGTTTTACAATTCTATGACGCAAAATTGCGCAAGTAAGTAGAACCACCAACGCAAAGTGTGAACAGTCTGGTTTATCCAAAGGTTATAACAAGTCATTCCTGACCACCCTAAAGCAGTTCAAGGAGTTGTAGATGTGTAACACACTGATTTTATAAAATACCGTAGCGTGTCCTCCAGTTAACACATAGCCGCAGAAGTCCAAACTGAGAGGAGTCTTTCGGCAGGACAAATGTGTGAACTTTTGGCTGTTGGCCGATACCACCTGCCCTGACACATAATTGCTAAACGCAGATAAAAAGTTCAAATGTCGACAAACAATAAAAGCAAGGGCGTAAACAGCAGCTATATGTGTATTGCATAACGTCAATTGCATTTTCACGCAGCGGCCAAAGCATGATTCAAACGCAAGCAGGCAGGCGAACATGCATGTATTCAGACGCATATACATAAGTACCGTGCGGTAGATTTTCTCAGTATGATGCAAGTCTTCGGAATACCGGCCCTTACTTTTTATTTTATTTAAAAATGCCGCCCCATATGACGCCCCCTCACGGTGCTGCCTGATGCGGCCGCCTCTCTGTGTCGTAATTACATAAATAAACACACATTTGAACAAAATGACGACGGCGCCTCGCTGCAGGAACAAGTTTACTTCGACGCACGACCAACTAGACACTCCAAAAAAGTGTCTTCATTGGTCATGTCCATGATACGCATAGTTTATTTTAGTTTAGTCGATGGATCAACATCACGGCACACGGGTGTAACCCATAAGTGCTCCGTTCTCCTAACTGAAACCTGAGTTTGGAGAAACTCGGCTCAGTGCACGAACTCTGTAGCACCGGCGAGGATCCTGAAATACTTTGTGCAGATTTTTAACTCGAAATTTTGCCCGGGCGGTGCCGTTAGGCTACTCTATTTCGATTTCCAACTGCCTAAGGATATATTTACGTGCGCAACAATACACACGGGCGTCCGATCTCACTACCCAGAGACCAGGGGAAATTGTATTACTAGAAGTCCAAGTGAAAAAAATCCCGGTCCTGACAGGGGCTTGAACCCGGGACCTCCAGCACTCGAGGCGGACACCATACCTCGAGACCACGTAGCCGCCCCCCCCCCCCCCACATACACATGAACCTACAACTATGGAATACGGACAGAATTACATCGGGCCGTAATGCTGTTGTCGAGTATATATGAACAAACATTTTGCATACACACACACACAGTAACGCAGACAGACACAAATATCTGTATCTAATCTGAAAAATTTCACATTTACACAACATATTATATCAGGTAATATTGAAAATAATAACATACAATATACTTGTACAGTCTGTGTTTTATTGACTTTAGTGCCATCTGGAAGCTGTGCTTGGCAGACGACCTCTGAAATTGAAAAAAAAATGCTAAAATCGTTTAGAAACACATCAGTAATATATATGTCACAAGTAGAAGTCAGGAAACAGGCCCCATATTCACCACTGACATAGCTAGCACAGTGAGATGATGTTTTGCTAACATGAAGTACAGACTCTACCACTAGGTGGAACCACACATCATAACCTAATTCAATAAATTTTCTGAACTCGGAAGTTCCATAATGGCAACTGCACTGCACAATTGAAAAGAATACGATATTTATATTAAACGTTGTACCAAAGAGGGTGTGAAGTGTTGAACTTCCACAAATTCTACACCACCACAAGTGAGGTGTGGTGGCCAGTTCTCTTTCCTGAACCTTTCTTTCCCAGACAATTATCCAGTATTTGTTGTGAGGCTGGGTCAACCCTGGTGTTGTACTGGACAGGGCTGGGTCAACCTCAGAGTCCAGACCAGTGAAAACATAAAATCCCCATCGTGAAGGGGATTTGAACATATGACCATTAGGCTAGCAGGAAGGCGTGCTATCCACTGTACTACCATAGCTTTCACAATCAGTGGTCTGATCAATAGTTATCAGGTGTCTGTGGAGCAGCAGCGATGTATCATGAACTTGAAGTGATGTATCATGAAATCGAAGTGGTGTTTCATGAACTTGAAGTAATGTATCATGAACCTGAAGTGATGCATGACCCAAACTCTGCAGCATGTAAGAACACACTGTCACAAATTTAGTAGCTGCCAAATTTGTGTGCTGGAAAACATAGGAGCAGATATAATTCCACATCAGCAGGTCATGTCCCTACAATTGTAGAAATGTATTAAATGATGAACTCTGTTACAAAGACTTGGAAGAACGTGCCAAGGAAGTAAAGGGGACAAATCATTCATTGAAAGAGGAACCATCCTGTTGATCGGAAGACTCCTTTAATGCTTTCTCCGCGTGTAGTAATTGTCACTCATTAAATGATTACCTCGCGTCACAAAGACTTAGATGCACAATTTGATCTACACACTGCCTAATCGAAGACACTGTTCATGAACATTTAGAGTTCCTTTAAAGCATGCAGTAGTGAGTCACTCAGCAACTGACAGAGGACCACAAGAAATACAATATGGGTGCCAGTTTATTGGAGCACATCATTAGTAGATTTGAACCATAGATAATTGACTACAGTGCTGAGACAACTACCCAACACACGGCATAATGTCCTGACTTCCATTTGTAAGCAAATTCAAGACATTAACCTGCCCTAGTCAAATCTATTTTAGGACATGCATAGAGTGCTTCTGTTGGATTTAACTCACCCTAAAGCAAACAATGCTTCTGCTTAACAGTTACACTTAAGAAAATCAAGAGAGCTGCTCAAAGTAAAAGACCTCAGGTGTAACACAAGAGAATGCTCTTATTGCATGGTAAGACTCAAACAAACATATCTTGTGATACAACGAAAGCATGAACTGTGTAACGTGCGTCGATTTATGCAAATCTGTGGTTATCAAACTAGTTAGGAATTTGTTAGTGCTAGCAAGGGTAACTGGGTCAGAGAAGTAATAGGCGGATGTTAGGTAAAAAGAGGTTGAGGTAAGAACTCTAAAACAAGGACGGGCTGTAAAAACAGTGGAGAGTAGATCATGGAGATGTCAGTCGTAGTAGTCACGAAAGCACAGAGGATAACGTGACTGGAAACTAAGACTCAAAAGGAAACTTAGAAAGGGTATGTTGGGGGAATTCAAATTAGGGTTACAGAGATTAAATGATGTTTCTTGGGAGGTCTGGGAACAGTGAATAAAGTCACAAGGCTGGGCAAATTACGGGTAGTGGTGTTGTGGCGGAGTTAGAGAGAACTTCGCCTTGTGTTCTCAGTGAGGTTTAGGCAGACAGTTGAGGACTGATGTCTGGCCCAGTACAGAGGACTTCGGAGTTGAGTTAAGTCAAGGAGACTTTACGGGGATCAGTGGAATTCTGAGGCTAAGTATTTGAGACTTAGCCAGGCTGTAAGCGGCAGTAGTGTCTGGACTACGATAAATCATAAAGGGAACTAGCCACTTTGTCGGGGTATGGGCTGAGGAGAAAATATCAGTCAGGCTCGAAAAGGTTTGGCAGCAATGAGAGTCATGGCGACTGCCAATATCGAGCAAAGACTGCTATTACTTCTGTTCCAAGGACTTGTGCTTTCACGCATCGAGTATGCCCTGGCCATCCTCACTGTCAGCCCTACACAGATTGGAAGACTTGAAAAGGTACAAAACGAAGCCATGCGCATCATTTTGGGCTGCACGAGAGACACCAGCTGTGTAGCAATGAGATACCTCCTTGACTTCCCGACAATGGAACACAGGATCAAGTTCTGGAGAGCTCGTGCATACTTAAAAATAAGTGCAGATGAGCAGCACCCTCTGCATGACGATGTATTCAGAGAAAAGGGTGACAGGCTAAAGAGGGGCAAATCATGGATGGGTCGGGCGGAAGATGTCGTCGGACAGGTCTGCAGTCTAACCAGTATCAACCCCGGCAAGGAATGGGTGCCGGTGCCTCCAGCTTTTAAGTGTACCTTCTCCTGCATTATCACACTCGACAGACGGTGCAGAGAGCAGAACCCTGCCGCTGTCAATGCAGAGGTTAACGCGCTCATCTATGATCACTCAGATAGCCCCGAAGTGCTCATCTATACAGATGGATCTGTTGTAAAGCAGCAGAGAAGTGCGTGGGCATTTACAGCCCGTTCAGCGGGCCGAACCGTTCAAGAATCCAGTGGTGCCCACTTTATGACCACGAGCAGCATGACGATGGAGGTGATGGCAGTTACACAGGCTTTCATATGGCTGGAATCACAGCATTATACCAACGTGTGTGTACTAAGTGATTCAATGAGCATGATTCAGAAGGTCGAAGCTGGATCTGTACGTAGACAGTGGACTGAGTCGCTGCGGAAGTCTGCTGTCCGCAAAGTCACCTTCATCTTCGTCCCGGGACATGCGGGAGTCGAGGGAAATGAACGAGCTGATAAATTGGCTGGCTCTGCACCCCCTGTAGATGGCCAGCCCATGGATCGTGCGGATGTTATTAACGCCCTTAAAGATATGGCGAGAACAGAGGATTTTGACGCCTGTGATTCCACATCACTTTCCAGGATGAAAGACCTGGGAGTAAGAATCGGCACAGCCAGACGCGAGAGGTACATCGGGAAAACAAAGCGCCTCGTCAACCAACACAGAACTGGCACTATTAGCCACCGGACGCTGATGTATATGCTGGGGTGAGGATCTGAGCACCTATGGACATGTCCGGAGTGCAACGAAGATACCCCAACTGATAACTGATAACTGAACTAACTGATAACTATCAGCCAGGCATTCAGGGAGTGTGAACACAGGAAAGACTCCGAGAAAATTAAGTGCGTACATGGATCTATACTGTGACGGTGTCTGGAAATTCTGTCATGTTTTGTTTCATCATAGACCTGTGTCATTAATAAAAATGGTGTGCTCGAAACGGTGTGTTTTCCAGTTGCTATAGCTGTTCATAAGTACACCTGCAGAGTATTCATACAGACATACCACTAGATACAACCATAGCCACTTCTATCTGTCACACTGTCATAACACTTTGTGTGGGACATTCTCAACACCTGACCTACTTCCCTATTTTGGCACCTTTAAATTTCTATCTATTCGAATGATGACAAAACAACCATGGTACTTTTAATTCCAGTGGGATTATGATGCAAAAAGTTATGATCCCATTTTTTACCAGCAGGGTTATGATGAATATAATTCTTGAGATATGTCTTGACAGAAATGATGAATAAGCATGTACAGGTTTACAGTTTTACACATAACATTATTTCAGTAAAATACACGATTAAAATGCACAAGAGTTGGGAATTTATTTACTGACTTATCCTCATGTATTAGTTTGCATGTAATAAATGTTCAATGATGACTACAGAAACAGCTGTTGGAGAAGCTTTCATTAACAACAATGTATTCTAATTGTATGACCGTACTTTATCAGCAGCAGCTGTGGTAGCACAGTGGTTAGCATGCTTGTCTTGTCAGCCCAGGGTCATGTGTTCTAATTTCCCATTCAGACAGGAGTTTTATATAACTGACGTGGACCTCCAGGCTCACCCAGCCTAACATAGGTACCAGGAACTGTCCTAGGAAGTAAAGGCAGCTGACCTGATAATAACCACATCTCTACTGAGTGCCAGTTGGTCTAACAATATTTGACTAGAACTATAAACCCAGTACGTCTAACAATATGGGACTAGACCTATAAACCCAGTATGTATAACAATATGGGACAAGAACTATAAACCCAGTATGTATAACAATATTTGACTAGAACTATAAACCCAGTACGTCTAACAATATGGGACTAGACCTATAAACCCAGTATGTATAACAATATGGGACAAGAACTATAAACCCAGTATGTATAACAATATTTGACTAGAACTATAAACCGAGTATGTATAACAATATGGGACTAGAACTATAAACCGAGTATGTATAACAATATGGGACTATAACTATAAACGCAGTATGCCTAACAATATGGGACTAGAACTATAAACCGAGTATGTATAACAATATGGGACTAGAACTATAAACCGAGTATGTATAACAATATGGGACTAGAACTATAAACCGAGTATGTATAACAATATGGGACTAGAACTATAAACGCAGTATGCCTAACAATATGGGACTAGAACTATAAACCCAGTATGCCTAACAATATGGGACTAGAACTATAAACCCAGTATGCCTAACAATATGGGACTAGAACTATAAACCCAGTATGTCTAACAATATGGGACTAGAACTATAAACCCAGTATGTCTAACAATATGGGACTAGAACTATAAACCCAGTATGTCTAACAATATGGGACTAGAACTATAAACCCAGTATGTCTAACAATATGGGACTAGAACTATAAACCCAGTATGTCTAACAATATGGGACTAGAACTATAAACCCAGTATGTCTAACAATATGGGACTAGAACTATAAACCCAGTATGTCTAACAATATGGGACTAGAACTATAAACCCAGTATGTCTAACAATATGGGACTAGAACTATAAACCCAGTATGTCTAACAATATGGGACTAGAACTATAAACGCAGTATGCCTAACAATATGGGACTAGAACTATAAACCCAGTATGCCTAACAATATGGGACTAGAACTATAAACCGAGTATGCCTAACAATATGGGACTACAACTATAAACCCAGTATGTCTAACAACATAGGACTAGAACTATAAACCGAGTATGCCTAACAATATGGGACTAGAACTATAAACCCAGTATGTCTGACATGAACAATTGGTCCTTTACTTTTACTTACTATTTAAATCAACCGTAGCACCTATCTGGGTTTTTTTGGGGTGGGGGGGGGGGAGTGACAGACGGAATGAGCAAGAGAGATAAATAGAGAGAGAATAAACAGACATAAAAGAGAGAGAGAATAGAGAGAGATATAAAGAGAGAGAGGGAGAGAGAGAGAGAGAGAGAGAGAGAGAGAGAGAGAGAGAGAGAGAGAGAGAGAGAGAGAGACTGAGAGAGAGAGAGAACGAAAGAACGAACGAACGAACGAACTTTATTTTAAAAGGGTAACCAATTGGGCACGCAGGCCCATCTTACATTTGGCCCTTTCAATCACTCATCTTTCATTCATGAATTGTGCATGTTACATTTACATAGGGAAAAAACACATTGTCAAATGGATTTTGTAAGCATAAACAATGCATATTACGCATGGTACATTCACACGGGAAAAAAAAAACATTGTCAAATGAAAGTTGTAAACATAAACAGTGCATATTGAAATGTTGTGAGACGCATCCCCCATTCACAATCACATTCCGCAACCAACCACCACACCTCCCCCGCCCACCCACACATACCTCCACGCACTCACACAGACCCACGCAAATATACGTGCCGCCACCCACCCACTGATCCCCCACCCACACACATTTCCCCACCAACACATACATCCCCACTCATCTATAACTGACATGCACACACCAACCCACATATTCTCCACCACACACCCACACACTCGCAACCACCCAGCAAAACACACATCACAAAACCACACACACATACTCCCGCCAACCCACACATCCCGCACCTATCCACACTTACATCCCGCACCCTCACAATTTCCCCCACCCACTCAAACACACATCAGCCAACCTACACCGACTCACCCAGCCAATATCCGCCACCTTTCAACTACACATCCCCCAGCTATACACACATCCTCACCCAAAAACACGTCTCCCCATCTGCCCACACATATCTCCCACCCATAAACACCCAAAACCACACACCTCTCACGCACACACACCCCACCACCCACATATACCCCACCCACACACATCCGCCGCTCACACACATCTTCCCACAAACACACACACCCCCCACCCATACACTCATCTCTCGCACACATCCACCCACTCACGTACTCATCCATCAACCACTCACACCCACACATCACCCACCCGCCCATCAACACATGCATCCCTCATCTAAACTCCCACCAACACACACCCCAACCACCCAGCCAAACACACATCCTTCATTCTCACATACATCCTTCATCCACCTGCACATCCCACACCTCCCACACCCCTCACACATCTCCCCTCCCACACAAAGCTCCACCCATAAACACAATCCCCCCACACACACACACATCCCCCACATGCATTCCTCATACACATACCCCACACATCTCTCACCCACACACACACATCCCCACCTACAAACATCATCACCACCCACACATACATCCTCCACCCACTCACATTTACCCCATCCACACTCACACACTCCCATCCACACAGACATATCCCATTCACAGACACCCCCCACACTCATCCCCACACCCATTACACACCCATCCCCAACCCACACAATCTCCTACACACCCATTCACCCATTCAGAGAGAGAGAGAGAGAGAGAGAGAGAGAGAGAGAGAGAGAGAGAGAGAGAGAGATCCATGAATTAACAATAACTGTTAATATGTATTCTGCTCATACTGTAAATAACCACATTATCACACAAAACAAAAACAATTCACTAACCTGATGTACTCCTTTGGGCTGTGACAGTCGCTGAGACCTGCTGCAGTGCTGAACTAACTTGTGCAGCTCCATAGAACAATGTTGTGTTAGGTAGAATGAACGTGTTTGCAGTTTCTTTACATGTACAACTGAACTGTTTACCTTCTTGAACAGTTGTCTCCGGGCACACCAATGTTACATTAGGATAAGCTGTGGGCGATATGTGAATGCTGTTACATTTGAAAAAGCATTGTTCAATTCAGACTAAACATAACGAGCAAAAACACACATACACAGTCACCGCACATGTTTGTTAACTTTGAATTATTCCATCATTGTTAACCACTATCTAATGTGCTAAATGCTCTTGCAAACACCCTTTTATAAAATCTAATCTGTCATTGGAACTGTAATCATTGTGTTTACCCCATAACACATCATCTATTGTTTATCATCCATTCCTTGGATCATCTTCTCTAGCCTCTAGCGACCACGACTGTCATCTATTGCCTACAGTACCTTGTAATGTAGGAGTGGGGAGTCTTGAGTTTGAGGAATTAAGGCCGCTTGGCTAGTGCAATCACCGCAATCTGTGCAGGTTAGGTATTATTTCTTTTTTGCCACCGACAGAAAAAATATCCACACCTTACAGAGGATTCGAACCCGGGTCTCCCGAAGGCAAATCCAGCCGTCTAGCCACTCAGCCGGCCAGTTAATTAAACACATGGGTGAAACAGGAATAAATGACAAAGACATAATATTAATAACAAACTTATACTGGGAACACAAAGCAACTGTGAGATCATTATGTTGTAGATCCTATGCAGAAAATTACTATCATGGATGCCGAGGTAAGGGGTTCAGCCCCTAAACTGGACAGGTGGAAGAAAATGATGATCTCTCCTCCTTGACTTGGGGACATAAATTACAAGTACCTCTGATGTCGGAATGGGTTTGCCTAATGGCGACGAACACTGTGAATAGGGACAACTAATCCACACACAGAATTCAGTCCAGCACTACTAGAATTAGTGTGTATGGACTACGCTTGAGTTCAAAGTGAGAGAGCACACAATAACAATCATGGCCTGCTGAACAGTTTCTTGATCTCTGTCCCTTTCTCATACCTCATGCCAAAGCTGTCTGCAATGTTCCACAGCCAGCTTTGTCCTAATCAACCTGCCTCTTCTTCCAGTAACCGAACCTTCCATCACTGTTTTTGTCAAGCCACTGTGTCATTTAATATGGCCAACTTATTTAAGTTTCAGAGACATGCTATTATTTATGAGCCAGTTTTCTTAAATGTTGAGATCCTGCAGAATGTCAGTGTGTTTCTTGTACGAGGTCCACAATATTGTAATACTGTTTCTGCAACATTTGAACTCAAAATCTGCAATTATCGCCTTCAGTGATTATGAAATTGTCATGACTCATCCTTATATTGCCACGGATGCATGTTCTCAAGACATTTAGCTGGTTTTGACTAGTATCCTAGTACTGACTAGTAAATGCTTATTGTTCTTTTGTTTTCAAAGAATTGCTTCATAAGAGATGTTGAATGAAAGAATGTATGAGAGGAAATAGAGAAGAAGGGCAGACGGACCTGCGTGACCAATTCTTAACCCTTTGAAAATAAAGATTCGTTCGTTCGTTCGTAGTATTGTTACTATTATTAATATTAGGTGCGTTCATTTAAAACCCGTTCCAATGGCTTTATTACAAAAGCATGAAAGAAACATAAACAGGTGTGGTATAATTAAACAAAGCATTCATTTTGAATGAATTATGCACCGTGGGTTAATCAGAAGAAATCGCCGTAGGCATTCAGGCAAACATCCCATTGCTTAGGTAGGCGACGAATGCAGTCCGCAAAAAAGGGTTGTGGTTGCTCACTGAACATAACCTTACCATCACAAACCTGTAACTTGAATTTTTTGGCTTTTGGTGATCCAGCATGCTTCCATTGCTTGCTGTCTCTTTTGCTGCTCGATTCAAAGTGGTGACACCATGATTCATCGCCTGCTTCTATGCGGAAGAGAAATGCATCACACTTCACTATGTAGCGCAGCAAGTGGTTCAAACACCATCCCATGCTTTCCTCTTTTTGGTGGTTGGTCAACGTCCGTGGTACCCACTGTGAACACAGCTTCCGAAATTGCAGTTTCTTGCAAACGACCTTTTGAATTGTCCCAATTGACACATCAAATTCTTTCGCTAGCGACCGTATGCTTCGACAACGGTTCATCTGTAATACTGCATCAATTTTGGCGATGGTTTTGTTTTCTTTTCTGTTGCAACAATATGCGCTTGCCCTGGCCGTCGAAGATCTGTCGTGAACTGACGTCCTTTCAGAAACATTCGTGCCCAGTCTGTCACTGTTGTCTTTGACACACATTTGTTACCGTACGCTGCCTGGATTCTTCGATGAATGTCTACTGGTCGACATCCTTCAAATGACAGAAAATCAATCACCGCTCTTTTTGCTTCTTTGGACGGATTTTGGATCAGTCCGGCCATTTTCTCAACGGTCAGAAACAGAACCATGTATCATGGGACGATAAGAACTTGCTTTTTTATTCATTGGTCAGTACTTATCACATGACTGTGGCATGATCATGTTGAACGTACGCAATTACGCGCGGTGCGGCACGAACGGATTTCAAATGAACGCCCCTTATAATATACTATATTAATACTGTTTAACAAGTGATTTGTTATAAAAGTAAGATAGAAAAAGTATATATCACCTTATTCTGATATAAAGCGAGATGTAAGACAAAGATGTGCATTAACTTCTCTTAAATATTTAAACACAGAAGATACTCAAATACATTTAGTGAAAACGAGGAATCAACACTGGACATAGAGACAACAGGATTGTCGGCTGAAACAGAGAAAGATCTCCAAGATGCAGCCAATCAAGTGCAAAAACTAAACAATGAAATGGCTTAGGCATAAATATAAGACATTAAAAACTAGGATAGTGTGTATATATGTTTGTGTGCATGCATGCGTGTGTGTGTGTGTGTGTGTGTGTGTGTGTGTGTGTGCATGTGTTTGGGTGTGTTTTTGCATGCATATAGGTGAACCTAGGTATGCAGGGATGTAGTAGGGTATGAGACTAGGGATCAATCACAAGACACATTTATTGTGCAGTTTCTCTGCTGGATTAAAGCTCTGGGATTGACAATATTCTGCTTTCTTTTAATTCATGACATCATGAAAAATAGAATTGCGTCACACTGCTTCATCAATCCTGTGGCTTAGTGCATCCAGTTTCGACAAGCCTTTTTTCAGGTTTAACGTTGACTGTCCACAGTCTACCTACATGCTGTCAGTTTTGTGTCTCACTTTCTCTGATCCCTATCACTTGAATTTTTTGTCATGTGAGGAACTATCGGTAGCTATGCTACCAACGACATAACTCTAGATGTCAATGGAACATGCAAGCCCCAATACCACTTAAAGTGGAGACAAATAAGACATTTGTAGAAAGTTGAGACTATCTATTAGTGTCTATGGAATTTATAGTCACTCCGTCTTTAGACGTACATTGATCTATGTCAAGGTGGTTTATAAATAATATGCACAAATTCGTGACCATCATAGACAAGTTTCAGTTTGACTGCTGAGAGACACAATATAACAGCGACTGTGAAAATATAACTGACTATACATTTCATTTTATTCCATGAATTGTTAACAAACAAACAAAACTAAGTGCATGCTAAATTATACTAATACAAGTTGAGCATAAACTTACCTACATATTTTGGAGATGTCTGTGTGCTATTTTTCCCATAAACCATGTCATTGTCCTGCCCTGTAACATCTGGGTATGCCAGAAGTTGAAACTGGTGTTTTCCACGTGTAAAGTTCCGTTCTGGAACCTTTAAACTACATGCTTGATTGCAGTAACTATTTTCCCCACATCCAGTCAAGTTTTTATATTCTACTAAACTTTTCTGTATAATGCGGCTCTGTGTATTCTGTCAACATGAAACACAATTACAACTAACACTATCTAAAATACAATTGACATGCATGTGTATAAATATTATTCATAGAACCCACCAATACATAATCTTATCAAATCAGCTTGCCTAATCATTTTAAGTCAGTCTCAGAAATAATATTACAATTGTAACCTAATCTTAGAAACCAATATTCAACAGTTTTCCTTTACCGAATAATGTACACTTGCATCATAATTAATATTGTTAGAATTATATTGATCAAGCTAAGCTAGATACAGATATTCTTATAAATATACAATGTACCCCTACCCACTGTGACAAAATAAAATTGCACCTCAGGATGGGGCAATTGAATCCACACTCTGCGGTACCCCATTTTCATGGGTGTACAGTATTATAGTGTGTGTGGTTCTATTTTGTCGGTGTCCAGGACAAGCTTCGACCAACTTTGGGTTCACGAGAAGCTTGTAGTCCAGCTTAAGTGAAATTCACTTGAGTGAGAAAGATATTGCGCTATACTCTCCATAACCTTTTGCGTAGTATACCTTCTAGTCTATAAAGAATGTCGCGTCATTCGATTTGACGACACTTCCGGAGATGGCTAGCAACGGCATTCACAGTTAATCTCCAATAGATGATGGCTGTCTCTTGTGTGGTGTATTCTTGTCCTCATACTGAAGGTAGAGACGCCCGTCTATTGAAGGGTATGGAGCTGCTCTGAGAATCTTGGTGAATCCTATTCTACTGTCAAGAGAAGTCCTGTCTACTGTCAAGTGTCTCAACGTCTGGGGATCCAGATAAAGAGGGACAGTGGTGGCTCTCTAGATGCTAGGATAGCACATTCTGTGGCTGATTTATTCCTACAGAAAAGGTCATTGTTCTCTCCCGCTGTACTGATCTATTTGGGTGTCTTGTGAGGTCTGTCAACTAGCGGCCAAGCTAGTTTAGTTATGAGCCTGCTGTGTGTTCCTTTTGTATAGAGCTTTAATTTGACTACCCTAAAGGGGGGAGGGCACTAGCGACACAGATTATCATCAGCAGGTGGCGCACCAGAGCCATGACGGGTATTTCGACGCTAAGGAGGATAGAGGAATTGTAAGCTGTGAAGGGATATCGACCTTGATCGAGGGGTATCTAACTTGGAGTGTGGAAGAGGGGTTACTGATATCTTCATACCTATTAGGGTAGGCTCGACCTGACACATGTACATAAACACAAGGCACACACCTACAATGTTTGCTTTTTAAAATTCCGAATTGTTTAATGGAGTACCTCTTTTGTTAAGAAAGGAATAATATTAGTAATGGATACACTGCCTGTTCTATAATAGGAACTGGGTGTTCTGCTCATAACTCTACACTTGTTTGGGCTGCCAAGAGAGGCCAAACCTGTGGGGAGACAGTGCATGTATATGCCAACTATCCATATACCTGAGTAGAGGAGGAGAAAAAGCGACAGACCCAAGATCACACTCTTCTTTCTTTGTCTGTCTGTAATCAATATTTCAGGAAATGTTTACCAGCGCAGCTGGAACGTAGACCAACACCTTTGGCCAGTATAGGGGAAATAGTACTCCTGAAGTCTTGAAACTTATATCCGCTCTCTAATGGTAATAGACTGTTTTCCAGAGCGGCTATCCTAGCCTTGAGTGAGGTTAAGCAGGGACATGAGAGTCTAGTGCTTGGCTGCTCTACACAGATCAATCAATCAATCATGTGCCATGCCGGAAAGCGTGGGCGGTCATGATTCGCCATTTCACTCGATCACCAGAGTCGTGGATCAGCTCAGTGTTCCTGTCTCGTCCATGCCATGTGGCCAAGCCATCCAGGTATTTTCCTCTCGGTCTTCCTCTTGGTCTGTTCCCTTCGATCTTGCCAGCTGTCACTAAGTTCTCCAGTCCATTTCTTCTCATAACATGTCCAAAAAATTTTGACTGTCTACGTCTAATTTCTCTAATCAATCTACGATTTTCATTTGTCTCTTGTATTACTTGGTCATTGGTTTTTCTATCTGTCCATGGTATTCTTTGCATTTTCCTCATCTGAAGTCAGACCCATGTAAGTGGCCTGAGAGTGGAAACTGACCATACAACTAGTGTCAGTCTATATTGGGTGAGGTTGTATTAATAGCAGGTGAGATGGATTGGTACACCGGGTCTCTTCTTACTTGCAGGAACCCTCATTATTAATACTACTGTTTCCGGTGTCAAGTGACTTACTTGAGGTGCCATGGAGGAGAAGACTCTCCTTCAGTCAACTGACCAGTGAAGAAGCAGCGGTGTGGTCGAACGAACTTTATATTCCGTGGCTTCAGTCCAGGGAGGTTCCTCGAGGACACAAGAGATCAGGTGAAAGATATTCTAACACTGGTGTCTACTTCCTTTACCGGCCATGCGACTAACAATCTGTGAGTGAGATGATAACGTGTCCTCCAGACAACGTGCAACATACGCAATGTTCTGTCTGTTTGTCTTGTACTTGAACGTCGGTTTAGAGTCTGAATAGTTATTAAAGACTCTTATTCTACCTATCTGAAGAGAGTTATGTTATAGGCTGTTGATGATCTGTTGGTCTGTAGTGACAGGAAAGAAAGTCAGCGTCCGGGCCAGTACTGTCACACGACACCCACCTTCCTCCACCCCATAAAAAGAACAATAACTTAGTTTAAAGGTAATTTATATTCATAATTGAATAATGAAGCAAACTTAGGAATGATTCATTATCATCAGAAAACAGGTCAACCATTTGTTACAAGACATAATTTCAACAGATAACGATACAAACTTTGACAGTTTACCTATTGTTTGGCACAACAGGAAACATGTGGTAATATTTTCAATTACCAAAACAATACACATTCAAGCCATGTCGAATGTGGTAGAGCATATCCTGGAGATAACATTGACTGTTATGAAGAATTATATAAAGTCAACGATTTGCAAGAAGTGTGTTCACACACACACACACACACACACGCACGCACGCACGCACGCACGCACGCACAAATTGTATTCCCATTAAGGCAGGGATTGAAAATTAACAAAAATGAAACATTGACCAGTTCGATCCAGCCATAAGTGGGAGCCAGGAAATGTTCTAGAGAGTAAAGATGGCCGGCACTATAGTGACCTCATCACAATTCCACTAACTGATAGCCAGGTATTAAATTTCACGCCAGTCAGAGTTTCTTCATGTTATTCTCTTTCCAGCACATTTCTTCCTTTAACTTCTTTCATCACCCCCCCCCCCCCCCCCTGCCTTGTACGCCCATTATTCCCTAACAGCACACCCTGTTAATTTAAAGAGGACTTTCAGTGTGACTAGATCTTACTGCCTAGCACTGCGACAACTATGAATGATGCTCTTGCAAAATAATACAGTTTCTAATGAAGCCAGTACTGCAAGGAACGCAGTTCAAGATCATTATCAAGTGCCATATATACATGTATGATCTGCTATACTGAGTCTTCAACACGCTTGGTTTTGGGTCTTCAAGGTGTATTCACACTGACTCCTTTCAGTCCATTTCCACCCACATGCAACATTGTCTTCCTCTTGTATAATTCCCCTCCACCACATCCGTTAAACATAAGCTGTTACTTTATGTGGCTGAAATGCCTAGATTTTCAGACTCTGATTTCATTTTTAGTGCTTTCTTCAATCCCTGGTTTTTAAATACTTCTTTGTTTATTTTTTGCTCCAGTCATGCTATGCTTCCTATCTGCCTATACAACCACATTTCAAACGTTTCTCGTATGCCTTCACATTGTTTTTTCTTTGTCAATATTTCTAGCATACAACAATGTAGAATTCACGTAACACTTGATCACTCATAAACACAGTATCTTCTTCTTAGTACACCTTCATATGTCAATCTCAATATATTCAAAGAAAGCAGCAGCCGACGCGAACTTGTTAATATCCCCAAGGAGTTTGCCCTCACATGGAGCAGGTGTAGGACAATATGGTTTTCTCTGTTCTGCATATGTTGGACATCCTTGCAGCAAATGTTTAGCTGTCATTTTATAATTGCACAATTACATTCAACAGTATCTACCTATTGTTAGTTTATTGAACAAGTGGTATTTCAGCCTGTTATGCCCTTTGCAGAATTGGAAGATTGCTATTTGTTCACTTGGTCGAGCATGTTATATGCATGATCCTTCTGTTGGCTTTCATGCACAGACCCCCACTTGGTTCTATAAGTGTTTTTTGTAAACCTCTTGGCTGTGTCTATACCAGACTGGAGTAGTCTCCACCTGCTTGACCAATCTGTCAGCATGTTCATTTCTAGGTATATTGAAATGTGATAGAATCCATTATGTTACAACTCTTTTGGATTGCTGACATAGTTCATGGGATGCTGCTCTTAGGTGTAGTTCTGTATTGTGTTCTGCTCTTCAGTACTGATATTATCTCTTGCCAAGAAACACAACAACTTGCCATTTAGGAATGTATCAAATGTTGGCAATAGATACTGAACACATCTATATGCTGCTCTGCTGTGCAATTCCCATGTACGCTTCTGTCTAAGACAGCTTCTACCTGAGACACAATAAACTTTCACAATACACCAATACACAACCATGATTCTGCTGCTCACTGAAGTTCAGAAAGGTGTCAGGGTTCTATATACTTCATTAATTCATGCCTATAATTTTATATTCTAATTGTCAAAACCCTAAATAAAAATCAGAGCTGCAATAGTGCAGTAGCTAGGATGCCTGCCTACAGGGCTGGTGGTTTATGTGTATGTACACTTTACCTTTGAGTCACATATATTAGTTTCATTGACCTTGGATCCCAGGTCAACCCAGCCTAAAATGGATGCCAGATAATTTCCTGGAATGTAAAGGTAGCCAGTGTGATATTGACCGTGTCCCCCATCGGGTGCTGATTGGTCAAAACATATGAAGCTAGCATCATGTATTCAACACAGCTCATGATATAAAATAGTCCTTACATTTTTAATTAAATGACATCAACCACACTAACTACCTTAATTACTTGTCCATATATGAAACATACAAGAATACAGAACATCTCTAACCATAACAGGTAGATCTTACAAGACAATATTGCTTGACTACTATAACAAGTTAACAAAATAATCACTGCCTGACTGTAATTTCATACAAAATACACTACTTTACTTACATCAATAAACCATGCAAACTGACAAACTGGATGTGGGTAAACCCCCAGTACTGTGCCAACAACTGCAACCTCATCTGTCTCTGCTTGAAATTCCGGATCCTGACATGTCACCATGTTTGGTTTAGCTTAAGAAACCATAATGAAGATGTATTTATATGATTATTCTTAAATGCAACAACATCAACAAAGAAAAAAAAAACTTGCACACAAAACATCAACACAACCCCCCCCCCCCACCCCACCCCCTTCCCAACAATGACTATGCTATCAAGGCAGATTTCATATGCTGATGCAATTACTCAACATATTGCATACAACAGCAACAAAATCAGGTAATAATTCCTTTGCACAGTCCCACTTTCGTAACCACCCACCAGAAAGATTCTTGATCTTTCGGCATTTGCCCTGCCTCATTCACTTGCATGCCCAGTGTGTCTTTAAAGAACTCTGCCCATATATGCAACAAACAGAAAACCAACTCCTTCACCTAAAGGTATTTAATGAATATGGCAAAAAACAAAGTTCGGCGTAATCTAGTAATCTCACAGCTTTTTGTTTGTTGCATTTCCTTTACAGGACGTCACAGTCAACCCCAGCATTTTTTTGTTGTTTTGATCTCTTGGCAACTTTATGTTCTGTAGTTTGCCATTGCTTTCTGAACGACCGGCACCCATACCATTTCGTAAAAACTAACGCAAGGGGGTCTGCTGCCAAATCTCCTGCAGCTGTTTCGTACGCGAGTATGCGGGATTACGAACTGCGACCGTACATCCTTCGTCACGAAGCCGATTCTCGTAGTTTTTTTTTTTTTTCACATTGCATTTCCTGTACAGGACGTTGCAGTCAACACCCGCATTTTACTGCCGTTGTTGATGTCTTGGCAAGTTTACGTTTAGTAGTTTGCCATTACTTTCTGAACGAGCAACTCCCATACCAACACATTAAAACCAGCGCGACACAGCTGCTGCAAAATCGGTCGCTGCTGTGTTTCGAACGCCTGGTAAGCGGCTCACGAATCACGTTCGCAAGCCTTTAGCCACGGAGAAGGCTTTCTCATAGCTTATCAACGGAAATTATATAGTAATGAACTTTACCTCATTTATTGAAATTACATTAAGTGTGGAAACTGAGTACTCAGAAATTCAGTTATGTTATGATTAGAACTTACAGACGGATTTTTTAAATAGACCCTTTTTAGATGCTTTGAAGCATGGTGGGCATGTGATGCTGGCAACATATGTTTTATAGACCAATCAGCATTTGAAGGTGATTTTGTCAACAGCATACCGACCGCCTTTACTTCCCAAGACATGTCCTGGTACACATTGTATAGGCTGAGATTACCTGGAAGCCCAGATAAATCTTACACATCTGCGTAAATGCACATTGAGACCCGTGTCCATCAGGGTGACAGGCAAGCGTGCTAGCCAGTGTGCTGCTCCACAGTTCCCATGGAGTGAAAGAGGTCGTGTGTTAAATGAATTGGTGAAAGTCACCAGGTGAATGGAACTTGTCATTAGCAATACTTCTACCAAAGCAGGATACTATTTCAAACATGTGTATGAACTACTGCAGAATCGTTAGCCTCATTAGTCATCTTAACAAGAGTGCAGGCTAAGACCTACTAGCGCGTCCTAATTGAGCGTCCTAGGCAACAGGTCCCTTCAGGAACCTGGCTAAAGTCAGTAGGATCGATGATTCCTCCGAAGCCGGAGAGTATCTGCCTGCACGGCGAGGAACCACCAGTTTGCACACCAATAAGCCAGACATGGGACAACGGATACTCACGCAATCCTCAGGTCCTGCATGACATCACACTGATGTTGGACAACAGGATGTCTTTATCTGTCATACAGGACTTCGCGCTGGAGTTCACAGCCAGCGAACACAAGCAAGCAAGCAAGCAAAACCACGTTTGAACAAAACGAAGCAATAATGTTAAGAAACATTGTCTCACTCCCCCCCCCCCCCCGCACAAAAAAAAAAGACTTCGATCAATAATAAAGCACCAACAGCTCACCCAATGTGGGCGTGTCACCCCTTGTAACCTTTTTTCACAAGCGATCTTCTGTGGGGTTGTTAAAGACAAGCATAGTTAAGACAGGTAGGAAAAGAAAATACCCTTGGCTGAAAACATGAAACAATGCCAATGGTGTTACTGCACTTAACTGTATAACTAACGATTTGTTTTACAATCAACAGACTTTAAATGTCACAAACTATGAATTTACTACGTCTATTATCAACCGTGAAGAGTGTTAAAAAGAAGTCAGATAAAACTGGACATATAAATGCATGGGTTAAACATGTGGGGGACTGCGTGGTCTCGAGGTACAGTGTCTGCCTCGAGAGCTGGAGGTCCCGAGTTCAAGCCCCGGTGAGGACCGGGATTTTTTCCCGTGGACTTCTAATAATAAAATTTTCCCTGGTCTCTAGGTAGTGAGATCGGACGCCCGTGTGTATTGCTGCGCACGTAAAATATCCCTAGGCAGTTGGAAATCGAAAAAGAGTAGCCTAACGGCACTGCCCGGGCAAAATTTCGAGTTAAAAATCTACCCAAAGTATTTCAGGATCCTCGCCGGTGCTACGGAGTTTGTGCACTGAGGTAAATTTCTCCAAACTCAGGTTTGAGTTAGAGAAGAACGGAGCACTTATGGGTCACACCCGTGTGCCGTGATGTTGATCCATCGACTAAACTAAACTAAACTATGTGTTAAACAGTATTAAGAGTCTTTGACACAACAACAGCAAACTCAATAAAGTAAACACTTTTAGAACACTCATGTTTCCTATGGCAACATACAGATGTGAGTTATGGAACATGTTAATCACTAAACAAGAAAATCAGTGCTTTTGAACCTAAATTTTACATAACATCACTATGAATATCATGGAATAAAAAGAAGATAAATAATGACATTCTGTTAGATTTGAACATCAAAGAAAACTAGCTCATAAACAGTATCATACTTCGGAAACATACATACTTGGACATTTATTGCCTGGCATATTTCGCTGCATCTCGTCAGGTACATACTGCAGAAATCACACAACTTACGTGAATTAATTAGATAAATCCTTCAAACTGAAATATACACATGTTCGCACAGTAATGTCGATTGTCTACCACGGTAATTTTAAACTGACTAACATGTCTTTCTGCTTGCACAAGGACGGCTTACGAAGGTTGATTATTATAGCTTCAGCAAACTTTAACAATCGACTACTTTGTGTGTTGAACAACACCCGGAAGGCACTGTCTATTTCAACCACGTGACCGCTCTCGAGCACATGTCTCCCGACCGCTGAAGCCGGACTGTTCCGGTGTGTCGGCCTGCCTAGGCTACCATCTTCTGTGTGTAGTATCTTCTCCACCCAATTCGGAATATGTTCCGAAACCCTGCAATGTAACTGTCGCTCAGTTCTGCCTATGTAGATGGCCTCACATCTGCATGTAAATTGGTAAATACAATTTGATTTTGCGTACAAAGCTACAGGTTCTTTTACTGCTGGGACGGGGATCGGTACGGTTCTGTAGCTGATGACTAGAGCTGCTGCACATAATTTTCGCTCGACTGCTGTGGTGAGCCGGTCCCGCAGACGTCTAAACAAGTCATATCGCCAAATTGACGGAGTGGCCATGGGGAGCCCACTTGGACCTATTCTAGCGGACATCTTCATGGCACACTTGGAAAAAAAGAGATCCCCAGAAATCAATAACTTGGCCTTTGTTAGTTAGTTAGTTAGTCGACAGATCATCCCCATTGCTTATCGAACCATTCAGTCCATAAGTGCTCGGATCCCCTCCTCAGCAAATCCCGCAGGGTGTAGCGGCTAACGACGCTAGTTCTGTGTTGGTTTATCAATCTTCTTTGGCTTCCTGCGTAGTGTCTGTGTTGGCCACCCCTCTTTTAATTTGCTGCTCTAGCAGTCTGGCCATTGTTGTAGATTCACAGTCATCACTTGGTTCTCGCAAAAGTCTCACTTCTCGTAGAGCATTCAGAATGTCAGCCTGGTCCATGGCGCGTCCGCCCTCCACAGTAGCCTCGCCTGCGAGCTTGTCAGCCCGCTCATTTCCTTGTACTCCCGCATGCCCTGGCACGAAGATGAAACTAATCTTTGCCAGCCGAGACCGCTCCAGAGACAGCAACCAATTTCTTCGGATCCACCCCATCTCTATCTTCTTGAGCACGCTCATTGAGTTACTAAGGCAACATGCCCTATTGAATGTCTGTGTCTCGAGCCATGTTATTGCTTTACTTACTGCCATGACTTCCATAGTCAGGCTACTTGTGGTCAGAGCAAAAGCACCAGAATCTTCCTTCACAATTCTCCCACCGGCCTGAGCCGTTAAGGCCCATGAACTTCTCACTCATCGAACAACCGACCCATCTGTGTAAATGACAGCATCACCCTCTAAGGAATTCTAAGGAATTATCGAAGACTAACGCCCGTACTTCCGCCTCCATAACAGCTGGATTTTCTTGTCTGCATTTTCTGTCTAGTTGAATGCAAACTGAAAAAGACGTACATAAATCTGTTGGCACTTATACCCACTCCTCGTCAGGTTCTAAGGCCTTCACGACCTTCCTCGTTTTAACCAGCTGCCCTTTACCTTATTAATTTCCGTATGAAGTGGATGTTGTGTGTATGTATATTTTATGCAGTTGAATGTTTTCATGCGTTTTTATAATTATAATCCATTTGTAATAAGGTTTACAGACAGCCAGAGACAGATCTACATACTCTGAGATAACACATTAAACAGAAAAATGTATTCATTAAGAATCGTGTTATGAGAAATACAATATGTAGTGCGATGCACTTACCGTACACCATGAAGCTACAATTGAACTTCCCACCATCACAAGAGTAATAACCACGGCTTTGTGTGGTAACAGAATTGATTGTCAGAGTGGTACTCACACTTGACCTCGTAGCTTCATAAATACCTGGGTCTGCTAGTAATGTACACTTCGAAGAAACCGAACATGTAAAAATGTCATCATCATCCTTTTTCCAGAGCATGGGAAGAAAGGTATTGCTGAAGGTATGTGTGAAAGTGTAGGGTTGTGTTACTTCTCCAGGAAGACACGGAAGATTCATCTCTGTAGATATATTTTTACTGTATGTATTAGATCAACACACATGAAATAGTAAAAATACTTTAAAGATTGTAAATATAAATAACAGTGACAAATAATGACAACAAACAGATGTGACTATATATGTAACATTACTGACACATTCATTTCCATAATACAATAACCATTTTGGTCATAAGTGACATAAACATCTCACAGTACTGGTTACATATTTTATGAAAGTACAACAGCTTCGTTGAGCAAAACATCAAGCAGTAGATTGATATTGCACATGACGGCATAAATACAAGTTTCCATGCTTACCTCGAATGATGTTTTTCTTTTAAATTTTTGAGCCACGTGGAACAGATTGGTGCTACATCAGCACAACGTATGCTGTGACAAAACCCATCTATGCTCAGATTGTGAAAACATTGTCACCGCCCATGTAAATAACATTAAAACTGGACATCAGGATTTCTGGAAACATCCACTTCAAAGTGATTCTTCCACCATATGTTACTATAAATTGAAAGGCAGAAAATAAATAGGGTCATTGCGAGTGGACAATGATGGGAGTCGGAAAACTGCATGCTCAATCCAGGTTTATAGAAGGAATAGAATTAACTGAAGACATTGGTTGGAGAAAAAGGATTTAAGAGAGCTGGCAAAAATGAATGTTCAGTTGCGACAGTGATGCAAACACAATGGACTTGTCTTGGAGACCCATGGCCAGGAGTAGGCGGCAACAGATAATCACTTAAATTTTTATGTTTTAACACAGAAAGACCATATATGTGTGCTTAAGCGACTGGCTGAAATAATCTTAACCACTATTAAAGCTACAGGGCAAGGAGATTGATGAAACAACCTATTCAAGTATTGCTACAGCACAGGCTGCTGGGTGAAATAATATATACAAGTATTGCCATATGAAAAGCTACTGGATGAAACAATATATACAACTTTTGCTACAGGACATGCCACTGGTTGAAACAATCTATACAACTATTGCTAAATGCCACACTGCCGGATGAAATACTCTATACAACTATTGTTACAGGACACACTGCCGGATGAAGCAATCTATACAATTATTGCTACAGGACACACTGCTGGATGAAACAATCTATATAACGGTTGCTACAGGATACGCTGCCAGAGGAAACAATCTATACAATTATTGCTACAGGACACACTGCCGGAGGAAACAATCTATATAACGTTTGCTACAGGACACACTGCCGGAGGAAACAATCTTTATAACGTTTGCTACAGGACACATTGCCGGATGAAATAATCTATATAACTATTGCTATAGGACACACTGCCAGACAAACAAATCACGAAGCAGCTACAAGAATAGAATCTCAACATCCGAATCTTGAAGGCGGAGCGGATCCTGACATATTCAAAGATCCCTACCACGGTGGCGGTGGTGACGACTGGGGGAAGCGAGATACCACGCCAGGTATCGATAGACAAGAAAACACAACAACCCGAAGGATTCATACCTAGGATTACTCAATGTTCCAGATGCCAGAAGGCCGCCCACAGCAGAGCAGCATGCCGCAGTAAGACGGAAATTTGCCGGTACTGCGCCGTTCACAACGCCTTCAAGGAGTGTTCGCTGGCAAAGCTGGATACGGACATCCGAGCACCAAACAACAAAAGAAAGTGCGCCAACTGTCTGGGCAAGCATGGAGCAAGATACTTGTGCTGTCCGTACCTCCAAAGACAAGTCTTAAAGCTCGCCATTACCACAAAGGCACCATATAAGGAAGCAATGAGGAGGTGCGAGCCAGCCACGTGCATCTCGCAAGCTGAAAGAGCACAACTACAAAGCCAGATTGACGAGTTGAAAAAACAAGTCAAGCTACTTCAAACAGCGGCTCCGATCAGCGACTATAAAAAGTTGCTTGCTGAAATAAAGGAGATCCAGCGAAACATCAAACAAGAGGTGGAACATACGGCACAGACTACAAAGAAGAATGAAAAGATTCTACGAGACATCAAGACGGAGAGAGAAGTGCTAAAAACTGAAAGGGAGCTAACCCAAAACAAACCAGCAAAAGGCACGGAAAAGATCACAGAGAAGCCGCAAGATGAAATCCAACAAAAGGCCGAGCCGGAACCGCAAGCTAAGGCCAGCAGCCCAACCACGACACCCAATAGGGAACCACTATCCCGTCGGATCTCTGAAGGAGGCACATAATACCCACTTCCACCTACCTTGGTGGAGTGCCAAAAACCGGCTAGTAGGGAAGAACTCCAGCGCAAGGAATTCAGAAGGCGCTGGGAAGAAAAAGAGAAGAAGAAGCCCAAGAAATTCAGGGGGAAACCGATGGATTACCCAGTATTATACTATGACTGTGAGACCGACTTCGATTACTATATAGATGAAGGTCCCATGGCTGACAACGGAGGAAGAAATAGAAAGGCAGCAGATACTCAAACTCGACACTGAAAACAAGCGCAAGGAGGAAAATGAAAACGTCGAAAAGCTCCTATAGAAAATACACAAAAAAGGAGACAAACAGACCAAATAAAAAGTCCTTTTAAGGACTGCAACCAGTCAAGGCAGACGAACAAGGGGCCTTCACTAACATAAGAAACCATCTGAGGAGATAGGAACAAAAGACAGCCGCCGACCAATCCCCCAGCTGACGTCACAGACACAAACGCTTACATAACCAGTCCAAGATAAGACTTACTCGTAAGAGCGTACAAGTCAAGAAAGAGGGTGAAAATACCCACAAAAACCGCGGATCTCAACAATAACCAAATCTGAGGAGGCAGGTTAGACGAGACCGAATTTGGAATAATGTTTTTTTTAGTTCGAAAATTAGAATTAGAATTGGAACACACTGCCGGATGGAATAATCTATACAAGTATTGCTACAGGACACACTGCCGGGTGAAACAATCTATATAACTATTGCTATGGATGATTTATGCCATAGTTCATGGAGTGCTGTCTCAGGCCTGCTTGTCTACACCATTCCTGCTCTTTATTATTGAAATACCTACCTTCACAACCTGTAAAGAGAGTGATTTATTTGTCTTTGTTTTGCACTGTCACTAGCATTTTTGCTACTGTCCTTAAGGTCCCTATCTTTGCTCTGAAGTAGCCTAAGCATTTTCCAAATAAGACTGTCTTCTGTGACTCATTGTTGAGATAGAGGAGAACCCCTTCGTCTCCATTTTCTTTTGAGCTTGTTACGGACCTGCTTGCATATACATTGCTCCCGGTGCTGCTAAGGTAATGTTTTTGTATGTTGTTTACAGCATCATCATCAAATGCCCTGCAGGCTGGCGTAGGCGTTCATGTCTCTCCACAGATCTCGGTCTTTGGTGTTCTGATCAACTCTGCTGATTATATTCCTAATTGCCCCCGTCTGAATCCGTCCAGCATCATTTCTCTTGGTCCGCCTCTGCCTCTCTTCCCCTCGATCTTTCCAGTTGTCTCGATGTGCCCCAATGCCTCTCTTCTCATCACATGACCAAAGAGAGCTGTTTGTATCTTTCTTATTGTTGTATATAGTGTTCTAGTTTCATTAGCCTCTTTCAGGCAATCGTTTGTTAGTTACTTTGACAGTCCAAGGAATTCGCAACATTCGTCTTAAAAACCATAACTCTGTTGCTTCTAAGTTCTTCCTAATTTGTTCATTTGCATTCCAAGATTCGCTGTCATACATCAAAACTGGTTCTACATAGCATTTCATCACTCTCTTTCTTACATTCATTGATAGCGACTTATTGCATAAGATACTCTTCATTTTCTGAAATGCGGCTTTTGCCTGCCCTATTCTGCTCTTAATCTCTGTTGTACATCTTCCATCTGATGTTATAAGTGCTCCTAGGTATTTAAAATTATCCACTTGGTTGAGAATTTCCCCTTCTATTTCTATGTCACATTTTGGTGTCCCCATTTTCTTTGATATCACCATTATTACTGTTTTCTTTATATTCAAGGAGAGTCCATTCTGTGCACTCTCTGTTACTACAATGTCCAACAGTTGTTGTAGGACTGTTGCATAATCCGCTATCAATACTGTTTCATCTGCATAGCGTATATTTGTCGTGTCCTCCTTTAAAGTGTCGTCCCTGGAGTGAGGAGATCCGACACCCACATTATAATATTTTTTTTTCCCCTCAATATTCTGGAGAATCCACCCGCTTCCGTCCAACACACTCCATCAGCCTATGGACACCTTTTCCTATCACTCTCACACTGTCGTACTATGCCCCCTTCTCATACTTCCCCAACGCAACATACTCAACAACTCTTGCTTCTAGAAATTAATAAAGATTAATTTATTAAAATAAAAGTGTAACGTGTATGAGACGTGTATGCGAAGAAAATGTGTGACGTGTTCTATAAAGTGTGTAGACTCTGTCTCTCAGACATCAACTCAGTCAGCTGATCACAGCAAAGATAGACCACAGCACGTTACGTCAGAACAAGTACGTCTCACCCGTTGCCGGAACCATCTTGCCGGATAATGCTTTGCCTCTGTAGACCTCTGGTAATCCAATTTCATGAACATCCGAAATAGACACCGGTGGTATTAAGAGTTAATCAGGGACCGGTTGCACTCTACACAATGTCCGTTCCTAATGTTCCTAAACAAACTGCACAAGTCTTTTGCAGTGTGTACGCAGTTAGTTAGTTAGTTAGTTAGTCGACAGATCATCCTCGTTGCACATCGAACCATTCAGTCCATAAGTGCTAATTACTAATGTTAATTGTTACTGTACTAACACTAGGTACTCTTAGCCGGTTCTCGGTTCGTTACTACTGTCTGATGCTGTGTGGTGCATCAGTATGCATCACTCTCTTTGATGAATCAATTTCCTTCTAGCGTAAGTTACGTTTCTGTATGCAACTTTATTGACTCTTGAACTGGTGTTCTTCAGAATGGGTTTTTTAATTCTTTCCCAAAACTTGTAGAGTTTCCTTGGATCTGGTAGGGAACCTAGGATAGAAACAACACATCTGGTGATAGTACTAGTCACTGATCCCTTCGGCTGAGTGTAAGCCTATCACCTTGCTTAATGATCTTTAGCTAACTAGACTTAGTCACAGAGCAGATTAGCTACCCACCTAGAGTCGAATCAGGCTATGACAAAGAAAAAATATCAGCAAACAGAATGCGGAACCCCGCCCACCAGGGACACCTACGGGAAGATCCCAATTATCCTTCATTACTCAATTCTCAACTAGTAAAGCTTATCAACACTTCACTAATCTATTCTAGCTAACAGAGCCAAGTATCACTTCACTACTCTAGCTAGTTTCCACTAACAGTGCTAATCATCACACTATAGTTTAACAAGGCCACAGTCTATAGTAATTATAACGAATATATTATAATAAGTTATACCTTAAATGGCACTACTGCAGTCCTATAAATCATATCTACATCTGCCATATAGGCACGTGTAAAATTAAGTCACTAATTAACACACGGTAGATATTATTTCCACTGGCACTGCAGTGCCCTGCACTCTGTCTAGAGCATTATTCAAGTCCACCCTAGTTGATCTCAACTCGAGTTTATATGGCAAACTACCAAAGTTGTCCACGTGACGTTATCCTTTACTCCCCCACACAGGTGGCACAGTGGCAAATCATCCCCTGTCAAGAACTATTTTCCTGGCTTAAATCCTGTCAAAGTTGTCAGTAATTGCCTAGATTCTCAAAACAAGCCAGCTAGTTTCTGTAAACTCCCAACAAAGAGTTTCGATACCAAGCTGCCAATCATCTTGATGTTCCGGAAACCAAGAATTGACAGATGCACTGTTTTCCGTACTAGGTACTTCCGTTTTACATCTGCCCCTGTGATCTCACGGCTTCCATCTGCATTCAAATGTTGACAAACTTGTCACTCTTCTGTTCCGTGGTGACAATCCCAGCAGCCATTTCCGTCTGATGTCCGGCAGTATAGATGACAAACGGAACCATTCCATATCCTTCTCCCTCACCACCAAATGTGTTTATGGGCTGACACGATGTAACCTGTACAACTGTGTTTACTCTGTTAGTACAAATAGATGTCGCTGGTCGATCGTCCGCTTAATCCGAAAATCCTCTGTAATAATCAACCGGATAAACACACGGTTTCATTTTGTGACATAGGCCCCCTCCTAAGAGAGTAGTCCATCTCACTCTTCTCCACCGTGAGTTTAATCCAGATGATTCATTCTTCTTCTTCAGGAGCTGGGTGTCTTGACAAGAAATCCGCTCCAACATTTTCCTTCCCAGGAATGTACTCTACTGTGAAATTATACGGTTGAAGTAACAACGACCACCGCATCAAACGTGCGTTGAGCTTCTGAGAAGTAGCCAGGAACATCAGGGGCTGATGATCTGACTGGACCCGAAACTTAACTCCATACAAATATGGCTGAAATTTTTGCACTGCCCATACGAGGGACAAGCATTCTCTCTCGACGGTTGAATAATTCCTCTCCGCCTGTAGAAGTTTCTTACTTGCGTATGCCACAGGTTTCAAAACCGAAGCATCGTCTTTTCCTTCCTGTAACAAAGCGGCTCCAATTCCAATCGCACTTGCATCCGTTCTCAACACAAATGGTTTGGAAAGGTCAGGGAGCTGTAATACAGGTTTGCTGACCAAGGCCTCCTTTAACTGACTATAGGCATTCTCACATTCTGGTGTCCAAATGATTTGATCCGGTAATCCCTTTTTCAAGGTTTCCGTCAACGGAGCTCCCAGTTCCGTGAAATGTGGGATAAATTTGTGGTAGAACCCACACAACGAGAGAAAAGATCGCACATCCTTCTTCGTTTTTGGCCTTGGTGCATTTCTGATTTTCTCCAGGTTCTTCTCTTCTGGAACAATGTGTCCTGGAGTGATGGTGTGACCTAGAAATTCCAGAGTCTGGTAACCAATCATGCACTTGGTTGGACGAGCAGTAAGCCCTGCTTCCTTGAGTCTATTAAACACTCTCTCCAAGGATTGTAAGTGGTCATCCAAGCTGTCACTGGAAATCAGAATATCATCCATGAATGAGATGATGGACGGATCCTGTAACGGATCTAGTAAAGTCCTCATCATGCGTGTAAACACACTAGGTGCATTGCTGAGTCCAAAGGGCATGACCTTGAATTCGTAGTGTCCACTGGGTGTACTGAAAGCTAACAGTGGTCGAATCTCCGGTTTGACTGGTATCTGATAGTACCCCCGACTCAGATCCACCTTTGAAAAGTACCGAGCCTTATGGAGCCTAGCGAATAACTGAGTTGGATTCGGCAAAGGTTCCACCTGAAACTGTGTATGACTGTTCAGAAGTCGGTAATCTATACACAACCTGTGTTCTCCACTTGGTTTGCGTAACAAAACTACCCCCGCATTGTATGGGGATGTGGATGGTGCAATCACGTCATCCTCCAGCAGTTTTTTTATTTCCTCCTCCAGGGCCTTTTCTTTAGAGAATGGCACTGGGTAAACCTTTTGGCGAACAGGCTCCTGTGTGGTCAAAGTCATCTCGAACTCCACCAACCTCGTTCGTCCTGGTTTATCAGTCAGTATCTCCTTATGAGACTTGAGAACCTGGGTTATCCTTTCCCTCTCCTGGGAGGTCAGATCAGGGTTCACTTGCACATCCCTATAGGTTTCCTGGTGTACTAAGGGATATTCCCTGCCCTCGCTGGTTCCCACTTCTGTCTCCACTGCAACTGCCATTGCCATGAGGTGAGCTGCCTTGTCTCCGGGTCTCTCTTCGTATTTCCGCAAGAGATTGATATGGAAAATCTTCGACTTTCCCCGGATCCGGATTTGATAGTTGGTTCTGGATATCACCCTTTCCACGGGAAATGGTCCTTGCCAACCTATCTCCAGTTTGTTGTTTCCCGTTGGGAGTAGCAACAAGACTTTATCTCCTACCTCTAGAGATCTTTCTTTAGACCTACGGTTGTAGTAAGCCGCATGTCTTTTCCTGGCCTTTTTCAAGTTTTGATTTGCCAGAGTCCATCCCTTGTGGAGTTTTTCTTTCAGTTCCTCCACGTATTGATAGGATGAGATCACTTCTTCTGACGTCCCCTCTTCAGTCCAACTCCTCAACATGGCTTCCAACGGTCCTTTGATTGGACGACCAAACAGCAACGTAGCGGGTGGTAGTCCTGTTGAGCCATGAGGAACTTCCCGATAGGCAAAGAGTGCTGCTGGGATATATTCATCCCACCTATCAGGTTTTTCCTGCGCTAGTTTCCTGAGCATTGTCATCAACGTGCCGTTGAAACGCTCTACTTGTCCATTGGCTTGAGGGTGGTAAGGGCTGGTATGTATGTGGTTAGAGTGAAACACCCTAAATACCTCCTCCATGAGTTTTCCACAAAACTGAGATCCATTATCCGTCAGAATTTGATCCGGAAAGCCTAATCTGGTAAAGGCCTCCATCAGTGCGTCCGCCACTCTTTTCGAGTCAATCGTGGTCAACGGTATCGCCTCACCCCACATTGTACAGCAATCCACCATTGTGAAGTATATACATGTTCCTCTTCCTAGTCCTGGGAAGTGGACCCACGATATCGATGGCTACCCTCTCGAAAGGAGAGTTCATGATGGGCATCTCACCCAACATCACCGGTGCTGTCCAGTGTTTCGGTGCCACCCTCTGGCACTCAGGGCATGACTTCACATACCGACGCACATCATCTGTCATTCCCGGCCAATAGTAGTGGCAGGAAATCCGCTGCATGGTGGCGGCAATACCCATGTGTCCACTAAAGGAGATGGTATGCCCCATATGAAGAATCTGGGACCGATGAGCTTTCGGGACGACCAACTGACCGTATAGGTTGTCTCCCCTTCCTGCTCTCCTGTAGAGTATCCTATTCTTCATGTAGTACTGCCCCCGTCCTGGTGGATCAGCACTTTTCTGCAGCTTTTTGTAGCAAGGACGTAAAGTATCATCCTCACTCTGGGCAGTTCGTAGCTCCCCCGGCATTGGGTTAGTCACAATTGCGTCTGCCTCTTCCGTTTTCGTCTGAGAGCGAGTCTGCATTGCTCCCATATGGATTGGCTCCCTGGGCATTCCCAGAAAGACATACCGGCAACCTAGGATGACTGGAAAAATGGGATCGGTCAATACAGCGGCCTTGATGGTGCCGGTGACGTACCTTGACCGAATCTCCACATTAGCAATGGGCAACTTCATGGTTACAGCACTCTTCTGTGCAGGCTGTATATCCAATGTTTCACCTGTGAATTGTTCTGGATGTACCAGATCCGCAGAAATCACGGCCTCCCCGTCCAGTCCTGTGTCGTATAAACACTCCACTTGACGACCGTTAACCTCTACCAATTCCACTACAGGTGGTTTTTCCTGGTCTGGAGTCTCTTCCTCGGCCTCGACCTGTTCGGTGGGCTCCACCTTAGGTTTCCCTGAGCACACGACGAATTGAGTGTCTCCTGACTTTCCCCTGCAGTCAATAGCATTGTGCGTGTTTGACTGACATTGGTTGCACCATTTCCCTGTCCTAGATTTTCTATTGTCGGACTTGAATGAGCTCTCCTGGTGGCGAGCTTCCTTGTTGACCTTGGCATTTTCCGTGACAACCTCCTTGGAAGTCACTTGACATGCTGCAAAGTGAGGGTTCTTAGCCTTCGATTTGCAGTCCCTCGTATTGTGAGAGGGTGACTTACAAATTGAACACCACTTCTCCGACCACGGTCGTTTAGGTGTAGAGCTTGAAGTGCTCTTGCTTCCCTCCTTCTTCTTCTCTGAACTATCCTCTGATTTTTGCACATAAGGTTCCCACTTTTTGGTTCCTGAGTTTTTGGCTTTCTTCTTGTCATGTTTCTCTTGACTTTTGGTGTTGGTGGAAAGGTTTTCCCCTGCCTCCCCATGTACCTCGACGAACCGTTCTGCTAATTTAGTCACGAGGTCAATACGTTCCGCTCCTTGTTCTCCCAGGAACGTCCTGAGAGGTTTAGACATTTGCTTCTTCAGCTGGTCGACCACCATGAGCTCTTCCAGACTCTCATAGTCATGTGCGAACCCAGCCAAATCCATCCACTTATGGAGATAAGATTTAAGACGCAAACTGTAGGCGGCAAACAACTCTCCCGGTTCTCGTTTCGCTGCTCGAAATTTTTTCCGGTAGGTATGTGACGTAACCTCGAATCGTTTCAGCAGAGCCGTCTTTAACTCATCATAATTGTTCTCATGTCCTGGTGGCAGGCGAGTATAAACCTCGTATCCCGTCCCGCGTAATCCCTGGGATAGCTTAAGATTCCATTTGTTACGCTCCAGACCCATAGCAACTGACATAGCCTCGAAGCGTTGAAGGTATTGGTCAATCTTCTCTTTGTCCTCCTCGTAGACCGCTAAAGGAAACTTCATAGCATGGTACCCATGTCCACCTACTGGTGTTGATCCTGGGATGGAGGAACCTCCAACTGCTCCCTCAGTTTCTCCATTAGATTGACTCTTCAACTCGAGTTCCCTCATCCGGTACTCGTGCTCCCTTTTCTGTGCTTCCTGTTCAGCTTCTAATTTCCTAGCTGCTTGCTCAGCTTCCAATTTCCTAGCTGCTTGCTCAGCTTCCCTTCTCAATTCCAACTCGGCCTTTCGCTCTTCCCGTTCCGCTTGACGATACTCTCTCTCCACTTCCTGTATGTAATCCGTTAGAGAAGACCCAGCCAATCCCATTTCTTCCCCCCTTGCCTTTAATTCTAACGTGCTAAGTTTAGGGGTGGCCATTATACAGAGAGGTAAGCTAGCAGGTCTAGTACAATATAACTGCAAATTACTATACCGATATATGAACAAGTACTATAAATCTAGATATTACCACACACAGTACATTCACTCAGTGACAAGAGTAGAATCAGGACCACAGACCTATGCAGACGTGTGAAGTGTGAACAGGTAAGATATTAGTCCTAACCCCTATCCACATTCACTCTAGCTGGATTCTCCAAACTGATATCTCCCTCTTATAACTAAGGATCCCGTGTCAAAAGACCCCGTTGTCAGAAGATCCCACTGTCAAAGGTTCCTGCTTGCAGGAGATCTCGCTGTCCAAGGATTCCGTTTACGGGAGATCCCGCTGTCCAAGGATCCCGTTTACGAGAGATCCCGCTGTCCAAAGATCACGTTTACGAGAGATCCCGCTGTCCAAAGATCACGTTTACGAGCCCCCAATAATGTCGTGTCCTCCTTTAAAGTGTCGTCCCTGGAGTGAGGAGATCCGACACCCACATTATAATATTATTTTTTTCCCCTCAATATTCTGGAGAATCCACCAGCTTCCGTCCAACACACTCCATCAGCCTATGGACACCTTTTCCTATCACTCTCACACTGTCGTACTATGCCCCCTTCTCATACTTCCCCAACGCAACATACTCAACAACTCTTGCTTCTAGAAATTAATAAAGATTAATTTATTAAAATAAAAGTGTAACGTGTATGAGACGTGTATGCGAAGAAAATGTGTGACGTGTTCTATAAAGTGTGTAGACTCTGTCTCTCAGACATCAACTCAGTCAGCTGATCACAGCAAAGATAGACCACAGCACGTTACGTCAGAACAAGTACGTCTCACCCGTTGCCGGAACCATCTTGCCGGATAATGCTTTGCCTCTGTAGACCTCTGGTAATCCAATTTCATGAACATCCGAAATAGACACCGGTGGTATTAAGAGTTAATCAGGGACCGGTTGCACTCTACACAATGTCCGTTCCTAATGTTCCTAAACAAACTGCACAAGTCTTTTGCAGTGTGTACGCAGTTAGTTAGTTAGTTAGTTAGTCGACAGATCATCCTCGTTGCACATCGAACCATTCAGTCCATAAGTGCTAATTACTAATGTTAATTGTTACTGTACTAACACTAGGTACTCTTAGCCGGTTCTCGGTTCGTTACTACTGTCTGATGCTGTGTGGTGCATCAGTATGCATCACTCTCTTTGATGAATCAATTTCCTTCTAGCGTAAGTTACGTTTCTGTATGCAACTTTATTGACTCTTGAACTGGTGTTCTTCAGAATGGGTTTTTTAATTCTTTCCCAAAACTTGTAGAGTTTCCTTGGATCTGGTAGGGAACCTAGGATAGAAACAACACATCTGGTGATAGTACTAGTCACTGATCCCTTCGGCTGAGTGTAAGCCTATCACCTTGCTTAATGATCTTTAGCTAACTAGACTTAGTCACAGAGCAGATTAGCTACCCACCTAGAGTCGAATCAGGCTATGACAAAGAAAAAATATCAGCAAACAGAATGCGGAACCCCGCCCACCAGGGACACCTACGGGAAGATCCCAATTATCCTTCATTACTCAATTCTCAACTAGTAAAGCTTATCAACACTTCACTAATCTATTCTAGCTAACAGAGCCAAGTATCACTTCACTACTCTAGCTAGTTTCCACTAACAGTGCTAATCATCACACTATAGTTTAACAAGGCCACAGTCTATAGTAATTATAACGAATATATTATAATAAGTTATACCTTAAATGGCACTACTGCAGTCCTATAAATCATATCTACATCTGCCATATAGGCACGTGTAAAATTAAGTCACTAATTAACACACGGTAGATATTATTTCCACTGGCACTGCAGTGCCCTGCACTCTGTCTAGAGCATTATTCAAGTCCACCCTAGTTGATCTCAACTCGAGTTTATATGGCAAACTACCAAAGTTGTCCACGTGACGTTATCCTTTACTCCCCCACACAGGTGGCACAGTGGCAAATCATCCCCTGTCAAGAACTATTTTCCTGGCTTAAATCCTGTCAAAGTTGTCAGTAATTGCCTAGATTCTCAAAACAAGCCAGCTAGTTTCTGTAAACTCCCAACAAAGAGTTTCGATACCAAGCTGCCAATCATCTTGATGTTCCGGAAACCAAGAATTGACAGATGCACTGTTTTCCGTACTAGGTACTTCCGTTTTACATCTGCCCCTGTGATCTCACGGCTTCCATCTGCATTCAAATGTTGACAAACTTGTCACTCTTCTGTTCCGTGGTGACAATCCCAGCAGCCATTTCCGTCTGATGTCCGGCAGTATAGATGACAAACGGAACCATTCCATATCCTTCTCCCTCACCACCAAATGTGTTTATGGGCTGACACGATGTAACCTGTACAACTGTGTTTACTCTGTTAGTACAAATAGATGTCGCTGGTCGATCGTCCGCTTAATCCGAAAATCCTCTGTAATAATCAACCGGATAAACACACGGTTTCATTTTGTGACAATATTGTTTATGTTATATCCTCCGATTAGTATTCCTGGCTTCTCATTGATCTCTCTCATTATTACTTCGTTGTAGATGGAGAAGAGATCGGGTGACAAGACACCCCTGTCGTACTCCTAGCTTTATCTGTTCGTAACTACCCTCTTTATGTCCCATTTTAATTGCTACTACTTAGTTCCAGTATGTATTCTTTATTATTCTAAAATCTTCCTCATCAATGTTGATATCTTCCAACATTTTAATTAGCTCATCATGTTTTACTTTATCAAATGTCTTAGTATAATCTATGACGCATAATTATATGTCTCTGTTTCTCTATTGACCTTTCTATTAGTGTTCGTAATATATATATATATATATATATATATATATATATATATATATATATATATATATATATATATATATATATATATATATATATATATATATATATATATATATATATTGCATTGTTTGCACCCTTTCCTACGATATAACCATACTGTTCTTCACTAATTTCCATTTATATTTTATGTCTTGTTCTTCTCATTATAATTCTGAGTAGAAGCTTAGTGGCATGGTTTATGAGGAATTTCACGAAAATCTTCGCATTCAATTGCTCCTGGTCTCTTTGGTATTGCTATAAATACAGATTTCAGCATATCGCTCGGTAAATATCCACTGTTGTAAATATCATTCAGCATTTTGGTTAATATATCTACTCCAAATTCTCCCAATACTTCTACTTCTTCTATTGTGATTTCATCTGGCCCAGCTGTTTTTCCTTTCTTCATATGTTTCATAGCGTCAGCGACTTCTTCTTTTAGAATAGGTGGACCTTCTAAGTTACTTTCTTCTGTTAATTCTTCCATGTCTCCATTATATACTTCTCTTATATATCCATTCCACCTCTTCATTATAGCACCTTCCTCTAATAATATCTTTCCTGTTTTTGATTTCAAACACACTGTATTTATTCTTATTTTTTTTTTCTCCTGTGTGCTAACTGATTTGTCTGTGCATGCTTGTTTGATCTTTAATGGAATTTAATTCATTTCTTTTTTGCATTGCTCGTTTAACCAACTTTTTTTTTGCCTTCACACTGATTTGTACTGGATCAACCCTATTGATGATGTTCCTCTATGTTGCTGTCCCAGTTCACCCTGCATCATTTTTCTTGGTCTGTTCCCGCCTCTTCTTCCACTAATCTTTCTAGATAACGCAATGTTTTAAATGCCTCTCTGGTGATTACATGGCCAACGAACACGGTCTCCTTCGTGTATGTGTATATAATGTTCTACTTCCATTAGCCTTTTCCAGGCATTCATGATACATTATTCTGGCCGTCCTGGTTATTAACAACTGTCACCACATAAAGCACATCTCTATTGCCTCCACGTTCTTTCTAATTTGCTCATTCACATTGCAAGATCAACTGTCATACAGCAGGTTCTATACAACACTACACTCCTATCTTTCTGTCATTCAGTGATAGTGATCAATGCTTGGTACTTTTCATTTTCTGAAATCAGCTTTTGCTTGACCTATTCTGCTTTTAATATATGTCACGCATCTTCTAAATGATGTAATGATTCCCCGATGTATTTGCATGTGTTAATTTGGGTATGCAGTCAATTACTTTTGGTATCACTGTGGTGTTATAATTATCATTGATATAACAATTATTTGTTTATATTCATGGAATGTCATGTTATGTAATCTCTTTCACTGCAATGTCGATTAGTTGTAGATCAGATGTATTTTAATATATCAATACTGTGCCATCTCCATAATGTAGATTGTTTATATTATAGCCTCTAAATGGTATTCCTGGCCTCGCATATTTCTCCCACATTATATTACTTTAATAACGACAGAGAATATATCAGGGGGCATAATATATCCTAACCGTTCATCTGACTCTTTCTGGTCACACCTTCCATCTTTATTTCTTAATTTAATTGATGCAACTTATTTCCAGAAAATAATGCTCATTATTCTGCGATATTTATAATCAATCTTCTAACATTTTGATCACTTTTTCATGTTCATGTTATCAAATGCTTTGGTATAGGCTATAAAGTACAATTACGAGCATCTATTTATGTACGTATTAATAACTCTGTAAATGTCCATAATTTGCATTATTTATACCTGTCCTTTCAATACATCTTTACGAGTCTTCACTAATGGCCACCTTTATTTTTCTGCTTGTTCTTTTCATAATGATTCGTTTAAGTTTGGTGACGTGTTTTATAAGGTTAATTGAACACAATTATGTGCATTCATATGCTTCTGGTCTTTTGCATTAAACGATAAATACATATTACAGCATATTATTAAATGCTAACATATAGTTAGTTAGTTAGTTAGTTAGTTAGTCATCAGATCATGCTCATTGCACATTGAACCACTCAGTCCATAAGTGCTCGGATCCCCTCCTCAGCAAATCCCGCAGCATGTAGCGGCTCACGACACCAGTTCTGTGTTGGTTTATTACTCTTCTTTGATTTCTGCGCAGTGTTCTTGCTTGGCCACATCTCTTTTAACTTGCAATTCTCGCAGCCTGACCAGGATTGTAGACTCATAGTCATCGCTTGCTTCTTGTAAAAGACTTACTTCTCGTAGAGCATTCAGAATGTCTGCCTGGTCCATAGCTCGTCCGCCTTCCACAGTAGCCCTACCTGCAGGCCTGTTTGCCTGGTCCATGGCTCGTCCGCCTTCCACAGTAGCCCTATCTGCAAGCCTGTCAGCCTGCTCAATTCCTTGTACACCTGCATGCCCTGGCACGAAAATGAAACTAATCTTTGCCAACCGAGGCCGCTCCAGAGACTTTCTTCTTCTTTCGTTCGCTTGAAATATGTCTATAACTGCAATGTTGTCTCTTGTATGAATTTAACTGTCTTTGTTAGTTCACTCAGCGGTCCATAGAGTTTATCTTTCATTGTCGTCTCTCTAGGCCAGAAGGTTTGCCTAGATATGTTATATTTTGGGAAGTCTTGGAGTATGTGTTCTGCTGTCTTCGACGCTAATCCACGTGTGCACATGGCTGTTTCACCAATCTTGAATTTTGTATACATTTGGTTGCGTAATCTATTGTGTCCTGTTCTGAGGCGCAGAATAATGACTTGTTCTGGTCTGTCCATAACGTGGTAGTCATCTTGAGCAGGTTTTGGTGGATTTCTGACTGATTTGATCATTCTTTTCTTTTGGTGGTATGTAACGGACACATAAGGTTGTTCTTCTTTGTCTCCTTCCTTAGCCAATTGATCAGCTATGTCATTTCCGGGTACTCCACAGTGGGATGGTATCCACTGTATGATGACCTTATGCTGACTGCTAAGTTCAGAAAGTAGTGTCCTTAGTACTGGCAATTTCCCAGACAGGAGCGCCTGGAGTACTGATTTTGCATCTGTCAATAGCACCACATGTGATGTACCATTGCTGGTATTTACTAATTTCTCTGTTGCTGTCTTGATTGCCTCCATTTCAGCATCACAGTTAAGGTAATACTTTCCCGTTGGTACACCGGCCGTGTCCCTAGTATTATTTGGGTATTCTATGTACACTCCCGCTCCTCCATTTCGAACAGCATTTTGTGCTGACCCATCTGTGTAGACTCGGATCCAGAGGTCCTGTGGGTATTCTTCATCAAGGAAGCTGAGAGTGGCTGTTCTTGCGCTGCACACTGTTCTGTTCTTCCTTGTCAAATATTCCTCTCACTTTTGTCTGGATTTGTAATGATAGTCTATGCTCATCTTTCCATGGAGTTCGCTCTGGAATAGTTGTTAGGGGGATACCAACTGTGGGCAGGTCACTGATTTCTCTGCAGAGCCGTTTGGCCTGGTGGATAAAACTACTTCTATTCAACAGCCAAATAGCTAGGTTTTCAAATCTGTTCTTCATAGGGTGGCCTGGCAAGCTGAGGAACTGTTCTGCTTGTATTTGCGTTTTCGTATCTCTGCGCTCTCTCAGTGCTTGTGTCCTCCCCATCTTCTCCATTTGCACGATAGGGGTTGATCTCATCCCTCATGTGATGACTCTACGTGCTTGATTTTGCATGTTGTCCAGCTCTTGTAGTGTGGTATTTGATGCCGAACACCACGCAGTTGACCCGTATTCCAGGTGTGGTCGTATGCTCTGTTGATAAACTTTGCTAAGTATTTTCCCATTGCCTCCCCATGTGGTCCCACTTAGCTTTCTCAGGTTGGCTATTTTCCTTCTGGCTTTTGCTACTGCTTTGTGATGTGCTTTCTCCATGTCAGTCTGACAGCAAATATTACTCCAAGGTATGTTGGTTCTTTATCGTCTCTTAGGGGTGTTCCATTTATCTGGATGATCCCTGCCTTTTGTTTTGGAGAGAGGGTAAATAGAGTGGTGTTGCACTTGTCAGTGTTTATGCTGACACACCATCTATTTGCCCATGCAACAAATGTATCTACAGCTCTTTGTAGCAATCTGCTACTGTGACGCAGTAGTACTTTCTTGTTCTTGAGTCCGTCTATCTGGACTCGGGCTCTTCTGTTGTGCAAGTATGCTTTCACCCATTTGTACATTCTTCCATTGACTTTGCAGTTTCTCAGTTTCTTCATCAGACCTTCTTTCCAGACTTTGTCAAAGGCTTTTTTCAGATATATCCATGCCGCAAGCACCAGCTTCTTCTCTTGGAATGCGTCCTCAATTTCTTGAGAGCTCCAGAGACAGCAACCACTCTCTTTGCACCCATCCCATCTCTGTCTTAATGAATATACTTATTGAGTCACTAAGGACATATGCCAGATTGAATGTGTCTCGAGCTATCTTATTGTTTTACTTACTGCAATGACTTCCACAGTCAGACTACTTGTGGTCAAAGCAAAAGCACAAGACTCTCCCTTCACAGTTTTCCCTCCGGCCTGAGCCGTAAAGGCCCATGAACATCTCACTCCTCGGACGAGCGACTCATCCGCGTAACTGACAGCATCATCCTCTAAAGAATTCTGGAAGATCAAAGCCTGTACTTCCTCCTCTTCAGCAGCTGGATTTTCTTTTCCGTATTTTCTGTCTAGTTGGATGCACACTAAAAAGGATGTATAGAACGAACTCTGTTGGCACTTGTACCCCTCCCCGCCAGGTTCTAATTCCTCAAGTGAACACACCTGCTGAAGAATGTCTTCGGCTTGACCCATCCACGATGCCATATAGTGCGTGCAAACAAGAATGACATCATATGAATTAGAGAGATAGCCTCAACGCCGAATAAAATAAAAATACTAAGGGCCCCCGTTAGAAACAACAAAAACGTCACATAGGCCTAACAATTAGCCCAACAACGGCAGACTTATGGGGAAATGGAAACAAGCAGGCAGTGCAATTTTGGATGTCACTAAATAGAACTGGACTTATGGTTACTTGGCATTAAACCAGTGGCGGAATATTACTAACTGACAAGAAAGAGTCTTAGCAAGATGATGCAGAATATCGCCACGAATAAATGAACCAACGACGAGAGGAAATAGCGGTACTTTCCAGAGCGGCAAGAAACGTAACTGATGGAGAGAGATAAGGATATTAAAGGACGTATAGCCTAATGTATAAACAGTGGTAATCACAAGGTTCGTGGTCTTTTATAATTATTGTAAGCTACAAATAAGACTTGCTGCGGACCTGGTAGAACAGGCCCAGTAGGTGCTACATAGTAATTATTGGACACGTTAACTCTTGTATGCTGTAGAATACATTAAACAGCAGTTTTGCTTGACTAACGTCAAAGAATCTAAATCTCGTCAATTCTGTTCATATTGCTGTTTTGATTTATTGGAGCGAGCCGAGAATACTTTTTTGTTGGAATTCATATTAGTTCATAATTATGGAACAACCCTGTCAGCAGCAGTATGGCACACGACTTTCCTCTTTTTAACCTGCTGCCCTTTACCTTCTTAATCTCGCTATGCAGTGGATGTTGTGTGTTTGCGCTGACTCTGAGGCGCGTGCTCGGCATATTTGTATCCTGTCCCTCATGGTTGGAAAATCAGAAAGGTAGCGCATAGCCCTGTATGCTGTATCTCTTGTAGATCCAAGAATAATACACATTGCTTCGTTCTGTATCCTTCCCATCCTTTCCATCTGATTATGGCTGAGAGTCAGGATCGCCATGGATTACTCCAAAACAGAAAGGACCAGACCCTCTTAAAGAAGACATAGATGTCGCTGCTCACAGTATGCCGCCGCCATCACCCGCACCGCAGCCAAACCCCGCTTGGCCTTTGTTATCACTTGGTCTACGTGCTCAGTATAAGCGAGGCTTCCATCAAATCGTATCCCCAGATAATTCATTGCCTGCGTTCTTTTCACAGTCTCTGAACCCAGATTTACAGTTGGCGTTGGGGTTTTGACAATATAGTTATTCAAAAAGAACCATGTCAAAGTTGCCTTTGCTGGGTTGATCTTTGCCCCAGCTTCAACACACCAAGTGCTTATGCGATTGAGTTCGGTTTGTAGTTCCACAGCAACCTGATCTCTATCCTTACCCTGGTGACAATTTCCTCCCCGGTCCTATTAATTGTTCGCTGGTGATTCTCACAGTGTAGGCGTTGAACAGCGCCGGAGATCATGGTGATCCCTGTGGCAGGCCAGGATATATGTTCTTGTTTCCGAAGTCCAGCTGCTGCAACATCTAAACACTACTTTCCATTGGAAGAGGGCTGCAGCGATCCAACTAAGGAGGAAAGGACTTACTTTGAGTTCAAGAAGCTGAAGCATTAAATAATCAAATGGTATTCTGATGTACGCGTCCTCAAGTTCAATCGCTAGAGCAAATGTTTCAATGCCTGAGTGGAAACCTTCATAGACATCATGGGCAAAAACTGCCGCATTGGTCCTGATATCTAATTTTGGACGGTGCCCTCCCTGGGTAGGTAGGAACCAACCTTGCCTCTCTAGCTAGCTTAATATTTTTCTGGCAATAAACTTCTTTCTCCGGCAGCTTGCCTATTGTATTCTGCGTGGTTATTACCTGCTATCGCTGAATTTTCTTGTGGTCTTTGCCAGGCTTCGGCAAGGTAATCAGATAGCTGTGCAACCATTCCTCCTTGATGATAAAACTCCCTATACTGTTATTGTACATGTCTGCTAGTTCCTCTAGCTCGTTGTCTGTACACATATGGATGTCGTCATATCTTATACCATCTGGCCCTGGAGCGCCGTTTTTTGATCGTCGAAGAACAGTCTCGATCTCATTAACTGTCAATGGATCTTCATCCGAAATGTTCTGGGCCTTACAACTATCTGAGGTAACATTCTTGGCAAGATTTCAGCTTCTCATGTCTGTCTGGTTGCTCTGCTCCAGATAGCGTTGGAAGAGGATTTTGCCCTTGTTCTCGCCAGTCCTCTGCCAGATGAGGTCAACACTTTGGAAGTCAGGAATACTCTTATTCTTCACTGAACCATTCATGCATTTATGTAGTCTCCAGAACAATTTCAGTGACATGTCTGTGCTTACTCTTCAACATAACTCGGCCCATTTTTCAATTTTAACCATCTTAACTATTTTTTTAAACTTTGCTGACCAGCAATCCGGAGCATTACTGTCTCCCATTACCAAGGGTGTTTGCGGATTTTTAAAAAAATGACTAGTTTTTAAATTAAATTCACTAAAAATTTAAAAACGAACGTAGGGTGTTGAAATTTTCAGAGCACTGTTATGAATGGTTGTTATGCATAAATATATATGTTTTATGCAAATTTGTCACATGATCATGACGGCCATCTTGAATTTGTATGGCTATTTATAGAATAATTAGATGATGTTTTAAAACCATCATCTTTTCATATTTTTTAGTGAATGTTTTCAAAGTAAAAGCTATAAAATGTTAGCGACATGGTTGGCAATGAATAAAATAAGCTCAATATGAGCACTAATTTACACGGAACACTTTGTTGACCAACAATCCGGAGCATTATTTTCTCCGATTACCAAGGGTGTTTGCGGATTTTTGAAAACATGACTGGTTTTCAAATTAAATTCACTAAAAATTTAAAATTGAACGTAGGGTGTTGAAATTTTCAGAGCACTGTTATGAATGGTTGTTATGCATAAATATATATGTTTTATGCAAATTTGTCACATGATCATGACGGCCATCTTGAATTTGTATGGCTATTTATAGAATAATTAGATGATGTTTTAAAACCATCATCTTTTCATATTTTTTAGTGAATGTTTTCAAAGTAAAAGCTATAAAATGTTAGCGACATGGTTGGCAATGAATAAAATAAGCTCAATATGAGCACTAATTTACACGGAACACTTTGTTGACCAACAATCCGGAGCATTATTTTCTCCGATTACCAAGGGTGTTTGCGGATTTTTGAAAACATGACTGGTTTTCAAATTAAATTCACTAAAAATTTAAAATTGAACGTAGGGTGTTGAAATTTTCAGAGCACTGTTATGAATGGTTGTTAGGCATAAATATATATGTTTTATGCAAATTTGTCACATGATCATGACGGCCATCTTGGAAAATGAAAAATAAAAATTTTTCATTTCTACACTGTGTTGTGGTTTTTGTTTGGTGTGTTGTGTCTGTGATATTAGTAATTAGTATTTGGTTATATTTTTATATATATTGGGTATTTGGGTATATAAGGTTAACTCGGTCAACAAATGCCTGCAGAAGTCGGATGTGTCTGCATAACGGCGCAAGAACACAGCTCTGCTGTAAACAGGCACAACGCAATCACGTCCAAAATAGAAAAATGATGAACGCAGAAGAAGAAGTATTTGTAAATTCTTACCTCTAGTTGAAGTCTGAGCTACTTCCTTCATTAACTGGGGTTGAAGTTGTAGCTGTAGACCTATGCAAGAGTCTTTGTCTGGAACGTTGATAATCCTCAACCGTGTGGTATAACTTATAACATGGTGTCAAAAACAAGCTGGGCTTGAATAAAAGCTGTCACAATAGAGAATATGTCCTTTGGAGCCATATCCATCAAGAAGATGTTTCACAACTTTGGAAGTTGTCCCAACACAACCTTAATTATTTGCCTTTCCAGTGTAAATCTCTAGTTTCAGGCAGTACTGGGTTTTGGCATCAGTAAGTACAAATAATTTGAATCCCCACTTTGTCGGCTTTGCTGGCAGGTATTGCTTGAAATATATCCTGCCTTTGAACCTCACCATGGATTCGTCTATTGATAACTCCCGTCCCGATGTGTAGTGTTTCCTGTATGTAGGCAATCTAATGTCTAGTAGGGGTTTGAGCTGTCTCCTTCAATAATTGGGGTTGAAGTTGTAGCTGTAGACCTCTGCAAGAGTCTTTGTCTGGAACGTTGATAATCCTCAACCGTGTGGTATAACTTGAAACATGGTGTCAGGCATAGAGGTGTATTGCAATCTGGGCAGTACATGCAAGTCTGGCTTCTTTTACCTGCATCCTTACAAACTTTACAGTCTGGTTTGTACCTTGGTCTTTCATACTTTTGAATAAAATGGCGCTCAGTAAGTCGTGATGTCGTGACTTGTCTTGAAGTTGTTGCATTGCGCCGAAGAACAGCAGGTCCAATAATAACAAGACTGACATCCTGCCTAAACCTCTATACAGTGATCTTATTTGTAGAGTTGGCAGTGTTGTAGCTTACATGCCCATGACCAGAGCAGTGTCAACTAAAAAAAATTATATAATGGCAGGTACCATTTATAGGATCTATGTGGGTCTTACACTCAGTTGACCGAAGTGGTCGACACCACCCACACATTTGTTGTATTATTTTGCAAGCACCAGCTTGTTTATTATTCTGCCCCCAAGAATTCCCCTTTTCCTGTCTTGTCCATAACTTCATTGGAGTGAACAGTAGATATAAAGTTAACTCTTTTTCCTGTGTACTGAGAGAGGTGATTTTCACCATACATGTTGACTTCACACATGATCAGATCTATAGCAGTGTCAGTGAAACAAATCTTGAAAAAATCAATGGGCATAAACCCAGTTATGTCTGATGTGGACACCCTGTTGTTCTTTGTATGGAAGAAGATTGTCAAGCTCAATAATTTCGTTTTGAAGAGCCTTTCTCCATTTCCAAACAGAATTTTCAGCTGTAGAAATTTTCTGGTCTCTTGTGCCACGCCCACTACTTTATTCAGAGGTACCTTCATGACCCCCATCATCAACTACAACATCGTTAACGCTACTTTCATTTACACTAATAATTACCTCTGTATCTCTACTTATCTAGGAAACATCGTTTTCAGCTTCAATTTTGCTGGCAGAGTCAGAATCCTCTATATTACGAGCCTGGTGTTCATCCTCAGGCATGGTGAAAATGCTGAATATTCACTTGGGAATCAAATTAATGAAATTTTTAAAAAAAACACGCTAGTTACGGCTGCAAACACTTTTAACCATGGGCGCAGCCATTTTGGAATAAGGGAAACAACTGGGTGACGCCTGATTCGGTGGCTATCGGTAAGGCCGTTTGTTTGAAATCCGCATGTCGCTAATTCGTCGACCGTCGAAGTTGGTCACCAAGGCATATAGCCAAAAATTCGTTGAGCGTCGAAGTTGGTCAGCAAAGGATTGTGTACATCTCCTGTTCTACGTGCACGCAAGGACTAGGATGGGCAACTCTGTTCTTTTTGGCGTTTTGCCATTTCCTAACAGCACTACGCATATCCACCAAGGCCTTACCACTTCCATATTCCACCAAGGTGGCTGCTCCCAGCTTTTTTCCCCTGCGATGAAGCTTTCTGCGCTTGTCACGCCTTATTTTACTCACCACATCTTGTCTACGTGCACGCAAGGACTAGGATGGGCAACTCTGTTCTTTTTGGCGTTTTGCCATTTCCTAACAGCACTACTCATATCCACCAAGGCCTTACCACTTCCATATTCCACCAAGGTGGCTGCTCCCAGCTTTTTTCCCCTGCGATGAAGCTTTCTGCGCTTGTCACGCCTTATTTTATTCACCACATCTTGCCATGTACTGTCATAATGTAAAGTCTTGACCTTTGACTTGTGCTGCATGGTTCTGCCTTTCTCCACCAATATGCTGCAAGGATGGTGGTCACTGCCGTGGTACCCTAGGACACCCCATATACACACTGTAGTGAGTGAGGGAGAAACCAGCCCCAGGTCAATAACACTGTCCTCTTCATCTGGACGACTTGCTGTCCTGGTGACACAGCCACTGTTGATACAAACCAGGTCAATAGTTTCAAGTGCAGCCTCGAGCTCTTCCTCCTTTGTGTTGGAGGAAATGTTTCCCCATTATCTGCCCTTAGCGTTGAAATCGTCACAGAAAATAACATTTCTCTCCTGACCTAATATGTCACTTAAGCACTGCCACTTCTGGGAATCCACACTCGCATTACAGGCATAAACTTTAACCAACAAGAATGGTAACCTGATTGAACTCTAGCCGATGCCTGTATTTGTATGTCTTCACAGCCCCATCTCGACATGTCCAGCTCTGAAACCACCATACTCACCATGAGAATTGCCATTCCTAAGTGTCGCCTGGTGTAGAAACATTGGAAGCCGGCAATTTGGAGTGAATTATCACCTAGTCTCGTCTCCTGAAGCGCTACAATATCGTTCCTGTACACTAGGTTTCCCAGAATAGGGCCTCGTTGTCTTACGCTGGCACAATTCCAATAAACAATACGAGTATTCCTGAGGCTCAGACGGTCGCATTTGAGTCTAAAACGCGTTGCTCCACGTCGTCTGCGGCCCGTCTGCCTTGAAGCTTACGGCCACCCCGTCGCCCCTGTCGCCTTGTTAGGTTGACTGCCCTCCCCAAGGTGTACAAACGCTGTTCTGCCATATTGAAAAACCAAACAAAACAGAAACACTCACCCTGCGAAAATTCAAAAATTTCTGTTATTTTTACTTTGTTTTATTACATCATTCAACTTTAATATTTCTTCAGTCATCCATTTATTCTGACCTTTTTTGTTTCTTTCTGGTAATATCGCTTAGCTTATTTGATGGTGTACCTTAGCATTACTCATTGTTCAACTGTTTTTGGTATTTTGTTATTGCATTGTATACGTTTTTCACAAACACTTTGTATGGTTGCTGAATGCCTTTATCTTATTTTAGAATATCTTTATTACGTCTCGTTTTCCTATCTCTTTTTCGTCTCTTTGCAAACTTTTTATTTGTCCAAAATATAGATATTGATCACTATAAGTCGGTGTCACAAATTGCTTTACCATTTATCTTTGCATTTCTAAATCTTGTATAAATTAGTATTTAGTTAATTTGTTTGACCGTTTTCTTATCGGGTCTTTTACATAGTAAAGTTGTCTGGTATCTTATGTTGCTTAGTCCATGTGTTTCTTATCATCATATTATTTAATTTTATCCATTCTTTTTCCCTTCTTTCCTTTACTTATTCCTAGTCCATTGTCATCACCTGCATCTTTCATTCCTTCCTTTCTTCTTCTTTTTTTTTTTTTGCATTGCAATATCCAAGTATTTTATTGATCTCTTATGATTTGATTTTAGAGAGCAGTTCTACTTCATAATAACATCTGTGCCTTTCTTCTTCATTACTGCTTGTTGTTGGTGTATATATTTGGTGCATTTCCTTATATGGGTTCTGTTCGAGAACTGGATTTCTACCAACTACGAATTGATCAGAATGATCACAAGTTTGGTTGTTGACAAATCGCAATATATGTTCAATGCCGATACTGAACATCTATGGGAACAGAATGCAACCAATTCTTACTCCCTGTTGTATCACAAACCAGCGTGATGTTTTAAAAGTTATTCTGACAGCTTGTTATTTGTGATACAGTATTTCAATTGAAGTGATCTAATGTGCTGGAAGTATCATGTCTGTCACGCTGGTCAATTATTTCTGTTATTGAACACAGTTTAAGTGTAACGATTTACACTGTACTCTGCATTTCTCAAGGATGGTTCTCGTATTAAGATATGATCCTTGTTACCTCTGTCCTGTATGCACTATTTGTAATGCATATTAAATTGCAGATGTTTATTTCAGTGAATTTCGACCATAAATAATAACTTTCACATCTAGATGTCTCTGGTTGTCACCAAATGTGATGCCAAATGGGTACATTTCTTTGTATAGATATTGATGTAAGTAGTATGATATCTAAGTCTACAATGCAATAGAAGCAGCCGATATGACGAACAATCATAGCACAGCATTAAGGACAAGGATGTGACTAATATATGATTTATATATTTATTGAAGTGATCATATACTGGGGAATCAAGATATGCAGAAACGAAGCTGACAGTGGGCAAAAAATGCAATGAAAACAACTGAGAATAGTATAACTAGAAAGTCCTCTGTCAGTTATCCTCATGCAAAAAGATTAGAGATAGACCTAAGTACACATGGATAGAAAGGTAGGGACAAATGAATAATATGGCGAGGTTTTGGGAGGAGCTGCATATGGTAGCTATAAATAAGACAGTTTGGAATGAGTTGATTGAAGGTCTAGGCCCCATGGGAGATAAAGAATGAAAAATACTAACCCAGACATGAGAAGAAGTCAAAGCCCACATATATCTTTCACGATGTGTGAAGATATGGAACAATGCTGTTTGGCACTAAGCATGAAAGAGAATAACACCAATATCTTGTCCAAAGAAACGTAATTTAAAATTGTGCGCCTTCTTTCATGATTGTAAGCCGTGCCAACACAGTTCTCTTATGAATTATCATGAAGATGACAGAAAGGAAATTATTAATAACATCTATGACTGAAAGTCACATACTTCTACAGACATTACACCATTAAGATGATGTACGAAGATAATCTGATTAACAATGGCATCGATCATGTTTATAGTTAGCTGACAATTGTTGTACGTTAGCTGTATGTATTCTGTCTGTATGCAATCTACTTGCATATCGCACACATGCACGCATACTTACTCACGCACACACATAATCACGCTCCAATCAAATTTCACCAATCTAGAGAAGTAGGGGATGAAACGTGAGGTGGTTGAAAACAATAAAGACAGACCAGTTTTATATTTCCCTCACTATCAAATGCATACCAATCATATAAATAATTAATACCGAAAGGAAAAGAAAAGAAGGCAAGGACGCAAGAGGTTATCAGTCATACAATTACGCAGATAACATCACGAGATGAATGATTAATAGTCTGTCAGAGTGTACAGTTAGAATGAGAGATAGAAAGTGTTGAAGATGCACATAAGTGTCACGAATTGGCAGCCTTTACTTCCCAGAACAATTTTCGGTTCACTTTTGATGGGCCATGTAGAGGATCAACAGACGAACAAAACCGTTTTCTCTATATTCAAGGCTATACTGTCTTGACGTAAGCTTGCAAAACCTGCAAGTAAACAAACCACCAGGAATGGCTTTCTATTTGGGAAGTTAATTTGACACCAGTACCGGTCACCCCCAGAGGTTATCAATCCAGCCAGACGGGAGGGCAGACTCAGGGGACTGAATAGTAATTAAAACCAAACAGGCATGACGCAAGCAAACCTGGCTTACCAACAGAGTTGTAAACTGGCTGTTGACCATGAGAACCTAATTGTTCCCTTGACATGACACCTGATAAGAATAGCTAGAAAATCGCCCAACCGCGATGGCTGACCCCATCTGGTAGAGACTAGAGGCGCAAGGTGTGAAATCACTGATAAGACTTAGGGGGCTATTAATGGTCAGACCCACAGGTGTGAAGGCTAGTGTGCATGCAGAAAGAAGTTTTATGACTGGACAGGTTGCAGTGTTAATTGCAATTAACGCTAGGGGGAGATAAAGGAAGAATTGATGACTTGAATTCCTGGGAGATAAGGGTCTATGGCTAGGCTAGGTATAAAAACCCCTGCTAGACTTTTTCCCTTTAGATTAAGTCTGACTTCAGAACAGGTAGGCAGCCAGCTCAGTGTTTGTAGTCATATGCATGATTATTATGTTGGCTTCTAGGAAGGATTTCTTAGTAACTATGCAACAGTCTTTTAGACATATGAACTTTCAGTCTATATCTGATCTAGGTTATTTCAAGAACTATCATTGTCGTAGGTTACTTGAGTGTTCTTTCTAAGTTCTGTATTAAATATCATTGTGCTTCATGTATTACTCTTCTGAGAAGTAGAAACTTGTGAAAGGCATATCATTGTCTGGGTATACTTTTAGGTGTCTTGGTAGATGCTTATCATTTCTTGGTACACTATCATAGTTGCCTTTTTGGTGTGTGCATTTGTTGTACAGAATATAGTCAACTGACTATTTATTTAATTCTTACAACAGCAGTAACTAAGTGGTAACTTCAATTAGACTTGTTGTATATCTCATTTTGTAGCTATACAATATTAGTACTCATTAATAATGCCTGATGCTATTATGTTGAGTATCATTAGATGTCCATCTTGAAGTAATATAATGTTTACGGATATGTTGGATGTATGTAGGTGTAATTTCATAAACTAACTAGTGCATTATGCTATGATGTTAAAGTATCATAATATGTCTAGTTTAATCAATATGTTTATGTGTATTGGATGTTTGATATATTGATTTGTCATATGCAAACCTACCAATATGAAGTGTTATGCTATTGTCTTCGCATTGGCACATTGGCCAATGATTGTGTTGGAAGCAGAGGTGTAATGGTACAGACATTACCCACAATTGGTAGTATAGGGTATATGGTGCTAAACTTTCTCAGTGTATTGTGGGCGTGCGTCCACGGTAATGCATGGAAACCTGGCACAGCTACTGGTCACGGCTTGCAAGCCCGGATGATCAGGCATTGTTATAATACCCTTACCGACCCTGTGAGCTGCTAAACTAACATTGGACGGAGCGGCTGTACGACACAGAATTTCTGTATTAGCGACATGGACATGGGGCGGCAGAAATGTAATCATTACAGGCGTGTGAGACAATTGAAAAGCCCGTCCCAGACTAAAGACAGTAGGGAGAAGGAGGATGGTGAACACAGTAGAGTTGGAAGATAAACTTGGCCAGACTGGTCATTGTATATGTTTGTGTTATGATATGTTTTAATTAGGATTGCGCTGATGTAGAACTAGATATAACACATTCTTGATTTTCTTTCAAGCTCTCACAAGGAGCACCTATGTTATAGATCTCAAGACGAGTGAAGACTAGGAGTGTCAGGACTGACAGGATCGTCAGAATACCGGCAAGCTGTTTCTTTTTTGAGTCTACTGGAGAGTGGGGATCTGGACCACAGTTCCAATTAGATGAAGTAACAAGTAAAGTTACGTAATGTTTCTCATCACAATATGTTATATGATTTCATCATCCCCATATTGAAAACCATCAGATGTCTATGATTAGTAAATAAATGTTGTAGTATTGTAACTCATAGTTCTCTCGTTATATTTTAATTCCAATTGTGCATACGTGTTGTTGTGTACATTGGTGGGGGTTCACTTACGCACCAAGGAAAGGAGCAGTCAGGGAGAAAACCTGTACTGAGATAGTCGTCTATACTCATATATTTAGACTTAAAACATCTATCTTAGCTAACCTTCTTTCCCATTCCTTGGCGAATATTCAGCTCAGTTCATTTCAATTTTGTAACGAGCCACTTAGAGCTGTACGTTGGATATTCATGGGCCTAATCTATAGTTCAGCCATATAGATTTTGTCCCTAGTCAGTTTCTGACTATTTGGGGTTGCTCGCCAGTGAATAAGACTTTCATCTAGCCGGTGGGGCACCCCGGTCTGACAGAAGTTTCCACAAACAACAAAAACAGAACAAATGTCATTCATGTATATGACACAGCTATCACTATAGAAGAACATGTGTCATTGTAGAGGGGCAGACTGTGCAATGACTGGCATGCTTTTGATCCTGTAATATAAGCAAATACAATCACATAATGCTTAGACATGAAATCTTTATCAGTGTAACATAAAACATCAACCAACATCTAATGAAAATGAAGATGATAGTAACATTAATGGAATGTCCAAGAGTACAACAAACCTGCAGTGTTGATAATAAAAGCTAGAAGCAGCAGCCGATGATACATGTTGACAACAATGTCACCATCATATTCTGAAATAAACTGAAATAAGAACTGAAATATATATATATGTTGCATGGAGGGCAAATATCAGAAATGGAATAAAGTCAAAGGAGAAAATTATTGCAGAAAAGTCACACACCAAGCGTTTGAGACGTAAGATCGTGCATGATGGTGGAAATGACCACGTGTTCACATGCACCCACTGTGAACGGACATTTGCAGCGCAAATTGGCCTTATCAGTCACACTCGCTACCGCCATAGTTAAAAGTTATTATGCCTTTTTAGAGCACAAACTATCGTCTGTCAAGACGGCAAGGTGCCAATGATTATATATATATATATATATATATATATATATATATATATATATATATATATATATATATATATATATATATATATATATATATATATATATATATATATTACAAGCTAAGGTATAACAATAGACAGTCACAATGACAATTAACATAACAAGACATTATATCAAACATTGTTCAAAGTTTAATCATGAGACTTGAATAACTGCACATATCTATAAATGTGTATTCACATATAATTAATTGACCTACCTAGCGCCCCCTTCCCTCCCGACCTACGTGTCCACACACTCACGCACACACATACATGCACACATAGTCAGGCGACAGGCAGATGAGCGCAACCACACGTTCACTTGTGTGTATGTGGCAGACAAACAGACAAACCGACAGGCAGACCGATAAAACATGATCAGGCATGTAAGGGGGCACACACACACACACACACACACACACACACACACACAGCACGCATACATACATGCATACATGCACACACTTGCATGTATGTGTATGTGTTTGTGTGCCCACCGGGCTTTCCGTGTGCATGCACGTGTTTGCATGTATGTATGTGTGTGCAGGAGTAAAATAAAACGTTTCAACCATGTAGATAATGCAGGCCAAACTGGCACCAGACAGAAGATAAGATAATAAGGACACGACTGACTATATCCAATCATGATTTCACACGTATGTTCCACTTCATAAAAAATAAACATATCACATTAGGTACAATAACACGTTTGCTGAAAAGTTGAGTGAGGCCTATCCTTCTGCGAATGATGAACAATCATCATCATCATCATAATCATCTTCCACTTCTGCCGTCAAGCGTCGTGGGGAGAAATAATTTGCGTTCCAGCGCACGGTGGGCGGCACTGGATAGTGTCATTCCGTGTGGTTGTACAATGTCTCTGATGTCGTCAATCCATTTTCTTCTTGGACATCCTCGTGGTCTCGTCGCAGATGATCTTTGATGTAAGGCTAGTGATGGTAGTTGGTGATGTTGCATTCTAACGACATGGCCAAACCACTTGATCTTCTGTCTTTCAATAAATGTGGCACAAGGTGTTGATCCCACAGTCTGTCTGATAATAGTAATTCTTACTCGGTCTCGGATTGTTAAGTTGGCAGGTCTCCTCAGGCATCTCATTTCGCAGATGTTGATTTTGCGAAGGTGTAATTTGGATAAAGTCCAGGTTTGAGATTGGTAGCATAGGCTTGGTGTGAATATGCTGTTTATTATCTGTCGTTTTGCGGGCATGGGTATGTTTGGATGTTTCAGTAAGGGTGACAGTTGATATGTAAGTGCACTAGCTTTTTGACATCTGATTTCAATTTCTCTGTCTAATCTGCCATCTTCTGTGATCATACTTCCAAGATATTTGAATTCTTTAACTTTTTTCAGAGTTGTGTTATTTATCTGTATACTTAGTGGGCCTGGCGATCTGCTAACTTGCATTACTTCGGTTTTGTCTGTGTTTATACTCATATTGTATCTGCCGCAGGCTGAACTCAGATTAATAATATGATTTAGTAGCCTGTCCTCATCTCCCCCGATGGTGCTTCCAACTTGTCGTGGTGGGGGAGCTTGAGTTTCTCAATGACCCTGAGAGCTATGCCGGCGGTAGCGTAGCTACCAGCAGGGCCTCCCAAGCCGGACAGGTCAAAGGGTAGAGAACAGACAAAGAGAAACACCCTGGTCCTCCAGATTGGGGGTTGAAGCGTGGGGTTAACATCCCCACCTTTGTAAAAACCTTTCTTTGTTACGAAACAAATACATGAGCCTCGATATCGGACTGACTTATCTGGACAACGACCTTGGAACGTTAAAGGACTTTTGAGATTTGGAACATGGAATGTACAGACACTATATCGAGCTGGAGCGGCCGAAGAACTAACCCGGGAGCTAGTTGAATATCAAATGGATATAACAGCAATTCAAGAAATAAGGTGGCCAGGACAGGGTACTTTAGAGCAAAATGGAATGATTATAATATATGGAGGAAACACCCAAAATAAACATGAATTAGGAACAGGATTTGTCATCAAAAAAGAGTTATGGGGGAACGTTTTAAACTTTAAAGCTTTTAATGACAGGATTAGTAAATTACGAATAAAAGGTAAATGGAAAAATATAACGATGATTAATGTACATGCACCTACTGAAGAGAAAGAAGATGATATTAAAGAATCCTCCGAAGTCGGAGAGTGTCTGCCTGTACGGCGAGGAACCACCAGTCTGCACACCAATAAGCCAGACATGGGACAACGGATACTCACGCAAACCTCAGGTCCTGTATGACATCACACTGATGTTGGACAACAGGATGTCTTCATCCGACATACAGGACTTTGCTTTGGAGCTCAAGCCAAAGAACACAAGCAAGCAAGCAAGCATATTAAAGAAGACTTTTATAATGATCTGGAAGATGTCATAGAAGAAACCCCCAAACAGGACATCCTGATTGTGCTGGGAGACTTCAATGCAAAAATAGGTAGAGAGCAAACTAATAAAAAAAGGGGCCGTTATGGAAAGCCTACATACAACTTCAAATGATAATGGATGGAGAGTCATCAACCTGGCAGAAGCCAAAGGACTGCAGATTAGCAGTACCAGACTACAAAGAAAGGATATACACAAACAAACTTGGAAATCATGTGACAAGAGAACCTATAATCAAATAAATCACATTTTAATTAACAACAGAAATGCATCAAACATACAGCAATTTAGAAGTTATAGAGGAGCTGAGTGCCACAGTGACCACTTCCTCGTTGGACCAAAATTTAAAATAAAATATAAGAGAGCTTTCTATACTAAATTACAAAGATTACACCCAACATATAACAGAGAAAAAACTACAAGGAATTACAGTCAAAGAGAAATTTACAGATGAAATAAAATGTAAAATTGAAACTCCGCAAAACTCTTTGGAGGAAAGCGTTGACCAAACTTGGTTGAACATCAAGAATACAGTTCAATCTACCGCAGAAGAATGTATCGGTGTGGTAACTATGCATAGACAGAACAGATGGTCCAATCAAAAATGTGAAGAAGCAGTCATTATGAAAAGGAATGCCAGACATTTATCGTTAAATGACATCAACAACATCCAAAAGGAAGAGCATTATAGAAATGAATGTAAAGAGGCTACAAAAATAGTCCGACAGCAGAAGCGAGAATATATGAGTAATATAATCAAAGATATGGAAACTAATCACCAGAAAAATGAATCCAGAAAATTTTTTAAAGAACTGAAGTCAATGAAACGAGGGCACCAACAAAACACATATGGTTTAAATGACAAAAATGGGAATATGGTAAATACCAATGAGGAAATGTGCAACACATGGAAAGAATATTTTATTGAATTACTAAATTGTGAAGCTCCATGTAACATTTTCCCACAGGAAGAGGTTCTAACATGCGAACCACAAATTGAAGAACCTACATTTGAAGAAGTCCTATATGTAATCACACGACTTAAAACAATAAGGCAACTGGGACTGATGGAATTTCTGCTGAATTTATAAAGGCAGGTGGCCATGCATTACATCTAAAGCTATACAAACTAATAATAAAAATCTGGAGGACAGAAGAATTACCCCAGGACTGGAAAGAGTCATTATTGATACCTATCTTTAAGAAAGGCGACAAGTTCCAATGTGGAAATTATAGAGGAATATCACTACTGTCCACAAGCTATAAGATACTATCCGCAGTATTACTAAGTAGACTAAAACCATATTCAGAAGACATATTAGGTGACTACCAGGCGGGTTTTAGACAAAACAGATCAACAATAGATCAGATATTTATCTTACGACAAATAGCCGAGAAACATTGGGAATATAAAAGAGATCTCCATAACATTTTTGTGGATTTTAAAAAGGCTTATGATAGTGTCCATAGGAATAGTCTATGGAATGCTATGCAGGAATTTGGAATACCAAGGAAGTTAATCAACATGACCAGACTATGCATGGAAGATACTTATAATATAGTAACATATAAAGGCAGGAAATCAGACCCCTTCCAAATAGCATCTGGCTTGAAACAGGGTGATGCACTATCGCCGCTACTCTTCAATCTGGCTCTAGAGAAAGTTGTAAGGAAGATAAAGGAGGAATGTGATATTGGAGGAACATCCAAGCTGCTTGGTTATGCAGATGATAAAGATATTATAGGGCAAAGTGAACAAAAGACATTGGAAATATTGACTCACTTAAAGGAAAAAGCCCAACAGATGGGGCTGGTTATCAACCAAGATAAGACAGAATATATGGTAATTTCAAGAGACGGAATGGCTAAAAACTCTGGCCACATACAAATAGATAATATGACCATTAAAAGAACGGAAACATACAAATACCTGGGTACAATCTTCAACTGCTTCAACATCATAAGGGAAGAAATACAAACTAGAATCAACTCTGGAAATAAGATATACTATGCACTACAACAGAAGACGTGTTTTTGTATCTCTTACTTCTCGGATTATTATTACTGCTAGCTGAATCACCTATCATGGATTTTTATATCAATGTGCTCGTTGTGATTCTGAGGATGTGGTGAAATAGTTTTTAGATTAATACAAGTGTTTATTATCGCAAAAATGTGGGTTATATCTAATATTCATTTCGAGTGATAGTTGAACACTATTAAATTTCAACCAATCAAGTGCACGAGGCGTGTCAGATACAACCACGGGACCTCAAATTGCCCGCGGCGTGGCTAGATAACAATGCGATTGCTGCGTTCTTCAAGTTTAGTTAGTCGTAATATTATGCAATAATGTCAGGGGAAGGAGAGTGCTCCGTATTGGAAGTGAATGGTGAAAGGACCCGCTCAGGTTTACGATCGGCTGTCAATAAAACTTACACACTAAACAAAGAGAGGGCCGTGAAGAATAAGCTATCCAAGTGCATAAATCCCAACGGCCTAGTCGTCAAACACACCAACTCAGGACAGTGTGTTACTATTTCCTTCAACAACACACTCTATTATGAGGCATTCCGAACTTGCCTACTCAACTACTACAGGCTTGAACTAATTGAACACAGGCAAGATAAGCACGGGGCCCACGTTGAGGATCTGATTACGACGCCAGTGATTACGATACATTTGTACCGCAGTAGAAATAAACTCATGACACAGGGCAGTAATGAAAACATTAATTCCTGGCTAAAAGTAGATTTTGTTGAACTTGAAAACTCGACACAGACATTCACCGAATCTACTCATACGATGAGTGTACATGACAACATCAACACGAGGCCTGCCAACCCACCAGCGCTCTTGGCTATTGAATACCCAATGGAGCGTATCCAAAACAACATAGAACCCAATGTTGACATTGTTGAAGAAGTACCTGCCTCAGATAACAATAGCATCTTAACTATCAATGGACATTCGTGCGACTGTAAACAGCGCATTGAGGAACTAGAACAATCACTAAAGGCGCTCATTGTCACTGTTTCAACCAACATTGAAGCAAACAACAAGATAAGCAGTGATTACAATGCTCTCAAGACAGAAGTCGCACTCCTGCGAGACGAAAATTTGCTGCTGAGAAATACAGTTCAAATCTTACAGAATGCGTCCTCTACAAACCAAACCGAAGAAGCATGTAATTCTCAAGCAACCGCTTCATCCTTGGGAAATCTTGGGGAAGCTCAATCCCACCCAGAACAGATAATCACTATGAAAACAACTCAACGCGCAGAGGAAGATAAAAAACAACAAACACCTCAATGTGCAGACGAAGATAAACAACAACAAGCAGTCTACCCCATTGACGTCAAAATAAGCAATAGGTTTGAAGTACTTCAAGAAAAGTCACCAGAAAACTTACAGTGCTTTAACATGCTGCAAACGGGCAAGACAAGCCAACAAGATACATCGGGAGAACCACATGGAGACATGAAGACTGCTGAAAATCGGAAATGGATGAAACAACGGTCGAGACGTGCTGACAACCAACATGTACAGACAGCACGACCTGACTGTACACATATTATACTAGGCGATTCCTTAATGAAAGGTTTATACAGCGACAGGATGGCCACATCAGACAAAGACATTGTTTCAATAATCCCACTGCCTGGGGCTGGTGTAGACCGGCTAACAGACAAGATTAGCAGGTTGGCTGTTAATCATAGTGTCAGAAGGGCAAGCGTACATATTGGCATCACCGACACCATGAACAACCAACAAATCACAGGGTCTCAACTGCTGGCACTCTTGAACGGGTTACGTCACACTTTTCCTAACTCATCCATTTTCTTCTCCTCCATCATATCACCGAGTTATGGACACCAGCGCCGTCTAGCTGACATAAATAACAACATGTTGCAGAAGTTCTGTTCTCAAAACAAGATACAATTCATCAACAATACAGCATCATTCACTTCACAGGCTGGTGCACCAAAAAAGAGTCTTTACAAGGATCAAATACATTTATCTACATTGGGCACCAGTTTTCTCGCCAAGAATTTAAAATATCCAGAACGGACATACCATACATCCAATACGGGATCGCGCCGGACACTTTTAGCTACTCCTGAAACTCAAGCCAGACGACATACTCCCGTCACATCAAGTACAAATAGGACAGAAGTGTGCAGACCACTCATAACCACTGCACCTGAAATCCAAGCCAGACGGGACACTACCACAACACCAAGTCCGTTAAATACGTCGTCTTTCACACAGGAGGGTAATAATTACGAAGATATGATTCCTATTCTCCCCAGAAAGGATCCGACTCTCAGCAACAACGACGTGCCAGCACAACCTCCTGTTAGCCACCAACCAGAGGCTCTAGTTGGTAGTCATTACATACCCATGAGACATCATCAGTACCCATTTAATTGTAATCCAGAATGGTTGCACCTCACACGGTATAGCCCAGCTACACTTCGTCAAGCACTTATAATGTCGCTATACCAACAACCAACACAACCTGGTATTTACTAGCAACTTAGGACAAAGCTACACCGGATCTCGGTACAAGAAAGAGCCTCTCCTTAAACGTTTATCTGCATATTTGGTTATAACTTGATCTAGTAACGTATTAGGTTATAAGTTATTACAAACATTGACTGGTTTTGACTTTATATTAATTGATAGTACTTAGCTGTATAGCTTTTATAATAATTCTAATTGTGTTTTCACGGTGAGTGAGGGGGTCTTCACTGCTCTTCCTTACGGATCTGTGTACGTATTTTTATATATTTACAGAGATATTACTGTTTCTCTGTACTTTAGAGTGTGTTTTGTAATAAGGGACGTAAGTTGTATTCACTTTGTGTGTGTGTGTTTTGCTTTTAAACTTGTGATTACGCATTGTTGAAATGTCTAATAAGTACGAACACTGGCTCAGGAATAATGGGCTCAGAATCGGGCATGTAAACATATGCCATCTATTAGGGAAGCTGCCCGAACTATCACTTATACTTAATCAAAATTTTCACATGTTTGGCGTTAGCGAAAGTCGATTAAATGGCAACATCTCAGATGATGACATCGCTATCAGAGGTTTTAAAACCATTAGAAGAGATCCCTATCAGAAACAAGAGACGGGTATTGCAGTTTATATTTCCAACTCGCTTAACGCCCACCGCAGGCTAGACTTTGAAAGCTGTGAGATTGAGTGTGTATGGATAGAGGTTAAACTTCAAAATCGCATACCGCTAGTAGTTGGCTATCTTTATCGAAACCCCAGTGCAGGAAATATCTGGTATGAAAAATTCACCACTATGATGGATGTAGTCTTTAGTAATGCTAGGGAAATAATATTGCTAGGTGACTTCAACATAGACGCTAACAAATCAAACAAAACATGGGAAAACATAATAGAGTCATATAATTTCCAACAGTTAGTCAAACAAGCCACTAGAATCACTAAATCATCTGCAACACTTATAGATCATATTTATACTACGTGTGCTGATAACATCACAGAATGTAGTGTACCTATCAATGCAATGAGCGATCACTATCCAGTATGTTGCACGTGGTCGAAAAGGGGCACCAAAACTCCCAAGCACAAACATATAAGCATAAAATATAGAAATTACAAAAATTTCAATCGAGACGTCTTCTTACAAGATTTGGTCAACTCATCTCTAGATTATGTTTACCAGCTTCCTGACCCAGACGATGCTCTGGACCACTGGCTAAAGACCTTTCTAAGTATATTTGATAAACATGTTCCATTTAAGGAAGTTCGTGTTAAACATCACACAAAGCCCCCGTGGATCACACAGGAGGTAGTTGAACTTATGAGAGATCGCGACAGGGCTCACAAAAATAGAGATCTAACTATGTACCGTAGTCTGAGAAACAAAGTTCAATATGTTATTCGGAAGGAAAAGAAAAACTATTTTAAGAACATAGTAATAGATAAAACCAACACTAAAGATATATGGAAAGCAATTAATACCTTGACAAACAAACACAAATCATCACAATCATTACCATCAAATCAGGTTACATGTGATCAATTCAGTAGATACTTTCAGTCCGACATAAACCAACTGAAGGCTGCAATACCAGATGCGCCTCATGACATATCTTTATTATCATCATTCTGTGAGAACAAATGCTATGGACACATTTCCTCCAACATACCGCTAATGACGACAACTGAAGTATTTACTCATCTCCGTAATCTAAAAAACAATAACTCATCAGGACTAGATGGAATTAGTAGTCGGATCCTTCGCCATGCTGCACCGGCGATCTGCGAGTCACTAACTTTTATATATAATCAATGTCTAACCAGAGGTCACTTCCCATCAGCCTTTAAAATCGCTAAAGTGTATCCTCATTTAAAAGCTGGTCCTCTAGACGATCGTCTCATGAGTAATTATAGACCAATTTCCATATTATCCTCATTATCCAAACCGCTAGAAAAGCACATCAACAAAACAACACTAGATCACTTAGTTCGCCATAAACTGATAGTTGACAGCCAGTCAGGATTTCGGCCAAAATATTCTTGCCATACGACACTAACAAACATGATAGAAAACTGGCATCAAAATATTAACAACAATACTCTATGTGGAGCGGTGTTTATAGACTTTAGGAAAGCATTCGATATGATAGATCATACTATTCTAATTAAAAAACTAGAAACAATGAAAGTAAGTTTTAATATAGTGACATTAATCAAATCATTCTTATTAGACAGAAAGCAAGTAGTATCACACAATAAAGTTTTATCTCAAGCCATTACCATTAATATTGGAGTACCTCAGGGGTCTATTCTTGGCCCTCTATTATTTGCCATTTATATAAATGATCTTCCATTAACTCTGTCGTCGTCGTGCGATCTATTTGCTGATGACTGCACAGTATATACAAACGCTGTTGATCGTAATGTGCTAGAATTATCCTTGCAACAGGAAATAAATAGTGTAGTTAACTGGAGTCATGCAAACCGCATGCAAATTAACATTACTAAAACAAAGTCTATGTTAATAGGAACCAGGCAAAGACTTCACACTCTAAACTCGCAGAGAACTCTTCAGCTGCACATTGGCAGCACGCCTGTAGAAAGTGTCACCGAGCACAAGACACTGGGTGTTATCATAGATCAAAATCTAACTTTTAACTCACATGTTCATGCTCTAGTTAAACAAATAGCCAAAAAAGTATACCAACTTGCCAAAATTAAAAATTTCCTTGACGAAAACACAAGAAAGATATTCTATACTTCTCATATACAAACACATATTGATTACTGCTCCACAGTCTGGGATGGATGCTCCAAATCAATAACAAAACGCCTATATTCACTCCAGAAAAGGGCAGTGCGTTTAATTAATGGTGAAAAGCTTACCGACAATTCTAACCTATATAAACGTCTCCGGTTACTGCCACTCCACAAGCGCCTGCTTTTTAATAAGACCAAACTAATTCACAAAATCCTATTTCAAAATGCTCCAAGCTACCTTTGGCCATTGTTTAAATATAACGCTAGACATAGCGAACGACTAAATATACTTCATGTCCCTAAACCTAGGATAGACTTATATAAAACAAGCTTAGCATACTCTGCCGCTCAGTTGTGGAACAATCTTCCACAAGAAATCAAAGACACCACCAATCATGATACATACATTCGCAACCTGTTTGAACACTACCTTAGTACAGACTACATGCCCCCATAACAAATAACACAAAATAGACAATAATGGTAACTTATCTCAAACGACAACTAGCCAAAAACATTCCCTTATGTATGGCACGTTACACCCTCCTTAGGTATTTATAATGCCCATGTTAAACACTGCCTCAGTGAGTCATTTGTTATTGATTATTTTTCATGCGTTTTAATGTTCTTTTGTTGTCAAAAGTTGCTTCATAAGTGATGTTGAATGAAAGAATGTATGAGAGGAAATAGAGAAGAAGGGCAGAATGTCAGACGGGCCTGCGTGCCCAATTCTTAACCCTTTGAAAATAAAGACTTATTATTATTATTATTATTATTATTATAAAGGCGCTATCTCGTAACACCAAAATCACAATATACAAAACACTGATCAGACCAGTTGTGCTGTATGGCTCTGAAACCTGGAGTACAACGAAAGGAGACGAAGCCTTGTTACAAACCTTTGAGAACAAAATTTTAAGACGCATCTTTGGACCCATTAGGGATACACAAAGTGGAGAGTGGAAAAGAAGAAGTAACAAAGACATTTATGATCTGTTTAAGTCCCCGCTAATCACTGGTATCATGAAGGCTAATAGACTACAATGGCTGGGGCATATAGAAAGAATGGAAGATAATAGGGACACAAAACTCGCTTACACTCAGGAAATAAATGACCGTAGACCCCGAGGTAGACCAAGAAGACGGTGGAGAGATAATACATGTACCGACCTACAAGCACTTGGAATCAACGACTGGCAAGAGAAGGTCCACCAGAGAGACGAATGGAGACGGATTGTATTTGCAGCAAAGAACCTCAATGGCTCGGAAAGCTTAAGAAGAAGAAGAAGAAGAAGAAGAAGAAGAAGAAGAAGAAGAAGAAGAAGAAGAAGAAGAAGAAGAAGAAGAAGAAGAAGAAGAAGTCTGTCCTCATCGCTGTAAAACAGGCACTGATCGTCTGCAAATAAAAGTTCATTTATTCCATGTGGGTCAGTTGTTTCATCTGGAGTAAAGAGTTCTAAATTTTCTGAATCTGTTCTGTCGAGACTTTGCGTCTTTGGAAATTCTGTCCATGTAGATATTGAATAGAAGGGGAGAGAGCACACATCCCTGCCTCACTCCTGTATTGACTGTGAACATATCTGATATACCTTCCTGTGTTCTTACTGCACTTCGGCTCGAGTGGTACATGGCTATGATGTTTTCTAGCAGTTGCCCTTGTATCCCATAGTCTTCAAGGATGGACCATAATTTGTATCTGTCTACTCTATCGAAAGCCTTTTCCTGCACTACAAACACAATATTCTGCTGGTCACTATATTAGATAGTTTTTTCACATATTTGTCTAAGTGTAAATAATGCATCAATGCAACTTTTACCTTTCCGAAAACCGAATTGTGCTTTGCTTAACTGTTGTTCAACTATTGGTCTAGCTCTTTGTTCCAATAGTTTTGCATACATTTTCCTTATGTGGCTCAGGAGTGACATACCTCTGTATGTTTCGCACTCTCTCATATTGCCTTTCTTTTTCCATACTGGCACAATAATTGCCTGTTGCCAATCATCTGGGATTTTTCTTTCTTCCCATGCTATATTAAAAAAGTCTTTTTAGCAATTTAACTCCTGTTTCCCCACAGGCCTGAATAGCTTCTGTGGTTATTCCATCTGGACCAGATGATTTGGTTTTAGGACTTTTCTGTATAACTGCTTTGACTTCTGCAGGTATGGAATTTGGTTCTTGCTGTCCCTGGAATTTAGGCACAAAAGTGAGGTTTTCTATGTTATGTGTGGGGTTAAGTAGTTCTTGAAAGTATTCAGCCCACCTTGCTAGTCTTTGTTGTGGAGTAAATATCGGTATACCTCTTTTGCTGTTTATGATGGTGGTTGGGTTGTAGCATGCATATCTGTTTCTCATTGTGGTGACACGTTTATAAAATTTTCTTGGGCAGTCTTTGCTAAGGGTCGCCATCTGTTCACCGTATATTCTCCAGGATTCATCTTTAGATGCTCTAAATGTTCGTTTGGCATTACGTCGTGCTATTCTTTAAGTAATATAGTCCTGTTCAGATTTAGTTGTGATCCACTTTTTGAATGCTACCTTCTTTTTGGATATGCTATCTTTAACTTCGTTGTTCCACCAGGCTGTTCTTAATCTTTTGTCCTGCCCTACTTTCTTTGTTCCACATTTATTTTCCAGTGTGTCGAGCATGACAGCCTTGGAACATGTCCATTCCTTATCTACGCTTGAGTGGTCATCAGGGATGTTCTTATGTAGGTTTTGGATTTCTTGATTGAACAACAGCCGTGAAATAATATTGACACGTGCCGAGGTTTTGAAAATGAAAGGTGCTATAAGATCGCTCGTTATAAACCGTAAGAACACGACAAATAAAGTTCATGGGAAATATAAGCAGCACATGTGGAATAGAGACATTTACTTTTTGTCAACAAAACACTAGGCATGACAGGCACTTGAAGACACAGAAAGCTGTACTGGGTACTGGGACAGTTTCAACAACTAGACAACAAATAACATAACATCAACACGAAATGCATCAACAAAGTAAATAAAAGAAGGGAGATGAAATTCCTGATCATCAATGATTGCTTCAGATACTTGAAGATAAATAAATTAGTGTTAAATAATTCCGTTTATATATATATATATATATATATATATATATATATATATATATATATAATATATATATATATATATATATATATATATATATATATATATATATTTAAATAAGTCAAACCAAGATGTTACAAAACACAGTATTACATTACCAGACTTGACTAATAACTGTGTACACCGGACACGCCCATTGATGCACGAAATACAATAGAGAGTGAGACGTATAATGCAGTTGAGTGGATTTCTTACCTTCAAGCAGTGAAAATCGTAAGAACAGACCCGGCTGTATGTTGATACAGTTGATACAGGCGAAATACTTCCTCAATCTGTAGCCAGTTGCGACACTGACAGGGATGTGTGTACTTGAGTGTTCACTGGTCTACAACACGAACAGCCAGCATACTATTATTATACATGCACACCCACATTCAAGTCCGCTTTGGATACGATTAATTTGTTTACGTTGCAGTGATGTAATGGTTACATGCAACAATAACAAATCATACATGTATGTAGTCATCATCATCATCATCATCATCATCATCATCATCATCATCATCATCATCATCATCATCATCATCATCTTCAAAATCTGCCGTCAAGTGTTGTGAGGAGGAATAATTTGCGCTCCAGCGCCCGATGGACGGCACTGGATAGTGTCATTCCGTGTGGTGTCTTTGATGTCGTCAATCCATTTTCTTCTTGAACGTCCTCTTAGTCTCGTCGCAGATGATCTTTGTTGTAAGGCCAGTGATGGTAGTTGATGGTGTTGCATTCTAACGACATGGCCAATCCACTTGCTCTTCTGTCTTTCAATAAATGTGGCACAAGGTGTTGATTCCACTGTTTGTTTAATAACAGCATTTCTTACTTGGTCTCGGATTGTTAAGTTGGCAGCTCTCCTCGGGCATCTCATCTCTCAGGTGTTGATTTTGTGAAAGATTGATTTGGATAAAGTCCAAGTTTGAGATTGGTAGCATAGGGTTGGTGTGAATATGCTGTTTATTATCTGTCGTTTTGCGGACATGGGTATATTTGGATGTTTCAATAAGGGTGACAGTTGATATGTAAGGGCCCAATCTGCCATCTTCTGTGATCATACTTCCAAGATATTTGAATTCTTTAAATTGTTTCAGAGTTGTGTTATTTATCTGTATACTTAGTTGACCAGGCGATCTGCTAACTTGTATTACTTCGGTTGTGGCTGTGTTTATACTCATATTGTATCTGCTGCAGGTTGAACTCAGATTAGTAATATGATTTTGTAGTCTGCCCTCATCGCTGTAAAACAGGCACTGATTGTCTGCAAATTGAAGTTCATTTATTTTATGTGAATCAGTTGTTTCATCTGGAGTAAAGAGTTCAACATTTTCTGAATCTGTTCTTTCAAGGCTTGCTTCTTTGGATATTCTGTCCGTGTAGGTATAAAATAGCAGAGGAGAGAGCACACATCCCTGCCCCACTCCTGTATTGACTGTGAACATATGTGATATACCTTCTTGTTTTTTTACTGCACTTCGGCTCGCGTGGCACATGGCTATGATGTTTTCTAGCAATTGCCATTGTATCCTACAGTCTGCAAGGATGGTCCATAATCTGTATCTATCTACTCTATCGAAAGCCTTTTCCTGATCTACAAACACAATATTCTGCTGGTCACTATATTCGATAGTTCCCCCACCCCACCCTCACACATATTTGTCTAAGTGTAAATAGTGAATCAGTACAACTTTTAAAAATTTAGGTAGCGAATTGTATTTCCTAAACTGTTGTTCAACTATGGGTCTAGCTCAGGGGTCACTAAACTACGGCCCGCGGGCCGGATCCGGCCCGCGACGCATTGCCATTTCATCCGGCCCGCCGACGGTACCCGAACTTTTTTGATATAACATATGGAACATGAGACGTTGTGATACAATTTAAATGGATACATTATGTTTAGATTAACAGGATATCTTCACACGTGCGGAGATCTCGTGGCTGCTACGTGTCTTAAATTTACTATTGTCAATTATAAATTATTGTATCTAGATTTTCTTATTTATTGTAATGTTTGCTTATTTTGCGCCACCCCAAGTCCTTCACTGGCTCGTGATAGCGCCGCCTACGCTCTGACGTTACCGTGGTTTCCATGGCAACACAAACACAGACTCATCTTTCCCTCCCCCAGATGCGTCCGGCTGCCAACACAGGTCAGATGCTACATAAATATTTACCTCTTTCTGCCAGTCATCCATTTTAAAGGTATGTCACAAGGATTTCTTTGTTTGACAGTGATAGGCAAGTGATAGAGGCAATAAAGTAGCAAACAAAGCAAAAAAATGCCATAGAAGCCTCGTGTTATTACGAAAATATTACCCCCAGCTCAGAAGAATTCCCCGGTCAAGGTGTTAATCGAGCTGGTCTCTAGACCTTTCTGTCTCTAGGTGTCTTTCAACCTTTCTGCTGGAGCAGATCCTTACGCGAATGTTTACGTTGCTCAAGGAACTCTGCGCGATGATCTAAGTGTCTGTCCTACTTTATGTAATAAACCAGATGGGCAAAAATGTTGCATTAAGGCGATTTAGGTCTGTTACGGTGGAACCCCTGGCTGCCACTCGCGGAACCCAGTTGAAAAACTCTGCTCTAGGCTGTTTACTTAGCCCGGCCTATTTATATATTTTCGCAAACCTTATTATGAGATATATTCTATTACCAAAGGTACCTATCAACTTTATATGTACCTTTGGTGAGCCGTTGCTTCACCAGTGACCCCTAGTCCTCTGCTCTTCTTGTGTTTCAATAAGATTTTAATTATGTTTCTAATTCAATGTCTTTTTCATTTTGTGGCTACTAAGAAAAGAAAAGTGGACGCCGAGTGTCTCGTTTTCAATGAAGGTGGGGAGTAAAGTACTTCTTTGTGGAAACACAGGACCAGAAAACCAGCTGCGTAATATGCAGCGAAAGTGTTACTGTTTTGAAAGAGTACAGTCTTCGATGCCACTACGAAACAAAACAACTATCAGCATATTCAAAGTTTTCTTGAAAGTTACGCTCTGAGAAATATTAGTCCATGAAACGTGGTTTAGAAACATAAAGAAATCTCTTCACAAGAAAGTTTGCTGAAAATGAATTGGTCACTCGTACAAATTACAAAATAGTGCATAAGATGGCACAACGAGGAAAACCGTTTACTGATGGCAACTTCATCAAAGAGTGTATAATAGAAGCAGCAAATGACTTGTGTCCTGAGAAAGCCGATTTGTTTGGAACTATCAGCATTTCGACAAGTTCAGTTGTGCGAAGAACAGAAGAACTTGGAGAGAACATAGTGCACAGAGAAAGAAAACTTGTTGAACTTTACCGCTGCTTACCTGATGTTGAGTTTCCGAAACTGAAGAAATGTGCCGCTGGTATGGCATCAGTGTTTGGAACAACTTATGTCTGTGAGCAAACATTTTCAAAAATGAAGTATGTGAAGTCAACACATCGAATGAGATTGACTGATTAACATTTGAAAGCAATTCTCTTGATTGGATGCAGCAATTCCAAACCAAACATTGATGATATCTTGAAAGCCGAATATCAGTTTCACAAATCTCACTAACCTGCACGGCGAGGAATCACCAGTCTGCAAACCAATAAGCCAGACATGGGACAACGGATACTCACGCAAACCTCAGTCCAGTATGGCATCACACTGATGTTGGACAACAGGATGCCTTCATCCGACATACAGGACTTCGCGCTGGAGTTCACAGTCAGCGAACACAAGCAAGCACTAACCTTTTTTGCTGCTTAGTTTGTGAGATTCGGATATGTGCACACTAGATCTGATGTAACTATCTTGTTGCTAACATCGCCTTCTTTGATAACTTTTTAAAGTAAATAAATATGTTGGTTGTCTTTGTATTTTGTGCATTGCACGCCGCTCATCCGAGCTTAACTTAGTTTTTCGTCTTTTTTTCCCAGAGCTTTCGTTCTGGCTTGCAAGTATTGTTAAAGTTAGTTGCATATTCTTTAAGGACGTTTGCAGTCAACATCAGCATTTTTTGCTGTTGTTGATGTCTTGGAAAATTTACGTTCAGTAGTTTGCCATTGCTTTCTGAACGACCAGCACCCATACCATAGCGTAAAAAACCAACGCTTCGCGCTCTGCTGCCAAATCGCTCGCGGCTGTGTTTCTAACGCGGGTATACGGATTACGAACCGCGTTCGTAAGACCTTCGTCACGGAGACGGCGCAAATATTGTACAGAATGAGTATGCGGCCCGCGCTCGTCATTTTGTCAATTATCTAGCACGCCGTGAAACACGTTTGGTGACCTATGGTCTAGCTCATTGCTCCCATAGTTTTGCGATGTATGTTGTAATTGTATTTAATACTTTCATGCTTAATACGCAATTTCAGAATTGATAACACTGCACACATGATATCCCCATGCATACACAGTCCCTCTTTAAAAACCACCGAAGTGTTCCTATGATGATTATTCTTGTAATAATATGATTAAACGTTAGTCTGGGTTTTCTATATGCTATGAACATCACTAAGACTTTTTTCCCACTCCTTTTTTAGAGCTTTTTCTCCCAAATATGGATTCTCCATGAACTCATCATATATACAGGGATGTGCCGCACTATGATACAGAGAGGCCGCCGAATCAGGGCACCGTTCATAAGCAGTGAAGAAGGGCCGGTATTTCGAAGACTTGCATCATTAAGGGACGGCGTTTCGAAGACTTGCATCATACTGAGAAAATCTACCTGACGGACTTACATATATAATCCGAAAAGAAAGAAAATTTCCGAATGAAACATCACCGAGTCACCTGTATCACAAAGTAGCTCTCCGTCCATAGAGGCAAGAACAGCAAATATATCATCCTGTGCATAATCATCTATTACAACACAATCTTCCTAGTAACTTTATGCTACCAATGCCAAACCTGGACAATGACAGAAAAAGAGACGATGTGAATATCGATATATGAAGCCCATAATCGGGCACTCTCACGAAGTTTATACTTCACCTCGACACCGCAGGGTACAAGAGGGACACGATGAGATGAGATGAGATGAGAGGAGATGAGATGAGATGAGATGTGCATTACCACGCATACCGGCATAACTTGAGCAGAACATCCATGACATGCTCGCAATGTCCGGCCTGGAGAGCGATGCCAGCCACTCTACCTGGAACACGACAGTTGCTATTTTTTAAAGTATACTCTGTCAGTCCCTTACAAATACGACATGTCTGGCTGAAAGAGAAATCACAGATTCGGCATATTAGAAATATTTCTAATCAAGTAATATATTTTCATGTTATCTGTCAGGCGTGCAGTAACCCTTTTCAACACCGAGTTTTAAGAGAAGATACAGCTAACTTCATATAATGATATATTTTCCATGCATGTTCGTATCTGCTATTTTACTTGTGACCTATGTAGTACAGATGTAGACCAAAGTATAATGTACGCTAGCGACACCAGAAAGTTATACAGCATGCGTAAGTTAGCAGCCATTTCTGGTGCTTGAATGTGTTGCCTGCACTTATATATAACAATATAATCATCATCATCAGCAAGTGGCCATGCCGACTGGCGTAGGCCTTCATGACTCCCCACAGATCTCGGTTTTTGGTTTTCTGGATCAACTCTGCAGTTGATATTCCTGCATGCCACCGTCGCAATCCATCCAGCATCATTTCTCTTGGTCTGCGTCTGTCTCTCTTCCCCTCGATCTTTCCGGTTATCACGATGTTCTCCAATGCCTCTCTTCTCATCACATGATCAAAAAAGCTGTTTGCCTCTTCTGTATTGTTGAATACAATGTTCTAGTTTCATTAGCCTCTTTCAGGCATTCGTTGTTAGTTACTTTGGCAGTCCAAGGAATTCGCAACATTCGTTTCAGGAACCACATCTCTGTTACTTCTAAGCTCTTCCTAATTTGTTGATTTACATTCAGAGATTCACAGCCATACAGCAAAACAGGTTCTATATAGCACCTCAGCACTCTCTTTCTTACATTCAATGATAGTGACTTATTGCATAAGTTATTCTTCATTTTCTGAAATGCAGCCTTTACTTGCCCTATTCTGCTCTTAACCTCTGTAGTGCATCTTCCAACTGATGTTATAAATGTCCCTAGATATTTAAAACTATCCATGTGGTGAAGAATTGTAACATCTATCTCTATCTCACATTTGGGTGTCACCTGTTTCTTTGATATCACCATTGTTACTGTTTTCTTGATATTCAAGGAGAGTCATTTCTTTCCACTCTCTGTTACTACGATATCCAATAATTGTTGAAGATGTGTAGCATTATCCGCAATCAATACTGTGTCATCTGCATAGCGTATATTATTTATATTATAAACACATTATTCCTGGCTTTTCTTTGATCTCTCTCATTAATACTTCGCTATAGAGGGAGAATAGATCCGGTGACAAAATACATGCCTGTATTGCTCCCAGCTTTATGTATTCATAATTTCCTTCTTTAATTCCCATGTTAATTGCTGCTATTTGGTTCCAGTAAATATGTTTTTTTTTTAAAATTTAAATTCTGATATCTGTTCCATCAATGTTAATATCTTCCAACATTTTAATCATTTCATCATGTTTTACTTTATCAAAGACATAGTATAATCTATGAAGTACAAATATATGTTTTTCTTTGTCTCTACTGATATTTCTAATAGTGACCGTAATGCATATATTGCAATATTTGTACCTTTTCCTTCCACATATCTATACTATTCTTCACCAATTGCCATGTTTATTGTATTTCTTGTTATTCTCATTATAATTCTGAGGAGAAGCTTTGTGACATGATTTATGAGGTTAATCCTGCGAAAATCTTCGCATTTAATTGCTCCTGGTCCTTTTATTATAGCTATAAATACAGATTTTAACATATCCACTTCTGTAAATATCATTCAAAATTTTGGTTAATATATCTACTCCAAATTCTACCATTACCTCTAATTCTTCCATCTGACCCAGATGTTTTTCCTTTCTTCATATGCTTGATAGAGTCATCAACTTCTTCTTTTAGAATAGGTGGACTTCTAAGTTACTTTCTTCTGTTAATTATGCCCTTTCTCCATCATATAAGTCTCATATATTAATTCCACCTCTTCAGTATATCATCTTCTTCCAATAATATCTTTCCTGTTTTTGATTTTAAACACCCTGTATTTATTCTTATTTTTCTTCCTGTGAGCTCACTGATTTATATGTGCATATGTTTTGTATCTGTAATATAATTTAATTCAATTTTGTTTTGCACTGTTCATTTAACCAACTTTCTGTTGCTTTCACACAATTATTTCTTATTTCTTTATTTATCTCATTATATTCATGATTATCATTTTTACCATCAATGTTAATATTTCTTCAGTCATCCATTTTAATATCTACTTCAGATCTTGACTAAACTGTCTTCCTGACTGACGCGTTTCAATATGTCTCTCTATATCTCGCGTCATATAACCTTTTCATTGTTCCCTATGCTCAAAGTCATTGTCGTCCAATGGACTGTCGTGTGGAGAATGTTACCCTCTCCCCTCCCCGAATCCCCCTTTTTTGCCTTCACCATACAATTATTTCGAAATCGCTCTATAATAAACTGTTCTGGTTTAAAATGATGCCTATTACATGTGTATCATGTTGTTGCAAATGAAAGATGTGTTGTCAATTGTTTACTGAAGACTGGCAAGATACAAGCTTATGCTTATATTATTTCTTTGAAACGCTGGTGATACAGGGACGCTGCTGCACTGGATTCGGTGTTTATACCGAGCACAACCATTCTTCAAAGTCACGTAGGACTAAATAAGGGAGAAGCGACTATGAACTATTCTGTAATGAAAACTGTCGAGGGTTGAACGAACGAAGTAACAAAGTATACACTGTCTATAATTATGTGGAGTCAAAGTATACACTAATGCAATGTATGCTTAACCATTTAACACTGTGTCTTTCCGCCGAGAGGTCTGCTGAAAAAGTCGCAGAGAGCACGATCAGCGATGGTCTCTATACCACCAGCGACAATCCCTAGGATTTTGTGAGAAAATATCGCTAGTAAACAGAAATATTAGGTGCAGAAGCGAACCTGAGTTTTTTTTTTATCTCATACGGCTCTGCCTCTTTCCATAGAGCAGTCTGTAGAAAGAGGCTCACGGAGCACGGTGTCCATGGCTCCAGCGACGACCCCCGGGAGTCTCCGCGAAAACTGCACTCGTGAACCAAATAACGGAGTCCGGAAACAAACCCAGGAACTTCGGATCGCGTGGCAGGGTTCATAACCCATTAGTTCAAGTCACAAGTTCGTCATATGATAGACTCAGTTATCCTCCTATTGTAATGAGAGTGAATAATACGAATTTAGTTATATTGTGGGGATTGTCATGAATAGAATATCGACGATGAATAAAACTGTTCACCTCACCTCCTTATTCTGTTAACCTATAATAAGATTGTGTCTAATTCTTTACATTCCATAATCATTACCGCATTGGGGCAATTATAACTTGACATATATTTACTTAGGTTTGTATGTGTATGTGTAGGAGGTGTAGGTGTGTGGGAGATATAAAAAACAAAGGCTTCTTCCAACATATTCCAATAAACGCTGATTTAAAATCTAAATATTTTCATGTCAGTTAATAGTCAGCTAATATCATCAACAGTGGAGTTATTTATATTCTCAGTTATTGTGCTCATTATATTCGTCAGCCGGCTTCGTGGCTTAGAGGTTATGACTTTTCTCCGTAATCTCGTATACTCTCGTCGGTAACGTGATGACGGTGAGAATCAGCAGTGGTTCGAATCGCATCGGTAATTTAAGGGGTATGTGAGTCGGCCGCTCAGAAAGCAATGGCAAATTACTGAGCGCAATCTTGCCAAGAAATCAACATACAGCTGAAAGATGCTGGTGTTGACAGCGATGTCCTGTAAAGGATATGCAAAAAAAAAAAATTTTCGTCAGGCACGTTTCAGCTTGAGAACATTAGAGCCAACACACTATGTATAAAGGAATAGTATAATAGTGAAATAGTATCTTGTCCTTTATAATGTATGTGTTTGATTACCAAAATACAACGCTAAAACTGGAATGTTCCATATATACCTTGGATACACATATGAATGTTGGACATTAAAATATGTGGAAAACACTCCCCCAATGGTATTATCGGTAAAGGATGTCGAGTGTTGATGATCACGCTTTCCATACCTACAATCTTTGTGTCATGAACTTGAAGAAATACCTGTGTACCTACTGCTGGCACCTTGCCGTCATGACAAACGATTTTTTGTTAAATGCATAATAACTATAACCCACTACGGCGCTAATGTGACTGCACAATGAATGCATGCGAACACACGGTCATTTCCACCATCACATTTTATATGAAGTCTCACACTTTCAGTGTGTACTGAGGGGGCTGAATGGTCACGAGGTATGGTGTCCGCCTCGAGTCCTGGAGGTCCGAGTTCAAGCCCCGGTGAGGAATGGGATTTTTTTCACGTGGGCTTCCAGTAACAAAATTTCCCCTTGTCTCTGGGTAATGAGGTCGGACGCCCGTTTGTTTTGCTGCGCACGTAAACAATCCCTTGGCAGTTGGAAATCGAAAAAGAGTACCCTAACGGCTCTGCCCGTGCAAAATTTCGATTTAAAAATCTACCCAAAGTATTTCAGGGTTCTCGCCGGTGCTACGGAGTCCGTGCACTGAGCTGAGATTATCCGAAATAAGGCTTGAGTTAGGAGTAGAACGGAACACTTATGGGTTGCACCCATGTGCCGTGATGTTGATCCGTCGACTAAACTTAACTAAACTAAACGTTCAGTGTGTGACCTATCTGTAATCATTTTCTCATTGTGTTTATTCCATTACCAATCTTTTCCCTCCCTGCAACGCGATCAATGGCGTCTTGCTCCCAAGTGGAATATCAATGACTGTATCATTCATCTGTGTAAAGTAGTAGAGGCCAACTCCGAGATCTGTTAACCATCTGTAATTAACCAGAAAAGATTGCCTTTGGTAGTCTACTATCCCCCCTTCCTCCTAATGTGTCCTATCAATCAAGACAATGAAAACTGATCACGGAACGAGCAATCTCCCCACCTTACCTTAAAATTTCTTCAGTATTTGTCACCTTATCTTGCCATTTAATACCAAGTATTACTCGCAGCACCGTATTTTAACACTGTTTAAACGTTTCCGTGGGGGTGTAAGGTGCCATAAAGAAGAGTACTAAGAACCCGGGTTTGATACACCGGGACTTTTGTTTTGACAGTAAGCTTTCTGTTCTCCCACTTGTGTATCAATTGCACTAAATAAAAGACCGCAGTAAACCATATACACTTTCCTCTGCGGTCTTTTATTATCTGTGTGATTGTTACATCTATTCATGTGTCGAATTCCCATTATTTTTAAAGGCGAAGGTATGTCATTTTTGCTGACGTGTTGAATACGACGACGACCTCTCTAATCAGTTGTCAGGTTCAATCACCGCAGTGTCAGGACTAATTTTAGACCAAAACAGCACTGGGTTGCACTGCCTCCTAACAATGGAAATCATGCAATTGTTAACTTATTCTGGGTCCATCGTGCCTCACTAAATTGAAAATCATACAATTACTTAAGATTACTTAGGAACTTGTCTGATAGAGGTAGGCAGTGGACAAAGGAATTACATAAATGTGGCCCTGTGGAAGATACGCCACTGGCGGGTGATATGATATGCCTTCACTTTTTCTAAGTCATGACATAATACGATCGGTTGACAAGTTCCATTCGTCGCCGCTTCACCATATAATGGCTGCACACACGTGGACTGTGAGAACAATGCACATTATATAGTGGACGTACAGAAAGAAGATGCCGCAGTCCATCAGGACATAGATAAACACAGTAGTTCGATGTAAATCATTAGATGGAGACAGTCAATATTGTTTACACGTTATGATGAGAAATAGTCTTTAAACCTCAGTGATAATTGACGCGCTTTATATGGTAGGTATAATCCATTAAAAAAAAAAAAAACAGGATGATATTTGGGCGATTGTAACAACCATTACTCAAAGTGGGGTGGGGGGGGGGGGGGGGGGTAATCGTAATTAAATTTAGAAGAGAGGGAGTGGAATATACCATTGCAAGAAATAGACTAGTCAATCTAAATAAAGATGCACACGACTACGATTGCGGAAAACAAGCAAACCGGATCATTCTATATAGCAACTGAGGATGATATCGCAAGAATCACAAGTCGAAGTATATTTCCGCAAATAGGAAGTTGTGACCACAAACCGGTAATAATAACAATGAAAGTGTAACAGGATGATGAATAGCAAGGATAGGAGGACATAGTTTCCTATTCTTTGGTGCTCAAAGACAAAGAAGCGCAACACTGACTTTTAGTGGGCCAGAGAAGAAAAGGATAAGAAGAAGAAAGAGGAAAAGAGCACTTTATATATTCTCCCCAGTTAACATAAAAAGGGATAGAGAGTTAGATAGATGATTTCCAGGAGTTCTTTGAGCGGGGGATATACTGTTGAATAGAATCTTCGCCAATCCTAATTTTAAACTTTTGCCCACATGGACGCTTCTCCACCCCTCCCCCTCTCCGCCGAATGTTTTAGTCAATACCTGAACTTCTGACGGTATTGACCTTTGATCCGTTATGAATCTGGTTCATAAAGTCCACTGATAGTCGTCGAACGCGTATCAGTCGTCAGTCACTCCAAGATAGGAAACGGATTCAGAAGTAGTTATATAGGAGGTCTATCCCCCCCAAGGAGAAGGAGCGCTCCTCTTTTACTAAGAATAAAGAAGGAGGAGCGGTAGGAGCCGGGAGGAGCGGGTCGTGAAGGAGCGCGAAGGCATCTGAAGGAGCGGGTCATGTCAGCTCCTTCTGTGGTGTGGTATTGACTCCTTCTAACACCTGCCTAGGTGTGTGATTGGCTTATTAAGCTCGGTATTTTTGGCGGGTAAAATTTAAAAAATGTACTAAGAATCGGGAGGAGCGGGTTCGTCATGTGTGATAGGTCTCATCATGTGTGTGGCCAGGGTGGAGTGGAAGGAGCCGGCGTAAATAGTAAGCGAAAAGAAGGTAGTGGCCGGTGGTGCGACGTGTATAGTGACGTCATCGGTCCCTCGTAGTTTTATGTTTGGGCTATTAGGGTCGAATTTTTTGTGGAAAATTATGGTCTAAGGGGTAGCAGGGGTATTAGGGGTGATGTCTCCGCACCTCCTTGTCGCATCTTTACCATGTTAAGATCGCTGTTTTGGCAGGAAAAGTATGTTGTTGTTTTTTTAATTAAAAATAATTTAATTTTTTGCTTTTAAATTTAAATTTAAAAAAAAAAAAAAATATTTCAATGGAAAATAAAAGATATTGGTTAATAGTGGTCTTTAGTGGGCGGGGCTTAAAATCTATTATCAAACGCTGTTAGCTCATTAAATGAAAATCTTAAAAAGAGTAAAGATGGCCGCTAGTACGTGTTGTAGTGGTATGGCTTAGTGTTATTTGATGTTAAGGGGTGGGTGAGTGAAAACGTATCTCGATGGGTACTTCCAAACAATATCAGCATACAGTGTCAGATCGTTAAAGAGAAACCTTAAAGAAACATGTCAAGATGGCCGTCGGTGTCCTCCGTGGGTGCCGGGTTCGAATCCCGGTAGGGCGATCTAGTGGTAGAAGAAATATTGATAATATTTGGTTACTTAGTTGTGATTTCAAGCTCTGGTGTTATTAACCCGGTTATGTTTAGAAAAGTAGAGGTGATGTGCTGGTTGCGGAGTATGTTTAGGTGGTACCCCAGACACTGTGGAAGTGACAGGTTCGAATCTCGGAACTTTGTCGTTGGTAAGATTTCCAGTCAACAACGTGTGGGTGTCTAGTTAACCATAGGGGTTAGGGTCGCTTTATCCGCCCGTGTCGCCGTAGCCACAAGTCCCACCGGTGATGAAAAACACAGGCAGCAGATTTCACCGTTGTACCTACGAGTTACAAAATATAACCTAACTTAAAAATCAAAATATGATATACCCAATACCATAACAGGTGTTACAAAAAATCAATACTTATTCTCATAACGGCTAATCCATGGGATTATCGTCAGAGTAATGACAAAGTCAGGTTAATAATATATCTGATATCTCCACCATTGCAAATAGTTCGCGATATTAATAAAGGTTCATATAAAGGTTGGAAGGGGATTAAAAGATTAACACCTATTGTCGGGATATCCAACAAAAATCAATAACTCTACCTTCGATTTTTCTCATATGTGGCGGTTGGGAATTATGGGCTAGATGTATGTGTCCTCATTCAGTTAAAACAGGTGGTATGAGTAGGAGATATCACAAACAGTATCGGCATGTGCCACTCTGATCTTAAAGATCAGTAGTTCGTTATTCTTGTGACATTAAAAACGCTTGAGGGTTGAAGAAGGATGGTGTGCTATGTTATTGGGAGGTTTATATAGATTGATCAATATGCGAAGTTGATAAGGTTACCTCTGTCCGCGCATCGTAGCTATGTTGTGAGTTGTCGCCTATTACATCCGGGTGCGAGAAATAACCAAAAATATTTCACATCAACTCAATATGCATGCCTCTATATAGCTGCAATGCGAACTTGGCTAGAGTCTACTTTAGGAAAGTATGTATGTTTGTGTATGCGCATTTACCACTGGTTATAGATGTGTGTAGTATTATTGGAAAGCGGCCGTTATGTATACATTATCAGAGTATGTTGCCTTACAGAGCTTGTATAGTATCTATGTGTCTGTTACGCAGTATGTTTTGTTCTGTTGCCTTGTAGTATTTGAATGGAGTTTCATGTGGATGTCTAGTTCATTTTTCCTCAATCAGAATCTACACCCCCAGTGTCATTAGATGGTTTTTAAATTGTCTGCCCATTGTCATCGCTTCACATTCATACAATAGTATAGGTTCTGTGTAGTGATTAAACACTCTTTTTCTCCTTGCAATTGACATCTTTATATTAGTCATTACGTTTTCCACCTTACCAAAGTCTATATTCAACATATCGAACCTTGGTCTATCCTCTTAAAGACAACTTCTTGTAGTCTCTTGGCTACATTTTTCACGTGTCAAGCTTCATGTCTCTGCTCGTCTGTATTAGTGTGTTAGAAGTAAACCAACATCACATAAGACAGCCATATATTACCACAATGTATACAAAAAAGAAGCAATACACATAGATACAGTATATAAATATAGTACTAAATAGACAGTAGTTTAAAGAATTCAAGTATATTTTTACAAGGTAAATTACACAAATTAAATACAGTGATATGTATAAAATATCACACACCCGTGTTACATTAGCAAATAAGTACAAAGCACAAGGGTATGCATACGTTGGTGTAATAGTTACATACAAATGGACCATACAACATACCGCCAAATCTGCTACGGGACCTAACTCGTGTGAAGTTATGTCGGTAACCAACATAATTGTGTGTGTAGTAATAACTACGATGTCTGTCTTTCACCATGTATCTGACCTGTTTGCATACCACTACACTCATTCGTTCACTTGTGGTCTACAACCAATCAGGGTAATTGTCTTAGAATTTACCCACATTTTATGTTAGACAAGCATTGATTGGCTGGCAACTATAAGGTGGGCGGGGCTTACTGTATGTAATATATATCCAACTCACTACCTCGCACTCACTTTGTGGTGTACACAAGATCAACGAAAGATTGGGTCTTCAGTTTTGTGGTTATTCAATGACAAGTTGCCTTCAAGTTTAGAAAGTTTGCCTTTCACCGTCTTGTTTCAGTATCCACGGACTATCAGCCATAGACGGATCTACAGCTTTAGCGGCTATTTCTTCCAGTTTTTGGACATTCACAACTGCCTTGGAAGATTTATCAACCAGATTCTTACCCAGACGCATCCGAAGTGTAAGCAACCTCATTATTCTGCCATAGTTTACAACGTCATCTGCAAAGAAGTCATCGGCGTTTGAAACAAAGACAGAGAAAAAGTGTTCGGGATTGATACGGTTTACTAGACTAGTAAACATATATCTTGTTGTTTGAGTATTTGACTTACCTAGCTAGCCAACATCGTGTCATCTACCTTTGGTGAAAGATAGAAACTAAATATATTCAACGCTATATTCATCGACTCGCTGTGAACGTGTGTCAAGTCGACTGTTGCTTGTCTCAGTAGCAAGTCGCTAGTGAACACGCCTAAAAATACAAAGATGTCAACAAGGCAATCATCTGAGAACCATTTATGTGCAACCTGTGGGAAAGGTTTCTCTGAAAAGCGCAATCTGCTTCGCCATACTCGGACCAGTCACAATACCAAGGAGCAAGTGTATTCATGTCACACCTGTGGTCATATATTTAACAGGAAAGACAATCTACAACGCCACGTTACAAAGGAACACACTACACCAGGAGTATCACCCAGTGTAATACCAGCAGACGCTTCAACACCCGATTCAACAACACTACGTAAGAGACATGTGGCTACTAATAGTGATGTGGCAGTCAGCGAGAAGAAGACTAAACAAGACGAAAACTCCCAGCCAGTCAGTGACACACAATCCACGGATGAAGCGGCTTCTTTACACACTCTTCCAGATGTTATTAGACAAGTATACACCGACAACTGGAGTAGTATTAAAACACATCACAAGATAAACAAATATATGTCTGTCTATACATTTTATATTAGCCCACACACAATCCACCCTAAAGACTGGGCATCTACCTTGAACAAGATCTTTACCATTCAAAAGAGCATATTCAAAATCAACTTTAGTTATCATGTAGTCCTTAGGAACAGCGAAACAGACGCTCTTCGATTGTTTCACGCATCTTCAAATAATGCTTCTGTCTTAGAAATTCCACAACTAATCAAAAATAGACAAAACTTTGACGATTTTATCAAAACAGTACACGAACACGACGTTCTTACCTACACTATGCAACAACGTCCAAATACCAAATATACTACAGAGACGATTCCAGCTATATGTTTTTATGTCTATCATATCCCAGAATTCCGGCTTGTTTAATAAATAACGACCCTTTTATGACCCACGTTAGGCACCACTGTACATGCTCATACTAGATATAACATTCCATATTTAACCAGCCGTTTTGTATACTGGTATTATGCTTGTTCCTTTTTGTGTGTGTAAACTTTGCTGGAAATACTGTAAAATAAACAGTTTTATGTATTATAAGTGCGTTCACTTGTTGGTTTTTAGTGACAGATGTGGAGAACTTGAAAACAGCAACAGAGATTGGGTTTTTGAGACGAATTCCTTGGACTACCAGAGTAACTAACGCTGATCGCCTAAAAGAGCCTACAAAACATAGAGCCTTATATACATCAAACACAACAAACTCTTTCTTACTAACCCTAACCCTAACACTAACCTAAAACTAAAAAGTTAAAATTTAATTAAAATTTAAAACTAATAAACCGCAATTTTATTGTGCAAGAGGTAAGATCGATATACGCCCTATATTTAGCTTATACCTATACTTAGGCTATATCTGTATATTAAGTGAAGCGAGCAATAAAATTGCGGTTTATTAGTTTTAAATTTTAATTAAATTTTAACTTTTTAGTTTTAGGTTAGTGTTAGGGTTAGGGTTAGTAAGAAAGAGTTTGTTGTGTTTGATGTATATAAGGCTCTATGTTTTGTAGGCTCTTTTAGGCGATCAGCGTTAGTTACTCTGGTAGTCCAAGGAAATCGTCTCAAAAACCCAATCTCTGTTGCTGTTTTCAAGTTCTTCTTAGGGGTGCTGGTTGATGGCCACATTCGTTGTCTAGAATAGTACCTAGTATGTTAGGAGGACAGGTGATTTATCTCCATTAGATTGAGAAACCTGACTAGTCAGCAGAAAATCGGTTGTTCTGTAATCAAAGAGAATGTTATTTGGTATGAAACGGTGAAAGTCGGTTAGAAGGTGTGGTAGAGGGTATTCAATGGCTCATTAAGACAGACGTGGTTTTAAGAAAGGTCGACTTCATAACAGACAGTGTTGGTTGCAGACTTGTCGTTATTGCAGCTGTGAAATGACAAAGTGTGAAAGATGTGGACAAAGTAAGAAATGTTATGTTAGTTAGACTTCGAGAACACCCTTTGTATTGTTGAAAGATGGAACAATGGAAGGTTAGTGTAGAAGTCATTGTGGTATAGAAAGTTGAAGATGTCAGCCATGGGTAATAGCTCTTTGCTGACGAATACTCAGATGATATGGAAACTATCCCAAGTGGGAGCCACAGATTGTATTGCCATAAATGTTGATATCACTGTTTCATTGGAGCTCGTGTACAATGGAGGTTTGGAGTTCTTGGTGCTGTGACATGGAAAAGTTGTGAAGTTATCTATGAAAGACATAGACACTTTGTGATAGAAAGAAAGAACAAAGAGTGTGGCCAGATGCGTGAGTAGTCTGTATAACGACTTCTTTAGCAGCTACTCTGGACTGGTAAGTTGAAGTTTTCGGTAATGTAAAAACGGGAAAATGCTGCCGTTGATGATTATGTCTTGTGACATGTCTGTTCAGATAAAAGTTCAAGACACTTTTGACATAACTACAGAAGCAATATTTTTTTTCCTACTTATTTATACGTTTACACGAGATATTTATAAGTTTGGTTAAGATGTTTCATGTTTTGGCCAATATTTTACCCCTTTGGCTAACATATTTTCTTACTTGGGTCAACATATTTCATAGTTTAGCCCATATGTTTTCCCCTTTGGTTAACAAGTTTTCCTACTTTTCCTAAGTTTGGTTTAAATTTGTCTTTACTTGGTCAATAATTTTCTCCTTAGGTTAACACATTTTCCTAAGTTTTATAAATTTTGTGTAAATTTTTTCTTCACTTGGGCAATATTTTTCTCATTAGGTTAACACATTTTCCTAATGATTATAAGTATGGTTGAGATATTTCTTCACTTGGTCAATATTTTTCTCCTTAGGTTAACACATTTTCCTAAGTTTTATAAGTTTTGTGTAAATTTTTTCTTTACTTGGGCAATATTTTCCTAATTTTTATAAGAATGGCTGAGATATTTCTTCACTTCGCCAATGTTTTTCCCGTTAGGTTAACACATTTTTCTCCTTTTCATAAGTATGGTTGAGATATTTCTTCACTTGGTCAATATTTTTCCCTTTTGGTTAACACATATTCCTAATGTTCATAAGTTTGGGCGACATGTTTATAAGACTAGTTGAAACACGTCTTTACTTGGACAATATTGTTTCATATTTAGTTAACAAATTTTCCTAAGTTTTGTGTAAATTTTTTCTTCACATGGGCAATATTTTTCTCATTAGGTTAACACATTTTCCTAAGTTTTATAAGTTTTGTGTAAATTTTTCTTTACTTGGTCAATATTTTTCTCATTAGGTTAACACATTTTCCTAAGTTTTATAAGTTTTGTATAAAATTTTTTCTTCACTTGGGCGTTATTTTTATCATTAGGTTAACACATTTTCCTAATTTATAAAAGAATGGATGAGATATTTCTTCACTTGGGCAATATTTTTCTCATTAGGTTAACACATTTTCCTCCTTTTCATAAGTATGGTTGAGATATTTCTTGACTTGGCCATCAACATGTAACACCCGCTCACCACATGACACTCATATGTACCGTCAACACTAAAAACCAACAAGTGAACGCACTTATAATACATAAAACTGTTTATTTTACAGTATTTCCAGCAAAGTTTACACACACAAAAAGGAACAAGCATAATACCAGTATACAAAACGGCTGGTTAAATATGGAATGTTATATCTAGTATGAGCATGTACAGTGGTGCCTAACGTGGGTCATAAAAGGGTCGTTATTTATTAAACAAGCCGGAATTCTGGGATATGATAGACATAAAAACATATAGCTGGAATCGTCTCTGTAGTATATTTGGTATTTGGACGTTGTTGCATAGTGTAGGTAAGAACGTCGTGTTCGTGTACTGTTTTGATAAAATCGTCAAAGTTTTGTCTATTTTTGATTAGTTGTGGAATTTCTAAGACAGAAGCATTATTTGAAGATGCGTGAAACAATCGAAGAGCGTCTGTTTCGCTGTTCCTAAGGACTACATGATAACTAAAGTTGATTTTGAATATGCTCTTTTGAATGGTAAAGATCTTGTTCAAGGTAGATGCCCAGTCTTTAGGGTGGATTGTGTGTGGGCTAATATAAAATGTATAGACAGACATATATTTGTTTATCTTGTGATGTGTTTTAATACTACTCCAGTTGTCGGTGTATACTTGTCTAATATCATCTGGAAGAGTGTGTAAAGAAGCCGCTTCATCCGTGGATTGTGTGTCACTGACTGGCTGGGAGTTTTCGTCTTGTTTAGTCTTCTTCTCGCTGACTGCCACATCACTATTAGTAGCCACATGTCTCTTACGTAGTGTTGTTGAAGCGGGTGTTGAAGCGTCTGCTGGTATTACACTGGGTGATACTCCTGGTGTAGTGTGTTCCTTTGTAACGTGGCGTTGTAGATTGTCTTTCCTGTTAAATATATGACCACAGGTGTGACATGAATACACTTGCTCCTTGGTATTGTGACTGGTCCGAGTATGGCGAAGCAGATTGCGCTTTTCAGAGAAACCTTTCCCACAGGTTGCACATAAATGGTTCTCAGATGATTGCCTTGTTGACATCTTTGTATTTTTAGGCGTGTTCACTAGCGACTTGCTACTGAGACAAGCAACAGTCGACTTGACACACGTTCACAGCGAGTCGATGAATATAGCGTTGAATATATTTAGTTTCTATCTTTCACCAAAGGTAGATGACACGATGTTGGCTAGCTAGGTAAGTCAAATACTCAAACAACAAGATATATGTTTACTAGTCTAGTAAACCGTATCAATCCCGAACACTTTTTCTCTGTCTTTGTTTCAAACGCCGATGACTTCTTTGCAGATGACGTTGTAAACTATGGCAGAATAATGAGGTTGCTTACACTTCGGATGCGTCTGGGTAAGAATCTGGTTGATAAATCTTCCAAGGCAGTTGTGAATGTCCAAAAACTGGAAGAAATAGCCGCTAAAGCTGTAGATCCGTCTATGGCTGATAGTCCGTGGATACTGAAACAAGACGGTAAAAGGCAAACTTTCTAAACTTGAAGGCAACTTGTCATTGAATAACCACAAAACTGAAGACCCAATCTTTCGTTGATCTTGTGTACACCACAAAGTGAGTGCGAGGTAGTGAGTTGGATATATATTACATACAGTAAGCCCCGCCCACCTTATAGTTGCCAGCCAATCAATGCTTGTCTAACATAAAATGTGGGTCAATTCTAAGACAATTACCCTGATTGGTTGTATACCACAAGTGAACAGCTAATCAATGCTTGTCTAACATAAAATGTGGGTAAATTCTAAGACAATTACCCTGATTGGTTGTAGACCACAAGTGAACGAATGAGTGTAGTGGTATGCAAACAGGTCAGATACATGGTGAAAGACAGACATCGTAGTTATTACTACACACACAATTATGTTGGTTACCGACATAACTTCACACGAGTTAGGTCCCGTAGCAGATTTGGCGGTATGTTGTATGGTCCATTTGTATGTAACTATTACACCAACGTATTCATACCCTTGTGCTTTGTACTTATTTGCTAATGTAACACGGGTGTGTGATATTTTATACATATCACTGTATTTAATTTGTGTAATTTACCTTGTAAAAATATACTTGAATTCTTTAAACTACTGTCTATTTAGTACTATATTTATATACTGTGTCTATGTGTATTGCTTCTTTTTTGTATACATTGTGGTAATATATGGCTGTCTTATGTGATGTTGGTTTACTTCTAACACACTAATACAGACGAGCAGAGACATGAAGCTTGACACGTGAAAAATGTAGCCAAGAGACTACAAGAAGTTGTCTTTAAGAGGATAGACCAAGGTTCGATATGTTGAATATAGACTTTGGTAAGGTGGAAAACGTAATGACTAATATAAAGATGTCAATTGCAAGGAGAAAAAGAGTGTTTAATCACTACACAGAACCTATACTATTGTATGAATGTGAAGCGAGGACAATGGGCAGACAATTTAAAAACCATCTAATGACACTGGGGGTGTAGATTCTGATTGAGGAAAAATGAACTAGACATCCACATGAAACTCCATTCAAATACTACAAGGCAACAGAACAAAACATACTGCGTAACAGACACATAGATACTATACAAGCTCTGTAAGGCAACATACTCTGATAATGTATACATAACGGCCGCTTTCCAATAATACTACACACATCTATAACCAGTGGTAAATGCGCATACACAAACATACATACTTTCCTAAAGTAGACTCTAGCCAAGTTCGCATTGCAGCTATATAGAGGCATGTATATTGAGTTGATGTGAAATATTTTTGGTTATTTCTCGCACCCGGATGTAATAGGCGACAACTCACAACATAGCTACGATGCGCGGACAGAGGTAACCTTATCAACTTCGCATATTGATCAATCTATATAAACCTCCCAATAACATAGCACACCATCCTTCTTCAACCCTCAAGCGTTTTTAATGTCACAAGAATAACGAACTACTGATCTTTAAGATCAGAGTGGCACATGCCGATACTGTTTGTGATATCTCCTACTCATACCACCTGTTTTAACTGAATGAGGACACATACATCTAGCCCATAATTCCCAACCGCCACATATGAGAAAAATCGAAGGTAGAGTTATTGATTTTTGTTGGATATCCCGACAATAGGTGTTAATCTTTTAATCCCCTTCCAACCTTTATATGAACCTTTATTAATATCGCGAACTATTTGCAATGGTGGAGATATCAGATATATTATTAACCTGACTTTGTCATTACTCTGACGATAATCCCATGGATTAGCCGTTATGAGAATAAGTATTGATTTTTTGTAACACCTGTTATGGTATTGGGTATATCATATTTTGATTTTTAAGTTAGGTTATATTTTGTAACTCGTAGGTACAACGGTGAAATCTGCTGCCTGTGTTTTTCATCACCGGTGGGACTTGTGGCTGCGGCGACACTAAACCCTATGGTTAACTAGACACCCACACGTTGTTGACTGGAAATCTTACCAACGACAAAGTTCCGAGATTCGAACCTGTCACTTCCACAGTGTCTGGGGTACCACCTAAACATACCTCGCAACCAGTACAACACCTCTCCTATTCTAAACATAGCCGGGTTAATAACACCAGAGCTCGAAATCACAACTAGACAGCCCCACTGGGATTCCAACCCGATGATAGTGTTCAGAAGCGTTTTTCTAATTACTCATCCACTCACCCCACCCCTTAACAATGAAGGTCACTAAGCCATATCCACTACATCCAGTGCTAACCGCCATCTTTACTTTTTAAAGCTTTCATTTTTAATCTGTATGATGTTAGTGTTTAAACCACTACGACCGTCTACGACTCACTAGTAACCGCTACCCACCCCTTAACACCGACATTCGCTAAGCCATACCCATTAAAATCAATACTACTGGCCATTTGGCATTTGTAAGGTTTTCATTTGAAGCTCTAAAAAGATATGATGATAGTGCTTGGAAGCATTTACCTAGCTACCTCGCCACTCACCCATCCCTTAACAACTAACGCCACTAAGACCCGCCGACTACAACCCATGATAACAATAATCATTAAATTTTAATTTTAAACAAATAAAATTCCTCAAAAAGGGGAGGTAATATCACAAAAACAGACGATTATTTACTCATGAGTTATGTCCCGCACCTGCTTCTTTGCGCTTACTAAAAAACGACCGCTCCTCCCGGCTCCTACCGCTCCTCCTTCTTTATTCTTAGTAAAAGAGGAGCGCTCCTTCTCCTTGGGGGGGATAGGCATCATTATATACTACTTTCAGATAAGTACCCTTAATATTGTCATATAGTGTATTTCAAGAATTTTTTTGTCGATTTGTGTTTGTTTGTTCTGTGCTGACGAAGGCTTTTGCCGCAATGTCCAATTTGTTTCTTGTAATAGTGTTTTAGTGAAGCTCCCAATCTACTTCTATTTTTTGGTGATTCATTCATTGCAGAAAAAGTATACCAAAATGATGACCGGAAGACTATCAATCCAACTAGACTTCACAATTTAAATGAACTCTACTCAGAGCTCTGCGGAAACCCACACGGCAAATGAAATAGAAGAAGATATAACAACATACGGGGAGGAGATGGAGACACAACTGAATAATATCGGGAGAGTTAGAGAGCGGCATGAGTTAGTTAAACAGATAGGCTTGTAGTGAGTTTGCTGAGGGTCAATTCTTTAACAGAAGAAAATGGTACAAGAAGAGATGAAAAGGTGTAGTTTGCCTTTGCCTCTTTCACATGGAATTACAGAACACTACAGTCTCAGATAAAATATGGAGATTAACCTTACATACTAAAACTATTAATCTTAAAAACAAAGTAAAACGCACTATATCAAAGAGAAGACAAGCATCTGTGAAAGTTGCACAGAAAGACCGCCTCACTCAGTCTAAATGATTGTACCACACGACTGTGGAATATTACTAAAACTACCTATAGCAGGAAATTGCTTAGGGACACGATTAAATCCCCATGATGTTAACAGTGAGAACGGATTAATTCATATTACTGCCAGCTCAGTTACTTACATTGTATTTCTACCTTTTCAGCAAGCCTCTTGATGATGATGAAAATATGTCATGTCTCGTCCTTCATTTGCTTTCTCGCTTTCTCTCTCTCTCTCTCTCTCTCTCTCTCTCTCTCTCTCTCTCATCTCTCTCTCTCTCTCTCTCTCTCTCTCTCTCTCTCTCTCTCTCTCTCTCTCTCTCTCTCTCTCACCCAAAGAACTCATCTCTTTCTTTCAAGTTGCATTGCCCGTCTCTTTAACAACATGTTGTTTTATTATAAATATATGTCAAAGTTAGTTAGTTAGTCTTTCCTCTTGAGCCTAAGGCGGCGCATAGGGCAGAAGTCCTGTCTCTCCATGCTTGGCGGTTCGCTGCTACCTGTTGTAGATCTTGGATATTTACTTGGCCATTGAATGAGCCTTCTCTAATGATGGTTCTACGCAGGGTCTCTCTTGGTCTTCCCCGTTTTCTTTTCCCTACTGGTGACCATATGAGGGCTTGGTAGGGGAGTCTTGACTTGTCCATTCTGAGTACATGGCCGATGTAGTTCCAACGGCGTCTTCTTATGAAATTGGATACTGTATCTTGCTTAGTCTCTTGTCTTATTTGCGAATTGGTTCTGAAGTCTGTCCAGTGGATGTTTAGAAGTCTTCTAAGACATTTGTTCTCAAAATTGTCTAATTTTTTATCTAAAGCTACCGTTGATTTCCAACTTTCACAACCATACGTTAACACTGGAACCACACAAGAGTTGAAGATTTTAAGTTTTGTGTGTTTGCTGAGTGTCTTTGACTTCCAGATGTTTGACAGCTTATTGAAGGCACTAGATGCCAGTGCGATTCTAGATGATATTTCTGGTGTTGAGTCCCCTGTAGATGTCATTTTGCTTCCTAGGTATGTAAAGCTGTTGACTTTTTCAAGAACGTAGCTGTTCAATTTGGTGTCATCTGAACTGGTGGTAAGATCAATAGTCTTTGTTTTTGTGGTGTTAATTTGGAGACCAATTTGTCCTGAAACATTTTGGAGGTGGTTTATTTTCTCTTGGGCATCCGGGTGTGTTGAACTCAAAAGCACTATGTCGTCGGCAAAGTCCAGGTCTTCTAGAATTTTGTCAACCCAATGGATACCCATATTTGTGTTGTTTGTGCATTTGCGCATGACCCAGTCGATAGCTATTCCAAAAAGCATCGGTGATAAGACACAGCCCTGTTTCACTCCTGTTTCGACTGAGAACCAGTCAGAGTTGCCTGTTTCTGTTCTTACGCAGCAACGTGTTTCTTTGTAGAAAGATTTTATGACGTTGGTATATTTGGTAGGAAAACCATAGATGTTAAGTAGATTCCAAAGTGAAGGACGGTGGATACTGTCGAAGGCTTTTTGAAAGTCGACAAAGTTGGTGATTAATTTCGACTGGAATTCTACGGAGTCTTCAATGATTATTCTGAGGGTGAAAATGTGGTCTATGCATGACCGTTTTGGTCTGAAGCCTGCTTGTTCTTCTCTGAGTCTTTCATCTATCGCCTTTTTCAATCTCTCAAGTAACATGCTACAAAAAAGTTTTCCTGGTACTGACAATAGAGTGATACCACGCCAATTATTGCAATCAGACATATCGCCCTTTTTAGGCAGTTTGAAAATTACACCATCTTTATGTCAAAGACGAAAATATATTACCCTCATTTTTCCTCATTCCTATTACACTATGTTTCCTTTTCTCTCTATCTTTCTGATCTGTCTTTCATGTCACTATAATCATCACCTGAATACGTGCGTTATTTATATTAATGTTGGCAGTGTGTGTAATACGTGTTTATCAGTCTCTCCCCGCTGGGTTTCTCTTGACATGTCCATCTTGACAATTACTCTCTATATCTCTCTTTCGGTATTTGCATTACACATTTTATAAACTTCTCCATCTTACCAATTCCCCTCTATATCTCTCTTGCAGTAAGTTCATAACACATGTTATAAACTTCTACACCTTACCAGCTCCCCTCTATATCTCTCCGGCAGTATGTACACAACACATGTTATAAACTTCTCCATCTTACCAATTCCACTCTATATCTCTCTTGCAGTGTGTAGATAACACATGTTATAAACTTATCCACCTTACCAATTCCACTCTATATCTTTCAGTATGTACACAACACATGTTATAAACTTCTCCATCTTACCAATTCCGCTCTATATATCTCTTGCAGTGTGTACATAACATATGTTATAAACATCTCCATCTTACCAGTTCCCCTCTATATCTCTCTTGCAGTGTGTACATAACACATGTTATAAACTTCTCCACCTTGCCAATTCCACTCTATATCTTTCAGTATGTACACAACACATGTTAGAAACTTCTCCATCTTACCAGTTCCCCTCTATGTCTCTTTTGCTGTGTGTACATAACACATGTTATAAACTTCTCCAACTTCCCAGTTCCCATCTATATCTCTCTTGCAGTGTGTACATAACAAATGTTATAAACGTCTCCATCTTAACAGTTCCCCTCTATATCTCTCTTGCTGTGTGTACATAACACACGTTATAAACTTCTCCAACTTCCCAGTTCCCATATATATCTCTCTTGCAGTGTGTACATAACAAATGTTATAAACGTCTCCATCTTAACAGTTACCCTCTATATCTCTCTTGCTGTGTGTACATAACACATGTTATAAACTTCTCACCTTACAAATTCCCCTCTATATCTCTCTTGCACTATGTACATAACACATGTTATAAACATCTCCACCTTACCAAATCCCAACAATATTTCTCTTTCAGTATGTACAAAACACATGTTATAAACTTCTCCACCTTACCAATTCACTTCTATATCTCTGTGGAAGTATGCACGTAACATATGTTATAAGCTTCTCCACCTTCCCAGTTCCCCTCTATATCTCTCTTGCTCTGTGTACATAACACAAGTTATTCATTTCTCCACCTTAAAAATTTCACTCTATATCTCTCTTGCAGTACGTACATAACACATGTTATGAACTGCTCCGCCTTAAAAGTTCTCGTCTATATCTCTCTTTGCAGTGTGTGCATAAAACATGATATAACCTTCTCCACCTTACCAGTTCCCTGGCAGTATGTACATAGCACATTTTATAAACGTCTCCAACTTACCAGTTTTCCTCTATATTACTCCTGCAGTGTGTACATAACACATATTATTAACTTCTCCACCTTACCAATTCCCCTCTATATCTCTCTTTTAGTATGTACACAACACATGGTATAAACTTCTCCACCTTACCAGTTCTCCTCTATATCTCTCTTGCAGTGTGTACATAACAAATGTTATAAACGTCTCCAACATACCAGTACCCTCTATATCTCTCTTGCAAGATGTACATAACACACGTTATAAACTTCTACACCTTACGAGTTCCCCTCTATATCTCTCCGGCAGTAAGTACAAAACACATTTTATAAACTGTTTAACTTTACCAGTTCCCCGCGATATCTCTCTTGCAGTGTGTATATAACACATGTTATACACTTCTCAACCTTAACAATTCTCCTCACTATCTATCTTTCAGTATGTACAAAACAATTTTATAAACTTCACCACCTTACCACTTCCCCTCTATATCTCCCTGGCAGTATGTACGTATCATATGTTATAAACTTCTACACATTACCCATTCCCCTTTATATCTCTATTGCAGCATGTACATAACACATGTTATAAACTTCGCCATCTTACAAGTTCCCCTCTATATCTCTCGCAGTATGTACATAACACATGTTATAAACTTCGCCATCTTACAAGTTCCCCTCTATATCTCTCGCAGTATGTACATAGCACATGTTATAAACTTCGCCATCTTACCAGTTCCCCTCTATATCTCTCTTGCTGTGTGTACATAACACATGTTATATACTTCTCCATCTTACCAGGTCCTCTCTATATCTCTCTACCAATGTGTACATAACATATGTTATAAACTTCTCCATCTCACCGATTCCTCTGTATATCTCTCTGTCAGTATGTACATATCATATGCTATAAACTATCTTCTTTATCAAACAGGCTGGAGGTCAGCATGACCAAATGGACAAGAGCGCTCGTTCTTAAACACCCGGTGTGCTGATGCTGAGATAGCAGGTGCAATCCCCTACACCGGACGGTTGGACTAAAATGTTGACTTCTCGTTCTCGACTTGGGGACATAAATTACAAGTGCCTCTGATGTCGGAGTGGGTTCGCCTTATGGCGAGGGGCAATGGTAATATGGATAGCTAATCCACACGCAAAATCTGTCCAGTACACTAGATTCAAGTAGTAGCACATAAATGGACTACACTTTAGTTAAAAACGAGCTAGCGGAAAATAAAATTAAACAGGATGAATATTCTCCTGGAGTAACTTAAACACGGCAACAAACACATTTGCGTGGATATGATTTTATTTATATTTTTGTGGTAATGCATACATAAACTATAGATTTGTGTAAACTTATTACTATATATATTATTCTGTTAGAAATAGTAAACATAACATAATAATATTTGATTAAAAACACAGTGTTTAAAAATACAAACACACATTCACACTCATATATTATATATTTATAATGGATAATACACACGTTCGGACTCATTTGTTATTATTTATAATGGACAATCTTGAAACACCACAGGTGTATTTAAGTGAAAGTACATTTTAGAGACCAGTGACAGTATTTTCATACTCCACCTCTTCATCTCGTGCATTTGATGATATTTGATTTGCATAATAAACAGACTTTTCTGGCATGTCAGACCGGAAGTCGATTATTTCTTCGTAGTGTGGGTTCTCTGGTGCTTGCGCGTCTGGCATCTCTTCTATAACATGGCGCGATCCTAATTTGATAATAAAGAATACACATGCAAAGATAATTTATACGTAACGATAATGATGCACACATATGTACATGCATGTGTGAGCGCGAGTGCCCTATGTCATAGCAAAAAAAAAAAAAAAGAGAAATATGCTGAACATAAAGGAACTAGCATCCTCTATCTGCTATATCCTGCCATCAGCTGCCAACTTTGTCAAGTGGGGTAAAACCACCGACCCGTCCTATGCCCTCTGCAAATAGAAAGTTCAGACAGCGGAGCACATGCTGTCTATGTGCAATGTAGTCATTTACCAAGGCCGATATACATGGCGCCACTATAAAGTTCTTGCTGAGCTGGCAGCCAAAGTGGATAAAGCTAGAATGCAGGCGAACAAAGGGGAGCTATGTGGGATAAAACCCAATGCAATCAAGTCCACCCTGTCGACTTTTAAGCAACTTTAGATCTATCATGTTTATATTTTACTTCAACCAGGTATAGTTGACTTATGTCTTGCTGCTTCAATGCTGATTTATCTATTTGAGGCATCCTCGTTGTCCTAATTCAGGTGTTTTTAAGTGTTATTTGTCAATTTAAAACTACTGGGTGGTGGTCAGAAATGATATCAGCACCAGTGTATCTTTTGGCGTTTCTAACATTGTAAATCTATTTCTAAATATAATGTAGTCAATTTTGTTTCTCGTTCCATCACGTATAGTTTCCTGGAGTTATGTTGGAAACAACGCTTTACAAATAATACATTTTCTTCATAAAACTGTAACAGTCGATCTCCTCTGGCGTTTCCTGTCCCCATGCCATGTTGCCCTACTATCTGCTTATGTTTAGTTGCACTCTAGAAAGTGAGTCAGATCGAGCAATGGTTGCTTACTCTGCACTGGTCTTCTACTTCCCTATTATTTATTCTGCTCATTACGGCTCTAGAGCGATACTTCCTAACAAAAATACAATGTTTAGTATCTTTTAGAAATTTTATGGGAGGAAATGGAGATGATAAAAGGAACTAGACATCACATCACATTTGTGGTGACCTAGAATAGATGAAGGACATCAATTTACACCCCAAAGCCAGTATCTACTATCAAACTACCTATAATACAGTTATATAGGAAACATTTAAAACGTATAACAAGGGGAAAAAAGGGGTATACAATGTATCTGTATGCATCATCTTTAGATACTACAGAATTTACTATCACAGTACACACGTTTGATTTGTGCATGCTTTCTCTACATTAAACACTTCACAATATCCTCCTTAAGCAATGGCAAACTACTGAGCGTAATCTTGCCAAGAAATCAACAATCAGCTGAAAGATGCTGATGTTGACAGCGATGTCCTGTAAAGGATATGTGAGAAAGAAAAAAAATATCCTCATTAGCAAATGTGTGAAATTTACCTTTAGCGTCTCTGGAGTTTGTGTCAGCTTTTGCAGTATGATTATTTTCTGTTGATACGAGAGTTGTGTAAATTAAAGAAAAATGAAATAATGTAAATATGCGGTTAATGCTAACTTAAATAAAACTTTTACTATTGATAATAAATGCATGTTAATGTAAACATGATTTATTGTTGAGAAGAGATTCTTATTAAAGTACCACGTTGTATTGCTATGAAGAGATTAATTTTAACTGAAGTAGTACAGTCAAGAAATTAATTTGAACTATTATGATTTACTTTTAATAAAAGATTAATGCTAACTCAAGCAGCACAATGTACTGGTGAAACGGAATTAATGCTAAGTGAATCAATTGATTTATTGTCTGATGAGAAATGCATGCTATATAAAGCATTATGATTTACTGTTGATAACTGTGTATTGTTAATTGACGCAACATTATGTAATGGTAACAGAGACTTAACTGATTCAGTGCCAACTAAAAAGTAGGTCTGGACCAGAAATCGTGCAGAATTAAATGGACAAGTAGTCTAATGTAAATTTCCGTTCACTGAGAACTGAAATTGCGGAAGATGATACGAAACAAAACAATAACACATTGACCCATTTTTTTTCCCCATATCCTTTTACAGGACTTAGCTGTCAACACCAGCATCTTTCAGCTGTATGTTGATCTCTCGGCAAGATTACGCTAAGTAGTTTGCCATTGCTTTCTGAGCGGCCGGCTCACATACCCCGTAAGTTACCGATGCGATTCGAACCACTGCTGATTTGAACCGTCATCACGTACATTGACCCTGGTATGGCTATATATAGTCCTTCTGTCTAAATGGAAGGTCAAATTTGGCGACATATTATCCTGTGGCACTGAATAAGTTAAATTAACAGAAGCAATGTAATCGGAAGTTGATAATAGATTAATGGTGACTGAAGCAAAACAACTGACATGTGGTAAGCAATTATGTTTGCCTAAATATAATGATTTACTGTTGATAATTGAATGATTTTAACCAGGCATCACATTTTACTGTTGATAAGAGATTTAATGTTAACTGGATTGACACGATTTATAGCTGTAACAGATTAATGTTCACTGAAGCAACGCTATTCACTTTTGATAAGAGATTAATGCCATCTGATGCTTTATTGTTTACTGTTTATAAGATTTAAATGTAAAATAAAACATAAACACAATAATTGCATAATTTTTTGTTTGTTCGCATATCCTTTATAGTACATCGCTGTCAACATCAGCATCTTTCAGATGATTGTTGATTTCTTAGCAAGATTACGCTGAGTAGTTTATTGCATAATTACATAATTACAATTTACATAGTTTGTATTACAAGAGGAATTATGAGTTGCTGTTGACAGCTGTATTAATGATAACTGAAAAGCTATGAAACAAGATTAATGTTTATTGTATTACTATGATGTAATGTTTCAATGTGATCCATGTTATATGAAGTAACTAAACATTCAACGCAATCAATCTTGACCACTTTGCAATAGAGAACCCTACCCCAACCCACATCCACACAATTAGTTTGCTGGTTAATGCATTGAGGCGTATTGGATATGTGTAGCAAGCCCCATACTTGTTAGACCAATCAACACTCGGTGTGTGATGTGAAAATTATGACGGGGTCCGTCTTTATTTCCTCATACTCATATAAACTGGACCAACTTTATAGTCCAGGTCAATGTTTAAAAAAAAGAAAAGCTGCCTTGATGAGGATTCAAACCCTTGTTTGCTTGTGGCCTGATTTAAGTAAACTCTAATTTTCAGGAAAGCTGATAATAGCAGGCATGCTGGACTGTCAACCCGGTGGTCAAAAAGGCATCATTTTTAAAATGCTTCTGGGTTTGCAGGTCAACTAAGCCTAACATGTGTACAAGCTAATGTCTTGGAAAGTAAATGCAGTTTGTGTAATAATACTGACCACTAGTTGGTTAGTTGCTTGCTTGCTTGCTTGCTTGTGTTCGCTGGCTGTGAACTCCAGCGTGAAGTCCTGTATGTCGGATGAAGGTATCCTGTTGTCCAACATCAGTGTGATGTCATACAGGACCTGAGATTAGCGTGGGTATCCGTTGTCCCATTTCTGGCTTATTGGTGTGCAGACTGGTGGTTCCTCGCCGTACAGGCAGACACTCTCCGACTGTGGAAGAATCAGCGATCCTACTACGTTAGACGAAGGGACCTGCTGTCCAGGACGCACGACTAGGACGTGCTAGTAGGTCTTGGCCAGTATAGAACCTGGCCCTGGTGCCTTGGAAAAACCTCTGCGTCCCAGTTGGTTAGTTAGTTAGTTAGTTAGTTAGTTAGTTAGTTAGTTAGTTAGTTAGTTAATCGACAGATCATCCTCATTGCACATCGAACCATTCAGTCTAAGTGCTTGGATCCCCTCCTCAGTAAATCCCGCAACGTATAGCGGCTAACAACACCAATTGTGCTGGTTTATTAATCTTCTTTGGCTTCCTGCGTAGTGTTCTTGTTTTGCCACCCCTCTTTCAACTTTCTGTTATCACAGTCTGACCATAGTTGTAGATTCGCAGTCATCACGTGGTTCTCGTATTCGACTTGCTGCTCGTATCGCATTCAGAATATCAGCCTGGTCCATGGCCGACTACTTCACCCATGGAGTCCGACTGATTTACACAAATATGGGGCTAGCACCATTTATAGTGGGTAAAATGGTTGCTTATTTTTACTTTTAAATAAATGGCATATGAATATACCATCAAGAAACATATTGATCTAAAATGAAATAAATAGTCACATTGAAAAAGAACGATATACACTGTACCTGACTCGTCATTTTCGTAAATCGCATGCCTGTAATAGGAAATGGAAAGAAAAAAAATCACAATAATTGTGATTGCTTGCTCTCTTGCTCTGTCTCTCTCTCTGTCTCTCTCTCTGTCTCTCTCTCTGTCTCTCTCTCTCTCTCTCTCTCTCTCTCTCTCTCTCTCTCTCTCTCTCTCTCTCTCTCTCTCTCTCGAACTATCTTTCTCTCTTTCTCTCATTCTGTATATCTACGACTATGTATCCCTATATCTCACACTGTCTGTCTGTCTGCTTGGCTGCCTGCCTGTCTGTCTGTCTGCTGTCTGTCTGTCTGTCCTTCGTAACTGTTGCTTCACAATCTGGGATAGTTGCTTCAGATCTAATATGAAACGCTGAAGTCTTTGTTTAAAAACTGCATCTAGTCTCTGACAGAATGCTCGATAAAAGCAATATTTATATGGCCATGTAAGGCTTTCACTGCAGGAAAAACATTTCCTTGTTAACAAAGTCAAATTAATTCAAATCCGTTCACTAAACAGTCTAAACTACTTTATTGTTTACAAAAGTGTATTATGTTGATAATTCTCAATTTAAAATGATAAAGCAATGATATATTCATGTTCACTATAGTTATGAAACACAAGAGGCTGCAGCAGCATAGTGCTTGCTTCCCTTGACAATGACCCAGGTTCAATTCCCAACAGTGGTGGGATTCTCTATTCCCACCAGTGTGGCTCTCTTCCACCAATCATCCTAGAATGTGTTCTAGATCACTCTCAGCATTTTCTGGGGGAGAAATGAAGGAAGAGAACTGACCACCAACCTCATTATACTATGACTTGTAATCTTTCACTCGAATAACAGTAAGTGCTATGACCCTGTTTATAAGCATATAAACAAATATAAATAGACACAATTAACAGAGACAAATAAAATCCCCACATTTGAAATCTTACATTGAATTGATGGCAGTTTGATCTTTTTTCCCGCTGCATGGAACTCCTGAAATCAAACGTCATTATTGTATGTTATAGTATAAATGAAATGTAGAACAGACACAGAATATACAACTCAGTGTGTACGTGTAGGTCTAAGCGGTAGAGGATAAGAAACACGCTATGGTTAGGCAACTAATGTGATGAGGACAAAATATCCCGTTTAAGTACAGCACCACATAGTAGGGACTTATGGACCCTAGCAGCTTAATTAACTGTTTATGCTAATAGGCCTACAGATGACATGTATTTGTTCATAAAGTTCAACTGATTATGTTAATAAATATGATATGAATTTGATCACCAAGTTCAACACAGTTCTAACAAATACGATATGGATTTTCTTGGTAATTACTAGTTGTTGGTTGGGAACTTGGTATTATGTATTGACCAGATATGATCAGTTAACTCACTGTTGATGTGAGCAGACACATTACTCTACATTAGACTAGATTCTGGATGTTTAGATTAATGTACCACATGCAAAAGTTATAATATACACATAAAATATGTTATTTTTGTAATATTTAAGAATAGTGTTTAGTGGCAACATTTAATGAATACAAATATATTAAAGTTTCACGTAATGACTAAAACATAGTTAGGAAGCAGCTAGATGAAAACATTGATGACCATTACCGCTTCCTTAATGGTTTCCACAGGAATACAGAACTATTACTGCGGTGGGTTCTTTTCAGAAACTCCATATTTTGTATTAAAGGTGATAAATTACGCAGATATTGGTTTCCACGTTGGAATAAACAGGTAACCGATAATCTATGAATGTATTTCAATCTCCCTCACCTCTCTCTTAACTGTTCATATCAAGCAATATGTAAAAGAAGACTTTAAATGCCACTCAAATTAACAATTTGCATGCTGAGCATATTACATATTAAAATGTTATTTGACAGTTGAAAATTGAAAAGAACAGGCTGAATTGGCTGCTGCCTTGGAATAATTGCAAAATTAGAACGCCTACCCACATAGAATATTTATAGCATACAGGATTCCTATATATAGGTCGGTAACTTGCGGCGTATGTGAGCCGGTCGCTCAGAAAGCAATGCCAAACTACTGAGCGTAATCTTGCTTAGTACATCAACAGCAGCTGAAAATGAAAAATGCCGATGTTGACTGCAACGTCATGTAAGGGATATGCAACATTTTATTATTATATTATTTATGCAACATTCAATATATATATATATGATTCCTATATACACTCACTGGCATTACACAATTCATGCATGGGGGGGGGGGGGGGGGGGGCGCGCCTGAGTGGTCTTGAGGTATGGTGTCCGCCTCGAGTGCTGGAGGTCCCGGGTTCAAGCCCCGGTGATGCTGGGATATTTTCTCGTGGATTTCTAGTAATAAAATGTCCCCTGGTCTCTGGGTAGTGAGATTGGACGCCCGTGTGTATTGTTGCGCACGTAAAAATTCCCTTGGCAGTTGGAAATCTGAAAAGAGGAGCCTAACGGTATATGATTCCTATATACACTCACTGGCATTACACAATTCATGCATGGGGGGGGGGGGGGGGGGGGGGGGGGGCTCTGAGTGGTCTTGAGGTATGGTGTCCGCCTCGAGTGCTGGAGGTCCCGGGTTCAAGCCCCGGTGATGCCGGGATATTTTCTCGTGGATTTCTAGTAATAAAATGTCCCCTGGTCTCTGGGTAGTGAGATTGGACGCCCGTGTGTATTGTTGCGCACGTAAAAAATCCCTTGGCAGTTGGAAATCTGAAAAGAGGAGCCTAACGGCGCTGCCCGGACAAATTTAGAGTTAAAAATCTACCCAAAGTATTTCAGGATCCTCACCAGTGCTACGGAGTTCGTGCACTGAGCTGAGTTTCTCTAGACTCAGGTTAGGAGGAGAACGGAGTACTTATGGGTTGCACCCGTGTGCAGTGATGTTCATCCATCGACTAAACTAAACTAAACGAAACTAACTCATGCATAGTGATGAAATTCTTCTTGAGAGGTCTATTGGAGGAGACGAGCATGTATGGAAATATCTGTGCAACGAATATGATCCTGCACCAACACCAAATGGCACAAGTAAGCAAAGGTATGAAGGTAGGTCAGAACGATATGCGCCACAGTTATTATCTCAGCTAAGGATAAAGATAGAAGCATTACATTTGCACCAATTTAAGTTGAAGGTGTATAGCACATTGCACTTCAGTAAACCAATTCTAACTGCGACACAAAACCCTTGAAATGGCACATATTGATTACGTAGGTTACAAGCAGAGGGTTTTATAGAATATGTTATCCCAGAGAAGGAAATTGTTGTTAACATTCACTAACATTTGAGTGTTGTTTATGGCACTTTTGCAGACGACAAAAGCACAGTTAGTCGATGCGAGCATAGAGTTTTGGTTTCTGTAAGTGAAGATGCAGATGTGGCTGATACGCTACATTCTAGACGTCCTGCCACAGCCATCTGCCGGATTATGTTGGAAGGTGTTGACATCATGATTCGCAGAGATAGTCGAAACATAAGTCAATAATTTGAATTATCCATGCAGCTTTCAAGAGGCAAAGGTAGTGCGAATGAAATTTTCAAACACCTCGGATATTCAAAGGTTTGTGCAAGATGCGTTTTTCGAGCTCTCACAGAGGACCATAAGGTTCAAAGGAAAACAATTTGTTCGGAATTGTTGCGGAGGTTCGAGACAGATGTGGATGCTTTATGTTTTTTTTCGTCAAACATTGTTACAGGAGACGAAACTTGGGTTCATCGTTTTGAGCCGGAGACAAAGACAGTTAATGGAGTAGCATCATCAACATTCACCAGCGAGGAAAACATTCAGAGCAATTCCATCAGCTGGTGACGTCACGTTCACTGCCTTTTGGGAATTGATGTTATTATTCCCGTGCCAAAAGGTGGGACCTTCAGTTCCGAAATTTACAAAAAAAAAGCTCACTTAACACAATCGGTGTTACTGCAGGGGCAGGGTTAGGCCACACAAGTATCGAGATAAACTGCTTCCCCTTCACAACAACGTGCATCCTCACACAAGTTTTCAAACAAGGGAGGCAATCGACATAAATGTGGTAGAATGTACTGCCCCATCTACCTTACAGCCCAGACCTGGTGTCAGCAACTTGCTTGCGACAGGTCTTTCAGGACTCCCCTACTTTTGCACCGCACGAAATAACAACTCGTGTTATTTGCAAAAGGAATGCAATTTATTTAGAGCTGGCAATTTATAAGCTCTGCGAGCGGCATTGCTTCATTGACATTAAACAACATGGATGTAATGAAGTGGTGAGAAATGATATTAGTAATCACAATCTAAATCTAAAGCCTAATATTAACTATTGCCTAGAAACTTATAGCATTTGTCAAGAACACGTCTACTCTCTAATCGTCTCCAGTCTGGTCTGTCCTCACGCTACACATTGCGTGGTCAAGCACGGACGCTGTATCCTCCGTGCATTAGCGAGTCTTGCGTGCATAGCGTCCCCAGCACGCTGGCTCGTGAACTTGAGTAACCGGGTACTCCACGGTTACTCGTAAGGCCAAGCTTCCCAATGGCTTGGCGAAGCCCTCGCTCAAATGTCCTTAGTGCTCCCTTGGTTGACACAAATGTGTCCCCTTGTGAAGCTATTTATAGCGCTGGTGTCTCTCCTGTCTGGTGTCTCCCTACTAGACTTGTCTTAACTCTTATTAACTCTCTAAATACTTATTGGAGATTCTGACACCTGGCACCATCTGATTTCCATCATTTTGGTCCCCTTAAGAATGTTATCCATGAGACAAAGTTTGATGACAACTAGGGGTGATTATTGGAGTGAAGAAATGACTACGAGAACAGAACAAAATGTGGTACAGATCTCAGATACATGCTCTTGATTCCAGATGGCATAAAGTCGTTATAGTTGATGGGGATTATGTTGAGAAGTAGAAATGTTTGCTGCACATGTGCATGAACATTGTGACTAAAGTTCATTTATATGTTATCAACGGTTAAAGAGATAATTATTGTGGTGCATAACTTTCTGACCTACCCTTGTTGCAATAACAACAACTACAACAAACACAACATCAAAACTGACATCTAGAGCTATTAATCGAAAAAAGCCTAATTGCTTTTATGTAATAGCATTACATAATATGAAAAATGATATTTGCTTAAATACATACCTTTCCTTTTAATAAGACAGACAATTACAAAGATTACAATAATGACTAGTACAGCAGCAACAATGCCACCAACCATAGCTCCAACATCCCGTGCAGGGGAGTCACCTTTTTCAGAGCCAGGTGTTACTGGATCTTTGGAAATAAGGATACATTAATCAGAATTAACATTTTAACACATAAATCACATTTGAGTACCGAGAATAAGAATTGCTTATCGTGGTGTGGCACTATCACCACTTTGCCGTATAACTATGGGCAACAATGATAAAACACATTGGTAAACATGCCTGCAATCAGCAATCACCATCCATTAAGTTTTCATGCGTGCACACCACACTGCTTCCCTCAGTGTATACACAATTAATAATCTTAATTGTGACACATAGCAGTATCATCACACACACCCGCACACATGATCTGTTAAAGAAGTATAGGATCTTTGAAATACTTTTAAAAAGTTGTCCGCTGTGGAAAGAGTATTGTTTCCTTGGATTCCTATATACCGTATCAATTGTTGTTCGCATCAATAGCAATCAATCTACAACTGTAAGTAAATCATTTGACTGAGCATTATATTGATTATTATAGTGCATGTATCATGCTTCTTTAGATTTTTTTATTACTGATTTTTGCTGTAAGTTAACTAGTGATTTATTTAGTCTCTGCTCCTGTTCTACAATTCACTGCTGTAAACATTGTTAGAGACAAAGTTAAAAAAAAAACTCAGCTTAGTTGATAGCAGCATGTATCGAAAAGGGACTAGATGTATGTCGGATTGAGAGAAAGAAAGAAAGAAAGAGAAAGACTTAAGACATATGGAAGAGAGGACATACTGGTAAAATATGAGGTGTTTAACTAGCAGTGATAGAGAGACAAAAAAATAATTAAAAAAACACAGACAAGTGGAGATTTGGGGGAGGCAGAGAGAGAGAGCGAGGGAGAGAGAGAGATAGAGATAGATAGAGAGAGAGAGAGAGAGAGAGAGAGAGAGAGAGAGAGGAGGGGGAGAGAGGAGAGAAAAGCTAAATTAGAAAAAGAAAGAATAGATGACATGAAATCAGACTAAGTTGTAAATGTATTCTCAGGCTGCCACTTACAGTGCCTTTAGCTCTCACGCATACATGTCAGAGGCGTATTCAATCTAGAATGCACTGGTAGTAGCCATGTATTTCCATTTGAATCCAATTGATGAAACACACGAACATACGGACACTTACACCTGGATAGGTTTCAGGGGATGACTGACACTTTTGGATTGAGAAATAGAAATTAAATCTCAAGATTCCTCTAGTTTATGAGGAATGGCATGTGATTTCTAACTGCATCTAACTTCAAGTCAAGAGAATGATTCTGAAATTGTGAAGCTCGTTACTCAAATGAAACGAGCTCACCTTTTGCTGACTACTGGCAACAGTTACATATAGCAAACTGGCTGAGGGTAGCTTCAATTTCTCACCTAATTCCAATTCCAATTCCAATTTTTCTAAACAAAACTTCCAAATTCGGCCTCGTTCAACCTGCTTCGTCAGCTGTAGTTATTGTTGAGGTCCGTGGTTTTTGTGGGTTCCTTCACCCTAATTCTTGTCTTGTGCGCTCTTACGAGTAAGTCCTATCTCGGACTGGTTATGTAGCGTTTGTGTCTGTAACGTTATCAGCGGGATCGGTCGGCGGCTGTCCTTTGTGCATGTTTCCTCTTGTGGTTTTCTTTGTTGGTGCAGGCTCCTGGCACGTCAGGCTTGACTGATTGCAGTCCTTAAAAAGACTTTTTATTTGGTATTTTTGCATTCTCTTTTGTGTATTGCCTGTAGAAGCTTTTCAATGTGATATGCCTCCTTATGCCTTCTTTCACTCCCCTTCTCGCGTTTGAGTTCTTGCTGTCTTTCGATTGCTTCCTCCGTGGTCAGCCATAAGACGATTTCTCCGTCATCTATAAAGTATTGCCATGTGTGTTCGTCATCCTCGCTTTTTAAATCTGGTACTGTGGCGGTACGGGGAGGGGGGGGGGATTGGTTTCCCCTTGAGTTTCTAGCATTCTTTTCTTTTTCTTCCATGCGCCTTCTGTATTCCTCGCACTTGAGTCCGTATTTTCTCTTTATCTCTGCATTTCTTTCATCGGTAAATGCTGTCGGTGTTGGGTTGTCCTCTATGCCGTTGTCAGGGTGCTCATCTCGGCTTTCTTCGGATCTACGGTGGTATATTGACTTCCCTTTGAATGTCTCGGGCGTCGTGGTTGGGCTGCTGGCTTTCGGTTGCGGTTCAGGTTCGGCCTCTTGGTTTTAATCCTGCGATTTCTCTGTGATTTCTTGCATGGCTTCTGTTGGTTTCTTTTGGAGAAGTTCCATTTCAGCTTTCCGTAGTTCTCGCTCTAATTTAATGGTTTGTAGGATTTCTTCCTTCTACTTCTTTATCTGTGCCATGTGTTCCACTTCTTGCTTGATGTTTTGACGGATCTTCTTTATTTCAGCCAGCAGTTTCTCATTGTCGCTGGTTGTTGTCGGCGTCAGCAGTGCCTTGACTTGCTTCTTCAGCTCGTCTATTTGCTTTTGCAGTTGATCTTTTTCCACTTATGAGATGCCCGTGGCTGTCTCGCATCTCCGCATTGCTTCGTTGTATGATGTCTTGGTGTTGATGGCGACCTTTAACACGTCTCTGTGTCGTTGCAGGTACGGACAGCCCAGGTATCTTGCCCCATAATTGCCCAGGCAGTTGGCGCACTTTCTTTTGTTGTTAGGTGCTCGGAATTCCGTGTCCAGCTTGGTCAGCGAACTCTCCTCGAAGGCGTGGTGATCGGCGCAGTAACGGAAGATTTCCGTCTTACTGCGACATATTGCTCTGCTGTGACCGGCCCTCTGGCATCTGGAACATTGGTTGACTTTAGGGATGAATCTCTCTGGTTGCTGCACTCTCTTGTTGATTGATACTGTTGTCGGCATCTCGCTGTCCTCTGTCGTAACCACCACCAGGGTTGTAGGAATCTTGGAGTAGGCGAGGAGCTGCTACGCCTTCAAGAATAGGATGTGGAGATTCTCATCTTGTAGCTGCTTCAGAATTTCTTGGTCTGCCAGCTCCACTTGGATTCGTTTGACAACCCACTTGGTTGTCGGTGAGTCAGTGTTTCCGACTCTGGTGTCTTTCTCCTCCCTTTGCGTCTCAGTAGGCTTGTCTCTTGTTTGTAATGGGTTGTCGTTTTCCTTTCTCGTGGTAGCTTCGTTAAAGGATGCTTGAGGTTCTTGTTATGTACTGCAGCTCGCCGGTATGTTCACTCCGCTCGTCTTCTTGTCGGCTCCCATGCTGCACATCTTGGATACCGCGTGTTTCTTGGTGTTCTTGCCACGTGCAATTTCCCCCCGTATCAGGCTTCTTGACTTGTTCAGGTGACTTATCTTGAGATATTTCTCACCTTTTAACATTTCTGCTTTTAACATTTCTATCAGTGGAAAGTAATGGGGTGTGGGTGGAATTAAGAAGACACCAACATCCGGCTGCAAGAAATTATTCTTGATGAGCAAACGGAGGAGCACATGTCAAAGCATATGCACACCTTGGCAGAAAAACAAGGAATGGGAAGCTGGAGGAAATCACAGTTCAACAGAAAAAGAAAATACATACTGCACAATGGAACTTCAAAGTCAAATGTACAACCTCGATCTGTCAAGACTCACTTATCAACATCTACCAGAGCTCTAGGCAATAAAATATGTAGAAATCATATTATTAATTTTAGAGGTTCACCCAATGTTCCTGTCCATGTTTCACTCTTAAATGGACTAAAGCCACAGTTTTTTGTTTTTTTAAAGTTTAGTTTTAATCGACAGATCAACATCAAGGACACGGATGTAGCTCATAAGTGCTCCGTTCTACTCCTAACTCAAGCCTGAGTCCCCAGAATCTCACCTCAGTGCACGAACTCCGTAGCACCGGCGAGGATCTTGACATACTTTGAGTAGATTGTTAACTCGAATTGTTGCCCGGGCCGCGCCTTTAGGCTACTCTTTTTCGATTTCCAACTGCTAAAGGATATTTTACGTGCGCAGCAATACACACGAGCGTCCGATTTCACTACTCAAAAACCAGGGGAAATTGTTTTATTAGAAGTCCACGTGAAAATATCCCGGGCCTCACCGGAGCTTGAATCTGGGACCTCCAGCTCTCGAGCGGACACTATACCTTGAGAACACTCAGCCCCAGTTCCTCATAAAGTCACATATGGAATGCAAAACCAAATAACCTTAATTACTAGTGATTAAGTGACAGAAGAAAAAGTGACAAGTTTAAAGGACTGTATGCAAGTTGCACAAGCTGAAAATCGTTAGGCAGTTGTAATCAACAATTTTAGGCCAAACAGGGTCTGGTAAGTTTACATTTTTGAATTAGAAAAAAAAACTATTCAGGAAAAGAATGTTTACAACTTGTGTGACTCTGGTATAGGCACACAGCTAGATTCTTGTTAGTACTACATAACTCATTCAATGTATTGAGATTCACCTTGTGTCATCTATGGTAAGAGTAAGGAACACTTATACTGGTATCAGTATCATTCAAACGTGATTGTTAACCGAAACTAAACTAAATAAATCCATGTATACAAAATGAACTTACCTCCCTCAATTATCTCAAATGAGTAAGTCAGTGCTCCCACAGTATTGTTAATGTTCAGACTATAATTTTGGAAAATACTGGCGTTTCTAATACTGATCTCCAATGACACAGTGCCACAGGGAGGTTCCTGTGTTGTGTAGTTCAGTTTGTAGAAATCAGAAGGGAGGATATAATTATTACTATTCAAGGTCACAGTTGGTTCTGGGTATCCAAAGACGGGGACATTAATCAACACAGAACCATTTACTTGTTGTTTATAACTCTGACTCAGACTGTTAGGGTCTCTGAACTGTTGAGCACCTGTAGAAAACATGACGAGTTGTTGTCATAGAATGCACACTAGAGGCTACTTTTATCAATAACATAAAACACATGGTTAACTGTTACCTCAATAATGGTAAGCTGACATTGATGCATAGCTTCTCAGATAATTGATTTGATTTTGAATTAGTATATATATATATGAATAACCGTACTATTTGGACACACTTTCGTGAACAACCTTATTTCGCCATAATCTTCCACAATTTCAATCTGCTGATTTACCAAACGCATTGGTAAGATAAACGAAAGTGGAGAACATTTCGGAGTTCTGTTGCTGACATTTTCACACAATTGCTTAGAAGGACATTGAAACACACGGATACTGGACAGACAGGCGACCATGCTAGCCACTGCATGCACCTGGCTCCCCACCTCTATATTGCGTTAAATAAATGCATGCTATTTCCATGACATTTATGTTGTTGTTGGATTGAACTCAAGCGTAGTCCATACACATCCTATTACGTCTAGTGCATTGGGCCAATTTATGCATGTGGATTAGTTTTCTCTAAGTGTTCCTTGCCATGAGGAAAACACGCTGCAACGTTTTAGGTACATGTCATTTATGTCTCCAAGTCAAGGGCGAGAAGTCAACATTTTAGTCCAGCTGACCAGTATAAGGGTTAAGCCCACTACCTCGGCATCAGTACACAGGAAGTTTAAAAACGAATGCTCTTTTCCATTCAGCCAGGCTGACCTCCAAACAGATCACGAGACTAAGTTGACTAGCATCTGTAGTTACATTAACTGATTTAAGTTCCAGCAGGCGTAAATAACTATTACACAGACACAGAACTTACATTTCACATAAACTGCCACTGTTTTATTTGTAGCTGCTTGACCTGTCTCAGCGTGACACATGTAAACTCCTGTATCCATGCATTCTGTCATGGCCTTGATATAAGTCAGTGTTAGATTGAATTTATGAGTGGGACCAATGAGCGACTTTATCTCTGTTCTATCCTTTCTCAAAGACAGACTTGGAGAGGGATTACCCTCTGCTTGACACAAAATGCTCACACTGGAATTATTTTCTATAATTACTTGTCCTGAATTGTTGTTGGCTTCAACAATAATGATAGTGGGTCCAACTGTAGAAGAACAACATTGAGCTATGCATTTGCATTATGACAAATAAGTATTATACAAATCAGATAACATATCACTTGGGCTGAAAGATTCGTAGTCTTTGAACTCACATTTATATGATACATGTGTGAACACTACTTACAGACTAACTTACTGGAAGACTGCTGGAAACAACTATTCCCAAACTACCAAGCTAGTTGTCTTTAAAACGAAGTGTATACATATATACGTACACTCCACTTGCAAAGATTGAGAATGAGACATATATAATTATAGAGAGAAACACATAGCTCTAAGAGAGAGAGAGAGAGAGAGAGAGAGAGAGAGAGAGAGAGAGAGAGAGAGAGAGACCAACAGACAGACAGAGAGACAGAGAGAAAGAGAGAAAGGCCATGAAAAAACGAACTGTATTTTAAAAGTTTTTCAACAATCATATAAATTAATTTGCAACATGTGTGTATGTGAGAGGGAGAGAGAGAGAGAGAGAGAGAGAGAGAGAGAGAGAGAGAGAGAGAGAGAGAGAGAGAGAGCGAGAGAGAGAGCGAGAGAGAGAGAGAGAGAGAGAGAGAGAGAGAGGAGAGAGAGAGAGAGAGAGAGAGAGAGAGAGCTGTTTGCACATATAAGAGCATATATTTACAGTCTACCATAAATTTATTTTTCAGTAGAATTATAATCACATTGAGCCGGGAGTGCAGGGAGTGGCCAGCAGGGGCCACGGAAGTGGAAATCCAGCAACTAATTCAGGATAATGCTCGCCCGGGTGATGTGATTATCTACACTGATGGTTCGGAGTTGAGAGGTATGATAAGTGCCTGGGGGTTCTTGGCAAAGGCTAATGGTCGACGTTTGGTGCAGGAGAGTCTGGCATATGATACCACAGCATCTAGCTTAAGAATGGAGGTGGAGGCGGTCAGTGCAGCTTTCTGCTGGATGGAGAATACGATACACACACACATCGTGATTGTAACTGACTCAGAAAGCATGCTGAGTAAGGTGAGGGCAGGCAAGCTTCGTGTCGAGTGGCTTGCTTCGCTTCGGAAGTCACGGGTGGCAAGCATCGTCTGGATGTTTTTCTCCGGGGCATGCTGGTGTGCTGGGGAATGAACAGGCGGACAAATTGGCTGACTCTGCAAAACTTGGTGGAGTATTGATGCATGATAAGGCAGACGTGGTTACTGCCTTGTGGGAGCACGTGTACACCTCGGAGGAGCAAATGGATTACCATGGTCTGGGAAGAATGAGACAGCGAGGAGTGACGAGGGGATCTGGCCGACGCTCGACGCTCAGAGGAAAGGCGAGACGGACATATAATCAGATTGCTACTGGTACTATTGGTGTTGAAACTCTTCGATGGCTGCTGAGGATGGGGACGGAGCGCTTATGGGAATGCCCCGAATGCTGTGATGTCGGTTCCTAAATCAATCAATCAGTCAATCAGTAATTAACCCAGTCCTTGTATTCATGTCTTTCCTAACATACAGCCAACCAACTTGCCATTGAACCAAAACTTACAGATATGAACCATCTATTTACAGAACTTTGAAATTGTGGGTGGTCTGTGTACTACATGTAGTGCATTAATAGTCATCTACTTCATGTATTGCGTCCATAGGTATCCTTTTTTCTGAGCTTTATTTGGGTTAAATGGAACACTTCAGTAGACAGAAGCTATTGTATGAAGACATAAACAGGTATTACAGTAATTAACCTTTAGTAACCATTAGCAAGATGAAAAACATACCAATAAAAAGATGTCAACTGAAACGATAAAAAGAGAGTTGAGGTGCTACATAGCGCCTGTTCTTTTCTATGGATGTGAAACTTGGACAATGATCAAGCTGAAAAACATCTGATTGCTGCAGAAATGAGGTTTCGGAGGAGAATGCAAAGAATACCATGGACAGACAGAAAAACCAATGACCAAGTACTACAGGAGACAAATGAAAACCCTAAATGATTAGAGAAACTTGACGTAGACAGTCAAAATTATTTTGGCATGTTATGAGAAGAAATGAAATGGAGAACTTGGTGACAACTGGCAAGATCGAAGGGAACATACCAAGGGGAAGACCGTGAAGTAAATACCTGGATGGCTTGGCTACATGGCATGGTCGAGATAGGGACACTGAACTGAACCACGACTCTGGTGATCGAGTGAAATGGCGAGTCATGACCGCAAACGCTTTCCGGCATGACAAATGATTGATTGATTGATTGATTGATGTTGCTATTATTATTATTATTATTATTATTATTATTATTATTATTACTATTATATTTGCGGGGCTGTTTAAGCTTTCCACATACATCATTCTCTCTCTTCTTCTGTCGCCCAGTATGCCCTGCCCAGAATGTTTCCCCTCACATAAGGCTGATTTCTCTACCCCACCTCTTCTGGTGATAGTCCTCATGCACTTCATGTACTTGTCTCCTGTTGTTTGTCCATCAAGAATGATGATGACCATTCATTTCATCCAGTGGGGTTGAAGGTATGGAGCCGTGGGTTCTAAGATGGCTGTTAAGGCCTATTTTGGCTCGAAATTTTCTTTGACAATGTGGGCAAAGAATTCTTGACGTTTCTGGAGGAGGATTTCCTGCAGTGGTTTTTCTGTCCTTCACAGCTCTTGCAGTCCTGGTTGCCTCACACATGACTGCACCCTTGCGTAATGATGCACGCCACGAATTTCGGTCTCTGGCTGCAGCCTCCCAGGTGTCATGATGAATTTCAAAAGCATTCAGTGAGATTTTCAGAGTGTCTTTAAAGCGTTTCCTCTGGCCACCTTGGTAGCGTTTACCACAACGCAGTTCGCTGTAAAAAATTCGTTTAGGGAGCCTGTGATCTGGCATGCGAGTCAAGTGACCAGCCCAGCGAATCTGATTCTTCATCAGTAGAGTGTGGATACTGGGCATGGACGCTCTTTCTAGGACTTCAGTGTCTGGAATCTTGTCTTGCCATTTAATCTTCAGTAGCTTCCTTAGGCAGACTGTGTGGAAGTGGTTTAATTTCCTAGCGTGTCGCTGATAAACAGTCCAGGTTTCACAAGCATATAGCAGTGTGGATAATACAACTGCTTTGTAGACTTTTAGCTTTGTTTGCAGGCTTATTCCAGTTCTGTCCCATACATTCTTGTACAGTCTGCCAAAGGCCGCACTGGCCTTGGAGATTCTTGCATTCACTTCGTCATCAATTGTGGACAGCTTGTGACACAGTGCTGCCAAGATAGGTGAATTTGTCCACAACACTTAGATTATGACCATTCACTTTGATATTCGGCACAGTGTGATTATTCCCTGGAGCTGGCTGGTACATAACTACAGTCTTCTCCAAGTTGATATTGAGCCCAAAGTTGGCACAGGCATGTGAGAAAGCTGAAACATTATGTTGCATGTCCGCCTCTGAGTTGGCGTATAGAGCGCAATCATCAGCAAACAGGAGCTCTCTGACGGTGTCGCTGTTAATTTTGGTTTTAGCTTTCAGCCTTCTGAGATTGAATAACTTTCCATCCATACGGTAGTTGATGTCTATTCCAATGTCGTCGTTCTCGAAGGCATTCATCAACATGGCTGAAAACATGAGGCTGAACAGTGTTGGTGCCAGGACACATCCTTGCTTCACTCCATTGGTGACAGGAAAGGGTTCAGACAGTTCACCATTTTCCTGTACTCTTGCCTGCATGCCATCATGAAATAGCCGCACTATTTGGACAAACTTTCGTGGACAACCATATTTTGCCATTATCTTCCACAGTCCTTCTCTGCTGACTGTATCAAAAGCCTTGGTAAGGTCAATGAAAGTGGAGAACATTTCGCAGTTCTGTTCCTGACATTTCTCTTGCAGCTGCCTTGCAGCGAAAATCATGTCAACAGTTCCACGTTATTTTCTGAAGCCACATTGACTCTCAGGAAGAAGACCTTGATCGAGATGGGCCGTGAGGCGATTGAGAAGAATTCTGGCGAATATCTTCCCTGCAATTGAAAGCAAGGAGATGCCTCGGTGGTTGTCACAGGATTGGCGGTTTCCTTTACGTTTGTAAAGGTGGACTATTGACGCGTCCTTGAAATCTTGTGGCATGGTCTCGTTCACCCATATGTTTGTAAAGACTTGGTGAAGCTGCTCTGTTAGGACCGGCCCACCTGCCTTGTATATCTCTGCTGGGATGGAGTCAGGACCAGGTGCCTTGCCGCTGGAGAGTTGCTGGATGGCTTTGTTTACTTCCACTATGGTTGGCAGGTCATCAAGTGTCTCATTGGTGGGAACTTGAGGAAGGCAGTTGATGGTTTCATCATCGAAGAAGGAAGTTGCATTTAAGATGTTGCTGAAATGCTCTGCCCAGCGTTGAAGGATTTCTTTCTTATCGGTGACCAATGTTCCCCCATCTGCACTGAGGAGTGGAACTATGCCTGGTGATGTAGGACCATAGACCGCTTTCAGTGAGTCGTAGAAGTTTTTCATATCATGTCTGTCAGCAAAGCCCTGAATTTCATCAGCTTTGCTGCTCAGCCAGGAGTCCCGCATGTGCCGAAGTTTCTGCTGCACTACTCTCTGAATGTTCTTGAAGGCATCTTTTTTTTATGTTGACTTCGGGTCATTCAAATGTGCCTTGAGGAGAAGATGATTTTCGGCCAGCAATTGGTTGATGTCTTAGGAATTTTCATCAAACCAGTCTTTATGCTTTCGAGGGTCTGGACCCAGGATTTCCATAGCCGTGTTGTAAATTATGTCCTTTAGGGCTCTCCATTCTGTTTCTGTATCCTGTTAAGCTGCAGCATTGGGCTTGAGGCGGTCTTCCAGCATATTTTCAAACGACTGCTGCATTTTCTTGCTGTTTAGGCGGGTGACATTTAGCTTTTTTTGCATTTTCACCCTGTCAGAGTCTCGAATGTTGCCGGTATGCAGGAACATCGTTACGCCCGCCAGGCGAGTATTAGTTACCTGCCCGCGAGGTTGCTGGCTGACGTGACAGCCAGCGGTCAGGCAAGGACAAAGCAAGACGCGTGCAGTCCGCGCGCGTCCAGCCATAGAGGGCAAGCGCTTTGTGAGAGACAAGAGACAGCTTTGGGTACTCGGACCGGACTGACGTGTGGGTAGAGAAAGGCTTGTGTAGTTCTGTGCCCGAAAGTCGAGTGCTTGTATTATCTTGTGAGATAGACTGTAAGCTGTGGGTTGTCTGTAAGTGTATTGATATAGTATTTATGTATTGTGATGATCATTCCATGCACTAGATCGTATTGCATGTGATCGGTAAATAAATCCATTGAACCACTTGTCGTTGTGTCTCAAGTCCAATCATGTTGTACTTGTACTTGTCTCACACGTGTTAGGTATAACGAGCCAGGTTTAAGACCCTGACATGTGTGGACGTGGGGGATCGTCCGGGTTTTGAAAAAAAAAATTGTTGACTGACGACATTACGACCTACAATTACACTCAACGCCATACAAACCTAACCAAAACTTAGTGACAAGCATACACACCACATAAAATAGACGTTAATTTATTTCCTCCAAAACAAAGCAGGTTTTCTGTGCCATCTGAAACCCTTGCCCGTAGAGGTCATTCGTGTTTTGAACTAGCGACCCTACAGTTCCTAACTCTAGTGTGAACCGTTCTCCACCGCATCCAGTACACTTGAGTATATTTTTCTTTCTATATACTTTCGGATGCAAATTTGGGCACAAATTGTAAGTTGAACAAAATTGTAAATTGTAAATTTTTCACTATACTAACAACTTATAACTAATTGTGTATCTGACCACTCATTTGCATTTATTATTACCATCATGTCTTCATTAAACGACTTCATCGAGATGGGTTTGAAGCTGAAGTTAACTGGTGATGAGTTAACAAAGTGGAGTGAAAGGAAATACTCTGAATACCTCCTAGTACAGGAAAAAGCGCACGAACGCGAAGAGAGAGCAGCTGAAAGGGCTGCCAAACAGGCGGAAACAGCATTAAAGCAAGTAGAGACTGAAAAAGCTGCCAAGCAAGTAGAGGCAGAAACAGCCTTAAAGCAATCAGAGGCAGCAATAGCCTTAAAGCAATCAGAGGCAGCAATAGCGTTAAAACAGGCATAGCTAGAGTTATCTGCAAAAACAAAACAGGCAGAGTTAGAACTAAAGAAGGCAGAAATAGCAGCTCAGAGTAAGCGGGAAGAGCTGGAATTACAATTAAAAATTAAACAACTTGATACTGAGACTGCCATAAACAAAGAGTCTAAGAAATCTGAGAGACTGGAGAAAGAAAACAAGTATAAAAAGTATCAAGGTATTGTAAGAAATTATACCTCAGGTGACTGCATTGCAGCCTTCACCCACAATTTTGAAACCTTAATGGACCATTACCAGGTCCCAATATCTGAATGGAATATTATTTACATGAGGAGTTTGTCAGGGGAACCTCTGAAGGTCATAGAGACTATTCCCAAAGACCTCAGGAAAGATTACCATTATCTAAAATCAAAGATTATGGCACATTTTATGCTAGATGAAGCAGGCTACAGAGAACAATTCAGCAAGTTGAGCCCAAAATCGACTCAAACGTTCTCTGACTACCTCTGCTTAGTCCGAGATATATTTGCAAAATGGACTTCAGCAGCCAAAATAAATAAAGATTACCAGAAATTAGAAGATCTAATTATCAGGGATAAAGTCATCTCATCCCTTCCATCAGCATTTTCTAAATTTTTGCAAGAGAATGAATGTACGAGTGTAGATCAGATTGAGAAACGTGGTTCGGCTTATTATACAGCCAATAAACATTGTTTTGCTGGTGAAGCTATTGATACAAACTTTGTAGCATCGGCTAACTATGAAAAACCTCAATCAGAACCCTATCATAGGCAAAAACCATATAAGCCTACGTCTGAGAAATATAATCATTGTAGATATTGTAACTATTCACACCACCAAGGCGAGATGTGTGACAAGAACCCCGCATATCTTACATATCTACTGAACATCGTAAATAGACAAGATAAGGAACGTAAATCCTTCAGAAATTTACTTAAATGTTTCCTCTGTAAGGCGTACGGGCATTTTCGTCATGCTTGTAAAGGAAGGCAAATGACCAATAAAGCAAATGCCGCCTTATTTGATAGTTCATCATCAGATGAAGAACAATCAGAGAAACACCCCTGTGAACTCAGCACAGCCTTTTGACATGTTTAACGCAAATAAATGTACTGTTTGTAATACCTTTTATGAAGATGGCGTTTTAACATGCGGCCACTCCATTCCTATTGCCAATGAAGAAGCTAATTTGGTAATAGACTCCAAAGGCAGAATAAACATCCATCAGGGATATGTGAATGGCAAGCCCGCTACAGTCCTTCGGGACACCGGCAGTTCACTTATTGGACTGAAGAGAAAGTTCATAATGCCTACAGACTATACAGGCAGGCACGTAACATGCAGAACATTCTCTGGGAATATTGAAAAGTACCCATTAGCACCTTTCCTCACTGGGAAAGTAAAATGCATAGCATTAACTAACCCTGTTTGTGATATCATCATTGAAAATTTACCAGAGGTGAATGATATACCCCATGATATAACATCTGTTTGCATTGATGAGAACTTAACATCATCACCATCAAATATCATCATTGAGAATGTTGTATCACCAAATGAATGTATGATACCTAATGTAGCACTAAGATCTCATGACATCATTGATCAAACTGTTTCACCACCATCTGATATCATTGAATGTGTGAACGCAGTAACTAGATCTACTGCTAGAGTGCAAGATGAAATTAATCAAACTGAGGCTATAGAAATGATTAGCCCAGTGATACTACCTCCTAAAACTATGAAGGAGACTTTTGTAACAGCCCAAAAAGCTGAACCTTCATTGTCTAAATATTTTAATCTGATCGGCCAAAAGCCAAAGGTAACCAAAAATGCAAGATGACATTTTGCTTTGAAAAATTGCATCCTCACCAGGTACTATACCAGAGGTGACAGCACAACAGAGCAAACTGTTTTGCCAGTTCAATACCGTAAGCAAGCCTTACATCTTGCCCATGATATACCTCGTGCAGGGCATATGCATATTCTAAGACTAGATCAAGATTACTAACACAGTTTTATTGGCCCAAATTCTGCAATGACATTAAGCAGTATTGCAGAAGTTGTGACATCTGCCAAGAACTGGTAAAGAAAGGTAAACACCCACAGGCAAAGTTACAAATCACTGACTTAGCCAGTCGACCTTTTGAGAAAATATCTGTCGACATAGTGGGCCCTCTTAATCAGATAACAACCAGAGGGAATAAATATATTATTACCAACATTGATCTATGTAGTCGCTGGCCTGAAGCGATTCCGCTAAAGAACATAACTGCCAATGATATAATGGAAGTTTTCTTCCATATATTTTCACGGATAGGATTTCCAGACACTATCCTATCAGATAGGGGAACTCAATTCATTGCCGCATCTACTCAAGCTTTCACTAAGATGTTAGGGGTGAAGCAACGTTTCAATTCTCCGTACCATCCTCACTCAAGTGGAATCATAGAAAAATTTAACGGTGATTTAAAGCATATGCTTGCGAAAGTCACACAAGAGCATCCCAACAACTGGGACATATATTTGCCTGCTATACTTTTTGCTTATCGCAAAGTTCCACATTCTAGTACTGGGTTCTCTCCTTTTGAACTTATCTATGGTGCCAAACCACGTGGCCCATTGACTATCTATCATCAAATGTTAACTGAAGCCACTCCAATACTTAAACCCATATCATCATACGTATACGTTACATCATTGCGTGAAAGAATCATCAAATCTTGTATAATTGCAAAAGAAGCACTAAAAGTATCTGGTGCTACATATAGACAATATGCAGACAAAGGTAACAGGACAATAACGTTGACACCTTGACAGGACGTACTTCTTCTCTTACCTAGTGACAGACACTTATTAACTGAGTCTTGGCAGGGACCTTTTAAAGTTATAAGACAGATTTCAGCTGTAGACTATGAGATTAAAATAAAAGACAAACACAAAATATTCCACATTAATATGCTAAGACCATATTACAACAGAGATAACGAACAAGACGATACAATAGCTTGTACAGTAATAATAGACCATGAAGATGACGAAGATAGTGACGAAATTCCAACGCCTGCAGTAGACACGACGAACTGCTTGAAAGAAATCAAAATAAACCCAAACTTAACTCAAGCAGAAACAGACAGCTGCAAACATCTCATACAACAGTACAACACCATCTTCTCCAACAATCCAGGACAAACAGAATTAGTACAGCATCACATCATACTCACTTCAAACACACCCATAAGATGCAGACCTTACACCATTCCAGTGCATTACAAGAAACCTTACATCAGGAAATCATTAGTTTAGAGAAAAACAACATCATTAGACGATCCCAATCACATTTCTCATCTCCAATGGTCATGGTACGCAAAAAAGGACAATACGATAAGACTCTGTATCGACTATAGGAAATTAAATAAAATAACTCTTCTTGATCTAGAACCAATGTCCAACTCTGAAGATCTATTGACAGAACTGACAGACTCTAGATTCTTTACGAAGGTAGACATGACGAAAGGTTACTGGCAGATAACGGTAGACGAACAGAGCAGACACCTGACAGCATTTGCCACACCTTGGGGACTGTACGAATGGTGCAAACTTCCATTTGGGCTGGTCAATGCCCCAGCGACATTCGTACGTATGACACGACTTTTACTAGTAGACATACCAAATATTATCTGTTACATGGACGACATTTGTGTTCACACAAAGACAATGACAGACCATATAAAGACATTACAGCAGACATTTGAACGGATCAGACAGCACGGACTGACGGTAAAGCGGACAAAAGTAGACATAGCCTATCAGGAAATATCTTTCTTGGGGTACAAAATATCTAATAGCTTTGTCACGACAGACGATAACATCGTGTCCAAAATACTGAAACTCTCACTTCCGACTACGAAAAAGCAAGTCAGAAGTGTGTTAGGATTACTAAATTATTATAGACAGTTCATACCTGATTTTGCTGAACTGACTGAAAAATTTACTAACCTACTAACGAAAAATCAACCTGAAATTATTGTAAACAATCAATGCCTAAAATTTGCATTCCAGAAAGTTTTATCTTATTTCTCTGAGAATAGTTTAACTCTTTCACTACCAAACAAAAACTGGGCTGTGACCAAACAGAAATTTATGGCAGAAAATTGGAACTAGGGGTGTGTTACAATAATGCTTTTAAAATGGTTAAGATGGTAGCAGATCTATTGTATTACATATCAAATTAAAGAGGATTGCACAAGGAACATGACAGTGTTAATAATTAATTGATAGGTTACAAATATTATGACAATAATGAGAGGTTTAATAATAACAACTGAAATTAAAGAGGTAAAAATTATTAAAAAAACTGCACTTATAAGGTGTTTTCTACACTCCTATACTGCTAATCATGTTTAATTTACTGAATAATCAAACAAACACCACTTGTCTTCAAGAATATAAACAGTATTGCTCATTAAAGTAACCCAAAAAGAAGTTTGGTTCATATTCTGAACCATGTCTTTTTAACAAAAAATGACAAAAAATAATGGCTGAAATCTGGAAGGTGGGTCTCTCACAGTAAAGTTATGAAAATGGTTAAAATTGTAGAAGAAATGTTGTATTATATATCAAAATAAAGGGGATTGGACAAGGAATATGTTGGTAGGAGAATTTCTGCTTTAGGTTGTAAATAAAATAAAAATAATAATATAATTTGTAAAATAATTGGACAAAAGTAGGTAAAAATAATGTAAACATTGCACTTAGAATGTGTTTTCTACACTCCTATACTGCTAATCATGTTTAATTTACTGAATAATCAAACAAACACCACTTGTCTTCAAGAATATAAACAGTATTGCTCATTAAAGTAACCCAAAAAGAAGTTTTGGTTCATATTCTGAACCATGTCTTTTTAACAAAAAATGACAAAAAATAATGGCTGAAATCTGGAAGGTGGGGTCTCTCACAGTAAAGTTATGAAAATGGTTAAAATTGTAGAAGAAATGTTGTATTATATATCAAAATAAAGGGGATTGGACAAGGAATATGTTGGTAGGAGAATTTCTGCTTTAGGTTGTAAATAAAATAAAAATAATAATATAATTTGTAAAATAATTGGACAAAAGTAGGTAAAAATAATGTAAACATTGTACTTACCGAGGGGGCGTTGTTATCCAATATCTCTTCACTGCTAATCCAATTGAATTTACTGAACAAACAACACTATTCTAAACTATAAACACCATTGCTTCCAATCAACCATCCGAAAAGAAGTTTTGCCGCAGATTCTGAATCATGTATCCATAATCAACTCAGGAGGGAAGCCTACTCGGTTGACATTCAGTGTTCCTGTATAATTGAAATTGTTGGAATGCAGATAATCAATCAGAGCTTTCGAAGTGTAGAATCTGTCAGCAAAGATGTGATGGCCAGCTCCGAGAACATTCAGTAGTGTGGCAAACACTTTCACTGCATGAGCAGTTGTGAGATCTAAATCTGGACTGTATTCGGTGTTTCGTCCATAGTAAATTTTTAAATTCACCACATAGCCAGTCGCAGAATCACAAAGGCCAAATGTTTTGATGTGGTACTTGTGAGGTTTTGTTGCATTGTATTGTCTGTGCTGAAATCTGCCCTTCCATCCAATAATCATTTCATCAATGGACACATTTTCAAATGGGTAAAATGCTTCCTGGAATCTCTTCAGGACCATGTCAACAAGAGGATCAATTTTTTTTTCATGTGATGCTTCTGGTTCACATACGTGAAACATGGTGTGAAAAATAGATTCAAATCTGTTCCTGGGAAACATAGTGGCATACCAAGGAGTATATAAATGTGCACTTGTACACCAATAGTCTTTGATAGATGGTCTTGGATCAAGTCCCATAGCAATAATGACAGACGTAAACTTCAGCCATTCATGCTTCGTGAGTGGGGTCCAGGATAACAGACTAGAATGTTTTCTTTTAGGAGTGTTCTGCATCAAGATCTTTTCTGCATATTTGTTTACATTTTTAATTATACAATCCACTATGTCATCATCAAAAAAAACTTTGAGAAAATCCATAGGTGTTTGCAGATGATAAAGTTTAGAGTTGACGTGAGATCTTCGAGGACGAAATTCAAACTTCGGTTTTGTTTCTCCTTCTGACACATCTTGCCATGTCGATGGTGATGGGATAGGTGCATCACGCTGTACAGAAGCTTGTAGATTCAACTTTTTTCCTCCAGTTTTATTCTTATTTTGTACTGTTTGCTTTCCTTTCCGCTGAGAAGTGATTGTGACATCCTGACTTTCATTGTCAGACGAACATTCATCAGACATCTCAGCTGAAGACGAAGTTCCACTAGTAATATCTTTATCACCACGTGCTAAAATGTTAGATTCACAGATATAACTGCTGTCTGAATCACTATTATCGGAATCACTATTGTTTAAAACAGTTTCGAATAATAATCTAGCTTGATCTGAAGTCATTCTACGTGGACGCATACTGGTGGGCGTTTCCATTGTGAAAAACCAAAACAAACAAATTAACACTACCTTAAAACTGAAAATTCACAAGAATCAAAAATTAGAAAACCATTGACCGCTCCAAGATGGCGTAGAGATCTTTCGGCTGTACTACTTTTTAGTTTACAGTAACTTAAAATTCCGAAACGGAGCAGAAATATGTGAAATAAACCACTGATCATTTTGTGGGACGAAAAGGGCGGACTGCCATTACAGCAAATCAATTCTGTCCACAGATGGGAGCACGGTAGCGAAAGAGTTAAAGAATCCCATTCTCAAATTGCCAAATTTTCTTATTCCTTTCAGATTACGCACAGACGCGAGCTCCGTAGCGATTGGCGCAGTTCTGTTACAGGAACATGATAACATCCTACATCCTGTATATTACTTCTCTAGGAAATTAAAACCTAGAGAGCGCTCTTGGTCGACACCGCAGTTGGAAGCCCTTGCTCTAGTTGAGGGTATAACTAAATTTTCCAGGTTCCTTCTGGGACGTCATTTCATTGTTGAGTCTGACAATAGTCCGTTGAAATTTATTACTTCAGGAATGCCTACCAACCAAATGATAGCTCGCTGGTCTCTAAAACTCCAAGATTACAGCTTTGAAGTTCGACATATTGCAGGCAGAACCAACAAAATTGCCGATCTGTTGTCCCGTTGTCCGACCGACCCAGTAAGCACTAGTGTCTGAGTGCAGTGTGTCAAATACACTCAGAACAACACAGCCAGCAGTGAAGATTTTTTTCCGAAAAAAAAAAGCTGTGTGTCTACTATATAATGTGATAGGGTTTAATCCCATTATATATAGTTTTCTTATTTTATTATCAACGTAGTGATTGTTTTGAATAATTGTGTAGTGTGTGGTAGAAAGCGAACAATATTAACTGTACATATACTACGAAACACGAACAGTGCCACATTCGCTCTAAAACTTACCGCAAGCGAACAATCCAATTTATCAGTGGTATCTGTGAGTGGAACATTTCCAGTGATAATTTTAATCCGTGTGTGAAAGAGTGAACTGAACTTTGACATTAACACCACTGCAGTCAACGAAATCCAGAAGTTTTCCAGCGAAACAACCAACACATGAACTATTAGAACATTGTACATTCCGAATTGCTACATCAGACCGGAACAAGTGTGTTAGAGAATTTTCAACATCATCTGCTCATGTGTACTTCCGGATAATTTATAAATTTAGTCCAAAATTAGCAGACGATAAACAAAAGCTTACAAAGTTATGACGCATGTAAAATATTTACGAAACACCAATTTCGAATACACGAATTGTGTATTAATATTTTTTCAGGTAGTGTAATCTTAGAATCATACTTTGATTAACTTATTCATACTATCGACATTTTTTCGCTAGTATGGAAAAGCATCAAGCTATGACGCTGAGAAATAGAACAATAATTGTAATTAATTAGATTTGATATTTTTTGAAATTATGTCCCTTTCATTTAATTGTTATTACATTATTACACTAAGGGTAATAAATTGAAATGTATACGAATATGTGTTGTATATAAATAGCCATGTTGTTGCCAGATTGTTAACACGCCAAGTAGTCGTCAACTGGGCATGGTATAAGTTTACCGATGTTGTAGACCGACGGAAGGGCTCCCGGCCAAATGAGGTCGGAGCTCGAGCGTTGAATGCGGCTTGTAAAAAAGTCGTATTACAGTCTTACCAGATGTTTTTTGTTTCAAAAAGCATATTATTACGTTTTTTTTTTTTTGAGGTTGCGAGGTAGTTGCTGGATAGCTGTTGCTACCGATCTGACTGGGTCAATATTGCAACTCAGGTGAACGTCCATCGAGTGGATGAAACTTGGAAAGTGGTAAAGATTGAGCACCACATGTCTTAAAATACAACTTGCATTTCTTATGTATTTCTATGCTAATATATGTATTCTTATGTATTTCCATACCAATGTATATAACAACAGAAAGGTCGACTCTGACATGGTTAAAATATTAACCCGGTATGTATATAGAGTATACATGAAAGATGGCATCTTTCATGAAAAGCCCCGGGGGAGCGTGTCAGAGTCTCGAATGTTGCCGGTATGCAGGAACATCGTTACGCCCGCCAGGCGAGTATTAGTTACCTGCCCGCGAGGTTGCTGGCTGACGTGACAGCCAGCGGTCAGGCAAGGACAAAGCAAGACGCACGCAGTCCGCGCGCGTCCAGCCATAGAGGGCAAGCGCTTTGTGAGAGACGAGAGACAGCTTTGGGTACTCGGACCGGACTGACGTGTGGGTAGAGAAAGGCTTGTGTAGTTCTGTGCCCGAAAGTCGAGTGCTTGTATTATCTTGTGAGATAGACTGTAAGCTGTGGGTTGTCTGTAAGTGTATTGATATAGTATTTATGTATTGTGATGATCATTCCATGCACAACTAGATCGTATTGCATGTGATCGGTAAATAAATCCATTGAACTACGTGTCGTTGTCTCTCAAGTCCAATCATGTTGTACTTGTACTTGTCTCACACGTGTTAGGTATAACGAGCCAGGTTTAAGACCCTGACACACCCCTTGTGGACGCCGTGGTGGCCTGATGTGAATGTTTATTTTCGAGACAATGAGACGATGGTCTGTCCAACATTCGGCACCACACATGGATTTTGTCACTCGAACGTCTTGTCTGTCACTTCTCCTGACGATGACATAGACAAGGAGGTGCCAGTGTTTCGAGCGAGGGTGCATCCACGATGTCCTATTTCTCATGGGGAGACGGAAAATTGTGTTTGTAATCAGGAGATCATGTTCGGCACATGTCTGAGGGAGGAGGGGTCCATTGCTGTTACAATTTCCGACTCCATGCTTTCCAATAATACCACTCCAAGAGGTGGTGTCCGTGTCTACTCTGGCATTGAAATCCCCAAGGAGTATAAGTTTGTCTCCTTTGGGAACAGATGTTAATACATTGTGCAGGTCCTCATATAACTTGTTCTTGACATCATCTTCGTTGGTCATAGTTGGTGCGTAGACACTCACAATGGTTGCATGCTTCCTTCCATTCAGCAGGGGGCAACTTAATGGTCATCAGCCTGTCGTTTATAGCCTATGGAAATCCAGCTAATTTGCCGACCAGGGCCGACTTAATGGCAAATCCCACACCGGATTGGCGTCTTTCCTCGCTTATCCTTCCACTCCAGAAAAATGTGTAGCCGACACCTATTTCACAGATTCGGCCTTCTTCTGCAAGTCATGTCTCGCTCAAGGCTGCAATGTTGATGTTGTACCTGCCCAGCTCTCTCCCAATCAGTGCTGTTCGTCTCTCTGGACCCGACGCGACGCCTCTGTCAAGTAGGGTGCGTACATTCCAAGTTCCAATTGTTACGGGAATATGATTTACTCTTTTAGCTTTGCTTGTTTTATCTTTGCTTGTATGTCGACCGCAGTTAGGGTACCCACCAACCACGGCTAGCTGGTTAGGTAGTGATGGAGCAGACAATGTTTAGGGCACCTTTTCTAGCCCCTTCCTCATGCTATGGAGGTGAGCAGTGTGTTCCTATAGAGGGCTGATCAGTCGCTCAGGGGGCTGCCGAATCCCACTGCTGCTCCGGTCAGTAGAAGACGACCATACGGCCTGAGCCGCCTGTGTGCAGGTCTGCGACAACGGCTGCCAGCGTACCCACGCCTGCCGCTTCGCCGCTCGCCCATCGCCAACAGGGCTTGAAGGTGATATATGACGTTGGATGAAGAATGACTTGCGCGATGACTTAGATTAAAGTGAGGAAGAGTTGCGCAATTCGTCGACCTCACTCTCTCGCCTGAGTCCATCTGAGTCCAGTGACAAGACAAGTCGAGACGACTGGAGACGAATACAGGTGCATTGGATGACCAGGGCGCTCTACGTGCCTTGCCGTGCTCATTACGTTCCACAACGCTTTGCAGGTAAACACCGTCTTGCCCGTTGAATCAGGAATGTTTTCTTTCGCGCAGTCTGCCGAATCCTGTCTTCACATGCTGGGTAGGCATACCCTAGTTTACCGCTTGGTTTGACACCAAATCGGCTACCCATGCCTGGTTTAGCCAGCCTCTCACAGCTGTTGCCCGGGGGGTGGCCGCTGTCGCATGCTGACAGCTACTAGGAGCCACAGGCACGAGCTGGGTGTCAGGCTTGGACCAGTGGGGGATGGGTCCTGAAAAGGACATGAGAGTCATCCTTACCAAAGGTGCTACCAATATATGTTTCCTAATGATATACCCACACACCAACAACAGCAGCCTCCTTCAGTCATGTCTAACTATTGGTTGATGCAGCCTATGGGCAGGAAATCTTTAGTCATGCAGCCGGACATTTCTATCAGTGGGATTTCTTACAGCTTGGGTACACCTGTTTGGAGAACATATCAGCAATAGATTGTCTTAGGGACTGCACGTCATCTCTGGAATGTCCCACATCGTTTACTCTTGAAGCCTTCCCCATGGACAGATATCCTACAAGACACAGGGCTTTGAAGTTAGAGTTTACTTTCTCTTGGATGAGCTGTTGCGTTAGCGAACTCATTATTAGATTACGCTGACAATGGAATGAAAACGACCAGACGAAGGTCTTATTCCTGCACTTGTCATTCGCCACATGAGGGAAAGGCCGACAACCTATTCCTTAATGCACTCAAGCCTAAATAATTCCATTGTCCCAACACTTCACATACCCACACCGTAATTCCCGCTACTCTACTCCTTTTGTTTATTTGTTTCTCATGGATGGGCTACCAGCCAAGGCTGACATGCCCCCTCTACCCTAAACTACTAGATATTTGAAGTTACCAGTAGGCACTGTGGCTAAGGCTTTACGGGCGCATATCATAATCCGTCACACGCCGTTCGAAACACAGCTGAGGGCGATTTGGCAGCAGACTGCTTAGAGTTGGTGTTTATAAAATGGTATGAATGCCGATCGTTCAGAGAGCAATGACAAACTACTGAATGTATACTTGTCAAGAAATCACAAACAGCAAAAAATGATGAGGCTGACTGCGACACTCTGTAAAGAATATGCAAGTAACTTTAACTTAACCAGTGATTAGCATCTTCCACCCCTTCTCCTGTTAGTAGGAACAGTTCCGCAAGTACTCAAACACTAACACAGGAGAAACGGTCTAATGTGTGTCATTTACTCTGGTTTACGGTAAGCAGGAGAATGGTTACAATAAGGAATACCTATAATGGTTCACAAGGAGTCCATTTCTTCAGGTCAGACGGTAAATCGGTGCTCTAGTCAGTGAAGGAATTTATTCAACAGATAAGTTGGACAAGTAAAATGTCCATGGCTTTTGTGTCCACCAGGACATAATACTAACCCACACTTCATTGTTGTTGTTGCTGCAGCTATTTTTTTGTTTGTTCTAGAAACCACTAAAAAGTGATTTCGTCGCAATTCCTTTACTTCGTTTTTGCATGGAATCGCTGGAGATAAAGAATAGCATCTCTGAACATTACTTTATAAGTATTTCGGATATAAAAAAAAAGGGGGGGGGGGATACATAAACACTGAATTAGCACCTAATGTAATGACAATACAATTTAAAAGATCAATGTAATCATCGTGAAAGCAATCATGTGCCTAAATTAGTTCACATTTGTTTTGTTGCCAAAATGTTGTTTAACATTTTAATTGTGAGAGCAGAAACATAAAACACAGTGGCAGTTATGTAACTCACAATGTACATCCAGCACTAACTGAGCCTTGTTGTTTCTGTAACAAGTAGAATTGTGGGAAGCAGTGCAGGAACAGTTACTCCCATCCATACCTCGGGTAATATTGACATCTGTATATAACACACTATTGTCCTTGGTTGTACTTGTCTGTGAGCCACACTCCAACTGTAAACCTGAGACTGATGGATAACCTCCCTCTACCCTACATCTGATCCAGGTCACGCCTTCTTGAACTGTCAGCTTATCACCGGCAACCATAACAGACGACCCTCCATCCTGGTACTTCTCTATCACTGGCGGGCTGGGTGGTTCTGTGAATAAGAAAATATCACAGACAGATGAGATCACTGATATTTGATATGGTGAATGTGGAAGGGAAATGGTGATAAACATGTCGTGAGAACAAAACAATTATAAACAAAAGAATGGCTAAATACAAAGATACTGGTAGTCTGTAATATTGGTAAACATAATACTATGTCAATAGAACATTCCTAATATAAAGCACTAAAGATACGGTATTTGCGGAGAGATATAATTGTTGTGGTCAGTAAGTATGACAGTATGACATTTGAAGAAGAAGAATAAAAGGATCATAAATACAGTTTCAAATCTATTCAAACATATATTTAAAGTCACACTGATGTTATGAAACTAAACCTTTCTTGAACATCGTAGACAGTGATATACTTAACATAGATAGAGAAAAATGCACCAAGCTTGGAGTCTGTAGACAATGACAGACCCAAGACAGATGGAGGAAACATTACCAGGCCTGGAGTCTGTAGAAACACAGATGGAAGAAACACCACCAGGCCTGGAGTCTGTAGACAATGACAGACCCAACACAGATGGAGGAAACATGACCAGGCCTGGAGTCTGTAGACATACCTAACACAGATGGAGGAAACATCACCAGGCCTGGAGTCTGTAGACAATGACATACTTAACACAGATGGAGGAAACATCACCAGGCCTGGAGTCTGTAGACAATGACATACCTAACACAGATGGAGGAAACATCACCAGGCCTGGAGTCTGTAGACAATGACATACCTTAACACAGATGGAGGAAACATCACCAGTCCTGGAGTCTGTAGACAATGACATACCTAACACAGATGGAGGAAACATCACCAGGCCTGGAGTCTGTAGACAATGACATACCTAACACAGATGGAGGAAACATCACCAGGCCTGGAGTCTGTAGACAATGACATACCTTAACACAGATGGAGGAAACATCACCAGTCCTGGAGTCTGTAGACAATGACATACCTAACACAGATGGAGGAAACATCACCAGGCCTGGAGTCTGTAGACAATGACATACTTAACACAGATGGAGGAAACATCACCAGTCCTGGAGTCTGTAGACAATGACATACCTAACACAGATGGAGGACACATCACCAGCCCAGGCCTAGCCACAGCCAGTCCGTATCTGATGTGTTGAGTCATGCACTGGTTATATTTAACCTGCCTCTCCACAGATGCACAGTTCCAGTACTGGTCTGGCACACCCCGCTGGTGTCTGGGCTTGGAGAGGGGAAGGGGAACCCTGTAACACAATTTCTGTGGAGATGGTTCTTTGTACTAGGCCAGGGGAACAGTCTAGACGTCCACATAAAACATGATTTGTAGGTCTACTTACTTTATAAGTTGAATTTTAGAAGGGTCAGACGTACAGAACCGTAAAGTATGAAGGGAAAAACAAGATCAAGTAATCGGTTCTTGTATTAACGTGATCATGAAATAATCTTCATTCCCCCCCCCCCCTAGAAACCGCAAAATGCCCCGGGGGGGGGGGACTCCCCACCAATCAACCATCAAACTAATGACATTGTTAAACATTTCCATATGGAATAGATCAACAATGAGGGATAATATTTCAATAGCAAAGATTACTGTAGGGCTGCGATGTGTTAGATCCTCAAATATTCTACGTCACAGCATATTAAGGTACTATGTATAGTTATCTTTCTTTACAACATTTTCTTCTCAGACAATTTCAAGAACATTCTTACATTATAAGGTGACCATTTTTGTAATCTATGATAGCACCACAGTTGGTATCTACACAATGAGTGACATGCTAAACATCATTTACTGACCAGCATTGAGGAATCTAAATAATGAAATCATATGAGCTTACACTAGCACAGACTATCTGGTGATACTAAATAATAAGTTAAAATGTCCTTGCATTTCTCAACTGAAGAATTAACATAATGCTATAAAATACAGTAAATGCCATTTTCTTATGATCACTCTCTCTCTCTCTCTCTCTCCCTTCCCTCCCCCATCACCCTTTCTCTCCCTATGATACACAGAATGAAGAAATAGGGAAAGTTAACAACTTACCTGTGACCTGTATTATTTTGTTTGTACTTGCTGCTGACAATGATGAAAGCAGTGAATTATTTCCTGTACACAGAAAATAAAACAGTCCCCCACTTGTGACTGTGTAGTTTACAGCAGACATGTTGGACAGAGCTGACGGTGTATTAGTTAAATTACTGTAAAACTGATAATTGACTCCTGGACTGACATCAGTTACAGAGGCATTGCAGGTTACAGTCACAGTAAGAGACCTGTCACACAAACTGATGACATCATTTTCTGTCTGGTTGTAGATTACTCTCAGTGACACATTGCTAGGGCCATCTGATGTAGAAATAAAATAATCCTTTCCTGTTAAGGATCATACTGTACATAAACACAGCTAATACTTTCAACAAGACAACTTAACACCCTCAACATTGTAAAGTAATGCAATTTTATAGAAAATACTTATGAAAATCTGCAGCATTTGAATGACACAGTAATCGTTTCGAATGTAGTCACTATTTTATGTTACAAAATAAAAACATAGAAATTCTGTAGATTCTCAACACCATGCAAAAGCATGCAACAATTAATATTATTATACACATGTTCAAAGTGCACACCATTTGTCTCATCTCATCTCATCATGTATCTCTTGTACCTTGCGGTGTCGAGATGAAGTATTAACATCACTTGTCCCCCAATAATATTCACATCTGACAGTATTCGTTAGTTAGTTAGTTAGTTAGTTAGTTAGTTAGTTAATTAGTTAGTTAGTTAGTTAGTTAGTTAGTTAGTTAGTCGCAGTTCCAACTTCACAGCAACGGGACGTCCCAGTATTCATGGATGTTTGGTTCAATTGTCAAAAATGTACTTTTTGAATTATGTAAAATATCGAAATATGAAACTCAACAGAAAACTATACTATAACAATATTATAATATAACTATAAACTATACTATATTATAAATAAGCCACCCATCAACACGATCACATAAGTAAGCAAAGTAAAGGTCATATTTGTTACGCCTTGTGCATGTTGGGCACATAAAGTTAGCACCATATGTATATAGACCAATCAGCACACGATGTGAGATGTCAATATTCGGCTGCTCGTTGTTACTTCCCAAGACATTTTCTGGTCCCCACTTTAGCCTGGGTCGTCCTGGGAACCCAGGCTAATAATAATAAAATTCTGCCTCCATGTAACCTTAATCCTTTGACCACCAGGCCAGAACGCAAACCACTACGCTACCATGTCCACAATCATCATCATGTGCCATGACAATAAACATGCATCACCATGGTTCACCATCCAACACGACCATTAGTGTCAAGGATAAGTTATGTGTTCCTATCCTCATTATACCATGCCCAAGCCATCCATGTATTTATGTCTTTGCCTTTCCCTGGCCTATTTCCTATCAATTTTGCCAATTGTCACTAATATTTATCCCAAGTTTATCTTTCCCTGTAACATGCTAAACGTATCTTGACTGTCTACATCTAATGTCTCTAATAAATTTATGATTTGTGTTTTAAAGGACTGTCTCATTCGTTGTTTTTGTTAAACCAAAGTATTCTTTGTATTTCCCCCAGAAACCACACTTCAACTGTCATTACGTCTGCTATTGTCCATGTTTCACATGCATACAACAGTATTTGTTCTATATAGAACTTCAATACTCTGTTTCTCACTGCAGTTGGCAAAAAGTTTCCTGTTTCATGGTGATTCATTTTCTAATAACTACAAGGCACTTGCCATCAGATGTTATTACTGATCTACGATCATTGCTGTGCCAATTCACCTGTTTTACAATCTCCCCATTCACTTGCATGTTGCATTGTGATATTTCTTTCTTCTTAAAGGTGACCACAATTTATGTTTTCTTACAATTAAATTATAATCTCAATTGCTCGCTATGTACATTAACCACATCCAAACAGATTCTGTTCATTGCCTGCAATCAATAACCAGGCCACTAACAGCGAGAAAGAGTGTTAGTAAGAAAGCATGCATGGACATGTTTGCAACATGCATACAGGAAATGAACATACACATCAGGCTGACAATACAAACAATAAAAGACGATTGAAAAAGTCAAATAATAAAGCGCTATGACTGTTCCATTTATCTAAATGACAAATCTGGCCAACCTAGTCACAATGGAACCAGAACAAAATGTTATGCACACATTCAATTGATACGTCTATAAACTTTATAAGACTCAGTTCATGGCTTGGTACTTAACATGAGAAACCCAACAGCAGTAAATCTCTGTCTCCATGGGGATTCAAGCACATGACCAGTAGACTGGCAGGCTAGTGTGCTACACACTGCAATAATATGGCTCTCATGCACATACATACACACATACTGATAGGTAAGCAGGCATGAATGCATGTATACATACATACGAGGGTCGGTCAATGGGTAATGCCTCCTATTTGTTTTTATCTACGTAAATAATTTATCGGTGTGCAATTGATTAATTTAGCGGGATTCCTCAAACACTCTTCTGCACTGTGTATCACTACCAACCTGTTTCAGTCACTGGTTGCGCAACAGTAATGGTTTAAAAATGGCCACCAAAACAGTTCGGTTACAGCAACCTAATGTCATAGAATTCATCAATGCTGAAGGCGAAACCTTGATTCGCATCCACAAACGTTTCAGTATTGTTTATGGATATTCAACAGTTGTTATTAGTACGGTCCAATGTTGAGTACCCCGTTGTGATTGTGACGGAGCTGAAGTAGGTCAATCCTCATTGGCTTAAGCAAAGCGGACTGGCCGTCCGTTAACCGCATTGACTCCACACAATATTCATCGAGTTGATGCCACTGTGCACAAACCTTTGAATAACACATGATGGCCAGAGCACAGCCTTTACTAATGGACAAGATGGAACACAGTTCATCTAGTGTTATCGGACAGTCACCACGAATGATGTAATCAAGTCGACGAATGTTGTGTGGAGTCAATGCGGTTGACGGACGCTAGTCCACTTTGTGCAAGCCAGTGAGGATTGACATTCTTCAGCTTCGTCACAACGACGTACCCCACGTCCGACAGTGCTAACATCCACTGTTGAATCTCTATAAACAATACTCAAACGTTCGTGGATGGGAATCGGGGTCTTGCCTTCAGCATTGAGGAATTCTATGACATATCGTGCTTTAACCGAACGTGTTTGGTGGCCATTTTTAAACCGTTACTGTTGCGCAACCTGTGACTGAAACATCTTGGTAGTTATACACAGTTCAGAAGAGGGTGTGAGGATTCCCGCTAAATTAATAAATTGCAAACCGATAAAGTATTTACATAGATGACAATTAGGAGGCATTACTTATTGACCGTCCCTTGTACATGCATCTTCACATTAACACAGAGAGACAGCCAGACACACATCTGTATTCAATCAGAGATATTGTATATTTACACAACAGACTATAACAACCAATATAGAAAATAATAACTCACAATAGACTTGTACAGTCTGTGTTTTATTGGCTTTAGTCCCATCTGGAAGTTGTGCCTGGCAGACGAGCTCTGAAGTGGGGAACAAATGCTAGAATCATTTTAGAAACAGCTCAGTAATATATATGTGACAAACAAGTCTTCCTTCCTCAAAGCACAAGTAGAAGTCAGGAAAATGATCCCCTATTTACCACTGACATAGTTAGCATAGTGAGATGATGTTTTGCTAACATGAGGTACATCTATTGACCGCTAGGTGCAACCATAAAATAGGTAGTTCAATCAAGGCAACTGCATTGTGAAACTGGGCACAATAAGAGATAAAATACAGTAGTCCTAATGAGGGTGTGGCGTTTTGGATCTCCACATATTCTAGACCACAACTTGTGAAGTAAGGTGGTCAGATCTATTTCCTTCCCAGTCTGTCCCCGTAAAACTGTCCAGTAAACTCGTTGTTCATGAGGCTGGGTCAACCCAAGTGTAGTACCGGACAGGAGACCATAATCCAATCTCAGTGGGGGATGGAATCTGGACCATTGCCTAGGCAGGTAAGTAAGCAAACCACTATGCCACTGCAGCTTTAGTAAGAAGTAAAGTTCTTAAAAGTATAAGGGCCCACTTTCACGTTGTAAGACATATTTGTAGAAACAATACTAACATATACGTTTAGACCAGTCGACACTCACTTCCACATAAATCCATAATGAACATAACGCATGAAAACATCTCTCTATCTATGGAACACGAACATAATGAAGCGTTGCCGTTCCTAGATATTCTAATGAGACGTAGAGCAGACGGCACAATTCAAAGACTGGCCAATACCTAAATTTTCAGAGCTTCACACCTGTCCAGTACAAACGGGGCTTAGTATGGACAGTGTTTGACCGTGCTAGAAAAATATGCACCCAGTACACACTGACAGATGAATTTTAAACTCTGAAGAATGTCTTAAACCTGAATGGGTACCCCACAGGATTTATAAAGCGGCACTGCCAACAGCCCAAACCAAACCAGACAAAACTACAGTCCCTAAACTCAAGGTATTCATCCAGCTAACCTTTCGAGGGGATGACGTAATGCAACGTCTACAAGACCGGCTTACTACAGCAGTAGGCCGAACATTCTGTGTTGCAACTCCAGTCATTAGGTATAGAACCACACCGATTCCCACACCAGCAGTAAAAGAGCCTGTTCCTCTGTACGACAAAAACCATTGTATTTACCAATTCAAATGTAGATGCCAGGCTTCCTACATCGGGAGAACAGGGCGGCAGCTGAACAAAAGCGTGTCAGAACACATATCTCAATGGGTAGACAAGATACGACACACAGGCGAAGCGAGCCTACTGGGGCCGACACACCGGAAGCTTCCTGCGTCATCAATTGCTAGGCGCATTCGCGAAAGTGGCCATGTGATTGACAGAGACACTGCATTTCGCGTTTTGTTTAAAAAAAAAAAAAAAAAAAAACTCGCTTGTTAAAGTTTGCAGAAGCAATAATGATCAATTAACGCAAGCCAGATTTGTGCAAACAGAAAGGCATGTTAGTCAGCTTAAAATTACCGTGGTAAACAATTGTCATTACTGTGCGAACATGTGTATATTTCAGCTTGAAGAATTTATCTAGTTAATTTACTTTATGTTGTGTGAATTCTGCAGTATGTACCTGACGAGATGCAGCGAAATATGCCAGGCAATAAATACACAGTCATAACATCTGATGAGAGATGCATTGAAAAGATTAGAACAAGAATCGCCTTGGCGAAGGTAGTCTTTTGCAATATGAAAACCATACTAAAATGATGTCAACTGCATTGAGAAAAATAGTGTTGAGATGCTACATAGAACCTGAACATTTGTATGGATGTGAAGCGTTGACAATGATCAGACAAACTGAAAAAAACATCCAATGACTGTGGAAATGTGGTTTCTGAGGAAACTGCAAAGACTATACAATGGACAGACAGAAAAAAACAAAAAAACATTGACCAATTCCTACAAGAAGCAAATGAAAATCATAAACTGATTAGAGAAATTATACGTATTCAGTCAAAATAGTTTGGGCATGTTATGAGAAGAAATAAATTGGAGAACTTGGTGACAATTGGCAAGTTCGAGGCGAAGAGAGTAATGGGAACACAAAGAAGTAAATGCCTGGATGGCTTGGCCAGGTGGTACGGTCGAGATAAGAACACTGAACACATCCACGACTCTAGTGATCGAGTGAAATGGCGAATCCTGAACGCCGACGCTTATCGGCATAGCACACGATGGATAAATTATCAGGTTTATGTTGTTTAGCAGCGATTTATCATGAACTTGAAGGGATGTATGATGAACTGGAAGCGATGTATCATGAACTTAATGTGATGTTTGGCCCAAACCCTGCAGCATGTGAGAACACAATGTCACACATTTAGTAGCGGTCGAACTGGCATGCTGGAAATCATAGCAGTAGATATTATTCCACATCAGCAGATCCTGTTCTCACAATTGAGGAATTTGTCAAATGATGACCTCATGTCACAAAGACTTGCCAAGGAGGTAAAGGGGACAAAACATTCATTCAAAGAAATTCTTCTGATGATCGGAAGGCTCCTGCCATGCTTTCCCCACGATGGAGTAAATGTCACTCACTAAATGATGACCTCGTTTCACAAAGACTTGGATGAACAATTTAATCTTCACACTGTCAAATCCAGGATCTTGTTCGTGAACATTTAAGTTTTCTGAAAGGGTGCAGCCTGTGAGTCATTCAGCAACTGACAGAGGATCATAAGAAATACAATATGAGTGCCAGTTTGTTTGCAGCACATCATTAAAAGGCATGAACCATGGACATTTAGTTAGTTAGTTAGTTAGTTAGTTAGTTAGTCAGTCAGTTAGTTAGTCAGTTAGTTAGTTAGTTAGTTAGTTAGTTAGTTAGTTAGTTAGTTAGTTAGTTAGTTAGTTAGTTAGTTAATCTCACGGCAACCGGTCGTCCCCATTATGCTCTGTTCCTGGCCAGTGAATATCACAGAAAATGCTTCTCACTACCCAATGTGAAAAGTTGAAAAAAAAAAAAAAAACAGGAGTCATGGCAAGCCACCAGCCCGCAGAGGTACACAGTGCATAATGCCGCCGCCAGAATGCCAAAACAAAAGACCTCCAAGAAAAATACAATTCATCGACAGTCACCAGAACGACTGCATTGACCAGGATTTTATCCTATATGGCTCGGTCTCTGGCCGTAGGGCGACCAGCCAAAATTGCCACACAAAGCATGAACTCCGTAGCTCCAGAAACGACTCTCATGAGTCTCCTTAACAATGCACTCGTGAACCGAAACCAGTGAGTTCAGAAAAAGCCGGCTGCCATCGTTCTGAAAATATAGTTCACGCTACAAACAACCGCGAACAGATGTAAAAGCGTTCCACACCAAATTCAAAGCTCACAGTGTCGCACCACGCTCTCACTCAGCAGCAGGGTGTCGGAACCATGTACTACCAGTCCAACATGAGGGAAATGTGAATGCAAACCATGGCCACCAGCATCAACACTCCAGAGGCCTTAACGTTTCAATTACCTATCCGCCATGTTGGGGATCGGAACCATGGATAATCGACTATAGTACTGACACAACAGCCCGACACTTAACACAGTTTCCTGACCTCTTATTGTAAAAAAAACATTCAAGACATTAACCAGCTCTTGGAAAATCTATTTTAGGACATGCATAGACTGCTTCTGTCGGATTTCACTCATCCTAAAGCAAACAATGTGTCTGCTTCACAAATCACTCTCAAGAAAATGAAGAGAGCTGTTCAAAGCTAAAGACCCCCAGCTGCCTCATAAGGGAATACTCCTATTGCATGGCCAGATTCAAGGACACATATCCTGTAACACAATAAAAGCTGGAACTGGGAAATTCTTCAACACATGACCAATAGCCCTGTTTTGGCACCTTCAGATTTCCAATTCTTCAAATGGTGACAAAACATCCATGTGACTTTTAATTGGAGTGGGATGATGATGCAACAAAATTATGATTCCATCTTCTACCAACAGAGTTCGATTAGCATAATTTCGATCTACACAAATGTCTTGATGGCAAGGATGATTGATTGATTGATTGATTGATTTAGGAACCGACATCACAGCATTCAGGACATTCCCATAAGCGCTCCGTCCCCATCCTCAGCAGCCAGCGAAGAGTTCCAACACTAATAGTTCCAGTAGCAATCTGATTATATGTCCGTCTCGCCTTCCTCCGAGCGCCGAGCGTCGGCCAGATCTCCTCGTCACACCTCGTTGTCTCATTCTTACCAGACCATGGTGCTCCATCTGCTCCTCCGAGTTGTACACGTGCTCCCACAAGGCCGCAACCACGTCTGCCCTGTCATGCATCAATACTCCACCAAATTTTGCAGAGCCAGCGAATCTGTCCGCCTGTTCATTCCCCAGCACACCGGCATGCCCAGGAGAAAAGATCCAGGTGATGCTTACTACCCGTGACCTCCGAAGCGAAGCAAGCCACTCTCCACGAAGCCTACCTGTTCTCACCCTTCTCAGCATGCTTTGTGAGTCAGTTACAATCACAATGTGTGTATGTCTCGTGTTTTCTATCCAGCGGAAAGCTGCACTGACCGCCTCCACCTCCATTCTTAAGCTAGATGTAGTGTTATCATACGCAAGGATGAGAAAACATGTAACGGTGCACATGCTGACACATAAAACTACTTTAATAAATATATATGAGTAAAATGCTCATTAGCTGGGAATTTATTTACTGACTTAACCTCATGTGTTTGTTTGCATGTAATAAATGTGTCAATGATGACCACAGAATCAGCTGTTGAATGAGCTTTCATTAACAACAATGTGTTCTAATTGTATGACCGTACTTTATTAGCAAGAGCTGTGGTAGCACATACACCATGTATGTCTATCAATATGGGACTAGAACTATAAACCCCGAATGAAATGTCTAACAATATGGGACTAGAACTATAAACTCAGTATGTCTAACAATATGGGACTAGAACTATAAACCCAGTATGTCTAACAATATGGGACTAGAACTATACACCCAGTATGTCTAACAATATGGGACTAGAACTATACACCCAGTATGTCTAACAATATAGGAATAGAAATATAAACCGGGTATGTCTGATAGTATGACATACCTTAAGTATACCTCATGAATTGTGCAACTCTGTATTTATTGCAATCCCAAAGAAATCAGGAGCCTTGGAATGTGATCAACATCGGACAATTATTATGATGAGTCACATCATGAAGATTTTGCTAAGAATTATCATGTATAGTGTTAGAAAGAAAATGCAACCTGAAATAGGAGAACAATGTGGGTTTGTAGAAGGCAAGAGTACAGTAAATGCTGTGTATATACTGAGAGCAGTAATGGAACGTTCTATAGAAGTAATCAAAGATCTACACCTTTGCTTTATTGACTACACAAAGGCTTTCGATAAAGTGAGACATGTCGACATAATAAGGATGCTTAAGATCTACAAATTGATGGAAACGACCTTAGACTTGTAAAAAACATATGTTGGAAGCAAGAAGCTGCCATAAGTATTGATAATGAAGTAGGTCAATATCAGCCTAATAAGAGAGGTGTGAGACAGGGATGTGTAATGTCTCCAGATCAATTTGTTCCCTGTACATGAAAATATTTTCAGAAATATAGACGATATGAAAGGAATCAACATTAGGGGACGGTGCATCATTAACATTAGATATGCAGATGATGCAGTCTTGATTGCAGACAATGAACAGGACCTGCAACAGTTAGTATATGCGGTTGTTGCACAAAGTGAACAACTAGGATTAGAATTGAATTGTAAGAAGACACAGATTAGGGTCGTCACTGAGAAGAAGGAAATACCACAATGTAATATACAAGTAAATAGGCATATTCTTAAACAAGTGAATCGGTACAGTTATCTGGGAACAGTCATACCTTGTGATGGGGGATGTCTTGAAGAAATTAGAGCACGAATTGCCATTGCGAAAGTAGCCTTTTACAAGATGAAAAACATACTGAACAATAAAAAGATATCAACTGAAACGAGAAAAAGAGTGTTGAAGTGCTACATAGAACCTGTACTATTGTATGGATGTGAAGCATCGACAATGAGCAAACAAGCTGAAAAACATCTGCTGGCTGTGGAAAAATGTGGTTTCTGAGGAAAATGCAAAGAATGCTATGGACAGACAGAAAAAAAACAACGAACAAGTCCTTCAAGGAACAAATGAAGATCGTAAACTGATTAGAGATATTGGACGTAGAGAGTCACAATTTGTGGACATGTTATGAGAAGAAATTTATTGGAGCACTTGGTGACAACTGGCAAGATCGAAGGGAAGAGACGAAGGGGAAAACCAAGAAGTAAATACCTGGATGGCTTGGCCAGTGGCATTGTCGAGATAAGAACACTGAGCTGATCCACCACTCTGGTGATCGAGTGAGATGGCAAAACATGACCGCCCACGCTTGCCGGCATGGCACATGATGGATGGATGGATGGATGGATGTTTGATAATATGGGACTAGAACCATACAACCGGTATGTTTAATGTGAGAAGGGGCCCTTTACTTGTACTTACTATTTTAATCCGCTTTAGCGCGAATATAAGGGGTGTGACTGGACTGAGACAGAGAGCGCAAGAGAGAAAACGAGAGAGAGAGAGAGAGAGAGAGAGAGAGAGAGAGAGAGAGAGAGAGAGAGAGAGAGAGAGAGAGAGAGAGAATCTATGATTTAACAAGAACTATTAATACGTATCCTGCTCATTACTGTAAACAAAACATTATCGCACAAAACTAACCTAGTGTATTCCTTCTGGCGGTAACATTTGCTGTGACCTGCTGCAGTGCTGAACTAACTTGTTCAGCTCCATAGAACAATGTTGTGGTAGGGAGAATGAACGTGTTTGCAGTGTCTTTGCATGTACAGCGGAACTGTTTACCTTCATAAACACTTGTCTCCGAGCACTCCATTGTTACAATGAGATCAGCTGTGAGCAATATGTGAAATTCATACTAAACATAGTAAAATGATATAACAAATACACACATTCACAGACATTACACATGTTTGTTCACTTTGAATTATTCCAACAGTGTTAACCACTTTCCAATGTGCTAACTGCTCTTGCAAACACCCCTTTATACAGACTAATCTGTTTTTAGAACTGTAATCATTGTGTTTACTCCATATAGATTAAATCATTTATTGTGTATCATTCACTCACTGAAAGTTCCATGCACATTTACTTTGACAACAACCCAACATGTCTGAAGTTATTTCACAATTAATTCTTTCTGCCCCAGGCAGTTGCTACTTTAACTTTTTCTATACCAATCAGTTATTACTTAAAGTAAAACAATTTAAAAAATAACAAAGTTACAATAACAACATTATGAGACATGCAGATTTAAAGTAACAATTTCGATAAAGTAGGGTCATGTAACAAATGGCGGCAACAGAAAGACTGAGAGTATGTTTGACTGTCTCATCTGCTGCAAAATTTTAAAAAAAAACTGAGCTCAGACTCCATTGCATTTTCACTACTATGTGATGCCATCTTAGTTTACAGCTATCCCATCACTCCATTAACAGAAACACTGGAAGCGGTTGCTGGTGTAAGCCTTCTATTGTTTAGTATATGTCATAAATCTGTATGAGCATATGGTTGCACTGTGTGCGAGTTCCTACTGATCCCTGTACAATTACACCAAGGTTGCCACAGGGATCGGCCTTGTCTCCATTGCTGTTCATTGTCTACACCAGCAAAGTCGCAGCTATTGAGACACCAGTTGTTGGTAGAATCTTGACATTTGTAGATAATGCGCTGGTGTACAGACAGGACAGAGCTTGCAGATTCACATGTGGCAGCAAACTAGATGACAGAGTGGTGCAGGGACGCAGGGGCTGTTATAAACCCAGACAAGGCATCGGTTGTGTGGTACTCCTGGATAGCCGGATTGTGAAGGCAGATCTCCCATGTATTGTATTGAATGGATGTCCTCTAAGCAGAGAGAGTAAATTAAAGTACTTGGGTATTATTTTCGACAGGTGTATGTCTTTTAAAGATCATATGGAGGCTTTGGTGGTGAAGGCTGGTAGGGGACTTAATGCTTTGAGGGCGATAGCAGCAACCTGGGTAGAACAGAGGTTGTTTTACATGCTCTTTCAGCAGTTAATAATTGCTGTCATTGCGTATGTTTCGGGCTCCTGATAGTATCAAAGAGCCAGCTTGAAAGGTTGGAGCGCATACAGAATGCGGCTATGCGTATGGTTCTGGGGTGCACAAAGGACACACCAATTATATGCATGACGCATATCCTGGCGCTACCGACAATGTCGGATAGGCATAGGGTCCTTCAGGCCACATGGTACCTGAGAGTTGCTGCAAATAGGGATCACCCCCTGCATGAAGCAATGGATATGGTCAAGGGTCATAGACTAAGACGAGGCAGGTCCTGGATGGCACAGGCAGAAATATCTATAAGTCAGGTTTGTGATCTAGAGACCATCAATCGTGAAAAGAGTGGGTTGAAGTACCGGCAGACAGGACGGACTGACACAATGTAATAGTAACACTGGGTCTTGAATGCAGAGATGGACAGCGGGCCTCGCAGAGTTTGAGGTGCAATAACTGACCCAGAGTAATACACAGCAAGGTATCGTGATCTATACTGATGAGTCAATTGTGAGAAACAGACGGGGTGGTTGGGGTTTCATTGCGAAGGCTCATGGACGATTCATAAAAAAGAAGAGTATGGCATATGAGGCTACGACCTCCAGCATGAGAATGAAGGTGGAAGCAGTCACAGCGGCATTCCGTTGGCTAGAGAAGATCACGGCAACACACATTGTCTTCATCACGGACTCAAGGGGTGTGCTTTGTAAAGTGGAGAAAGGAATGTTTAGTGTGGAATGGCTCATCTCGCTTCAGAGGTCACAGAGAGAATTGTGCGGGTTTCTTGCCCTGGCCATGCGGGAGTGCGGGGGAATGAACAGGCTTTGAATGCACCTCTTGGTGGTCGATTACCTATGGACACGGGAGAGGTGGTCGTGCGCCCGTGGGACCAGGTCGAGAAAGTTGAAGAACATATTCAGAACCTCTATATGGAAATGATGAGATGATGGGGGACTGGCAGTGGTTCTGGTAGAACTTCAAAACTGAGAGGGAAGACCATGAGAACTGTAAATCAGATGGAGGTGGGAACGATTAGTTGTGTGAATTTTCGCTGGCTGTTGAACGAGGTGACAGAGCGCATATGGGAATGTCCTGAGTGCAGTGATGTCGGTTCTTAGCTCAACTCAACTCAACTCAACTGTATAGATTCTAATGTGTAGAGATCTTTGCAGTTTGGCAAAGAGAAATGGTCTTGAGACAAAATGCCGACATAATTCCCCTATTAGTGATTTCCTCTTGTCATAAAACTCAATCACATTAATACAGATCGTGACCATATAACAACAGCTGTGAAAATATAACTGACTACACATGTAATTTTGTTCGGTGAATTGCTAACAACTAAACTAAAACTAAGTCCATGCTAAAGTATACTGACACAAGATAAACACATACTTACCTACATATTTTGGAGATGTCCGAGTACTATTTTCCCCATAAACTGTGTCAGTGTCTTGCCCTGTGACATCTGGGTACGCGAGAAGTTGAAACTGGTGTTTTCCACGTGTGAAGTTCTGTGCTGGAACCTTGAAATTACAACTTTGATTGAAGTAGCTCTGGTTCCAGTTTCCAGTCAAGTTGTTATATTCTACCACGCTTTTCTGTATTATGCGGCTCTCTGTGTCCTGTGTCAACATGAAACACAGTTACAATTGCTACTGACTACTGATAAATTTACATTAATTTGTATAAATATTATTCATACAACTCACCACTATATAATCTAATTTAATATTCTTGCCTAATCAGTGGAAGTCATTCTCAATAATAAATTTACATTCGCATTCTACTCTTAGAATCTAAAATTCAACGGTTCTACTTGACATAATAATTTATACTTATATCATAAATAATTGTGTTAGTATTATGTTGACCAAGCTAGATATATATTATAATAAAGATAGGGTGATTCAAAATGAATAATGTAGTTTTAAGGTAATTCGTTTGGTAATTGGAAGCATAAGAATGGTTCATTATCGTCAGAAGACAGGTTAACCATTTGTTAAAAGACATAATATATTCCCCCCCCCCCCACCTTACTCTGCACCTGTTAGAGAGGCTGTTTCAAACCTTCCTTCTGAAGCCTCAGTTGAGGATCATCTATTAACTAAAACTGTCTTTGATGATGACTTTGATGATGTGATTGAGCCTACATAAGTAGAATGTTTTGCTACGAACAGACAAAGCAATAGTGGTAATTCAGAGTTTCATGATCCCCATGATGTAGAAAACAATTCCAAAATTCTAGTATTTGAAGTGCACCCCCCCCCCCCTTCCTCCCAACCCATAGAACATGCAGTGACTAATACTCTTGCGTGCTGGTCATGACTTTATATATATTAAAATCAGTGAGCTGTTCTCCTTAGCCGACCCAGCCAAAGATGAGCACAATGAAATGTTCTGGGAAGTAAAGATGGCTGGCACAATCGTGACCACATGACTCACCTATTCTATATGGCTACCACCATATACCCAGTAACACCAAGGTGAGTAACATGTCATGTATCCCTTCTCTCTCTCTCTCTCTCTCTCTCTCTCTCTCATCTCTCTCTCTCTCTCTCTCTCTCTCTCTGTCTCTCTCTCTCTCTCTCTCTCTCTCGTTCTCTCTGTTTTTTTTTAACACAACACACATACACACGCGCACATCTACCCACCAACACAAAATCCTCCTGGACCAACATCAACCATTCTCAGCATGTGTGTGTGTGAGTGTGCAATCAGTGTTTGTATGCATGTGCGTGCGTGCGTGCGTGCGTGTGTGTGTGTGTGTTGAGGAAATCATAATGCAGTAGTCTGTCCTTGACTTCTGACCAGGAATAGAACAGCCATTAAATGTTCAGCCTTTCTGTTTTGTTACGTCAGCCAACTTTGATTGAAAAACCAGCTTTGAGATTAGCAAGTATGGTTTGTCATATCTTTCAATTGCTCCAACAATTGGGGAAAGAAAGTGTGGGGAACATTCATGAACACAGACATATTGTGTGTAGAAGTTAATAAGAGCAATGTACCTAAGTAAAGATTATAGTTAAAAAGGTCAAAATGTATACATGTGCAGACATGTGCTATACATGTTATCTTAGGCAAAATGGTCATATATTGTCATCAATGGTCAGTACAATTACAAGTAAACACAGAGAACACATCTACATAACCAATGTTAGATGGAGTGCAGATATGAACAGAAGATCTGATGATAACTAAAGAAGCTCGAAATCCCCCACATCCCATATTTTAAAGAGGACTTTCTGTAAGATTTGATCTCGCTGACTAGCACAGTGAAAATTCCAATAACTAATTGCTGGCTATCATATTGCAAGGCAGTGAGTTTGTTTTCATTCTCTTCTCTATGCTTTTCTACCTCTGACTACTTTCCTCACCTCTCTTTTGATTTTAATGTACATTATGTCTTCTGACATCTCATGAAAGCACGCAATATGTCACCCCCAAGCTGATTTCATCAAATAATATTGTCCATATTGTCAATGAAATATGTTGTGGATGTACACGATTATCCCAGCTGCCATACATCCCATCGGATATACACGATCACCATAGCTGCCATACTGCCCGTGTACACATTCAATACCCTTGTGAATTCGCCATATAACTCAAGATTGGTTGTTGTCTGTTTGAGCCAGGGTATGCTCCAAGGACAAGCCTCAATGGGAATACGATCATATCCACGGGCTGGTGGGCCCTATGTCGCCCACATCTGATGGAGGACTTGCTCTGCCAGTGGTTTTGATTGATTGATTGATTGATTGATTTAGGAATCGACATCACAGCATTCGGGGCATTCCCATAAGTGCTCCGTCCCCATCCACAGCAGCCAGCGAAAAGTTCCAACACTAATAGTACCAGTAGCAATCTGATTATAAGTCCGTCTCGCCTTTCCTCTGAGTGTTGAGCGTCGGCCAGATCCCCTCTTCACTCCTCGCTGTCTCATTCTTGCCAGACCATGGTAATCCATTTGCTCCTCCGAGGTGTGCATGTGCTCCCACAAGGCCGCAACTACATCTGCCTTGTCATGTATCAATACTCCACCAAGTTCTGCAGAGCCAGCCAATCTGTCCGCCTGTTCATTTCCCAGCACACCGGCATGCCCCGGAGAAAAGATCCAGGCGATGCTTGTCACCCGTGACCTCCGAAGCGAAGCAAGCCACTCCGCACGAAGCCTGCCCGTCCTCACCCTCGTCAGCATGCTTTCTGAGTCAGTTACAATCACGATGTGTGTGTGTGTCGTATTCTCCATCCAGCGGAGAGCCGCAGTGACTGCCTCCACCTCCATTCTTAAGCTGGATGTTGTGGTATCATATGCCAGGCTCTCCTGCCCCAAACATCGACCATTAGCTTTGGCTATGAACCCCCAGCCACTTCTCTCACCTCTTGACACCGAACCATCTGTGTAGATAATCACATCACCCGAGTGAGCATTGTCCTGAATTAGTTGCTGGATTTCCACTTCCGTGGCCCCTGCTGGCCACTCCCTGCACTCCCGGCTTAATGTGATTATAACTCTGCACAAGTCTGACTGCTCCGCTGGCACTCTGACCCACTCCTCTCCACGCCTAATGTTCTCCAAGGGGCACACCTGTCTGATCGTATCCTCCGCCTGAGCCATCCATGATTTCCCTCTTATCAGTCGCTGACCCTTAACTGCGTCCAGCGCCTCATGCAGTGGGTGGTCTGTGTCTGCAGCTACTCTGAGGTATGCCTTCGCCTGCATCACCTTGAGCCTACCAGCAACAGTCGGCAGACCAAGGATGTAACGCATACACACTACTGGGGTGTCTCTAGTGCATCCCAGAATGACCCGCATAGCTTCGTTCTGTATGCGCTCTAACTTCACCAGCTGACTCTCTGAGACAGTGAGCAGACCTAATCCATAATCAATTACTGAGAGGATCAAGTGCTGGTATAGTGTGAAAAGCATTCTCTGCTCTGTGTCCATTGCAGCCATAGTTTTAAGTGCACTGAGATCTTGTCACAACCGTCTCCACATGGTCCTTGAAGGATAGGCTCCTGTCAAATGTGATCCCCAGATACTTCAGTTTGTTTTCTCTGCTGACATTTCTTCCATCTATCGCGAGTCTTGGGACATCAGCTCTTACAATCCGCCTTTTCCGGGTGGATGACAGCACTCATTTCTGTGCACCAGTCAATCACTTCATTTACTGTCGCCTGTAACTCCTGGGCTGTTTGCTCCCTATCTCTCCCCTGCCTATATGCAAGAATATCATCTGCAAATGTTAGTATTCTTCCAACCCCTGGTGCTTCTAGGTTTGCAATCTTGCTCGTATACACATTAAAGAGCACCGGTGAGACTGCAGATCCCTGTGGCAGTCCCGGGGTTAACATATGTGGCTCTGAGGTCCATGCACCCAGACGGAGAGCAACCCGACGAGAGTGCAGGACGGCTGCTATCCAGTTCACCAACCAGGGATTGACCCCCTTCTCCATCAGTGCGGTCATCAAAATATCATATCGAACTCTATTGTACGCATCCTCGAGATCAAGCGCTACCGCCATCGTTTCCTGTCTACTCTGGAACCCCTCATAAACATCAAAGGCAAATGTGGCTGCATTTGACCAGGTATCTTTTCCTGGCCTGTAGCTCCCCAGGCCTCTTGGAAGAAGCTTCCCCCTTTCCAAAAAATCCTGCAGCTTAACAGCGACTATCTTCTCTAAAACCTTCCCAAATGTATTTTGAAGGGTGATGATCCTAAAGCCGCTAAGCTTTGACTGATCCTTGAATGGTTTTGGGAGAGGGATGAGATAGCTGTGCACCCAATCCTGCGGTACTGATGCTGTCCTAATGCTCTGGTTAAAGCAGTCGGTCATCTCCTCCAGGTCTGCATCGCTCAAACCCTTCATGTGGCCATACCTGACCCCATCGGGCCCTGGTGCTGTGTCTTTTGCCTTTTTCAAAATGTGTTTAACATCTTCCACCCGTATGATGTCTTCATACTGCATATTATTCGTGGTGCCAGATAACTCCTCTCTAACTGCATCCCTGGTGTCCGCATCATTATGATTGGTCTACTCTAAAAATCTCTGGAGAAACGCCTCCCCTTTCTCTTTGTCTGTTGTCACGCGCACACCATCATCTCTATAAATTGTACCCACTGTCATAGGCCGATCTTATCTCTGCATTTGCCTGTGCAGTTTCCAGAATTTTCGCAGTGTTTTATCACCTCCAATCTCCTTCATGAAACATTCCCATTTTGCCTTTTTGGCCTCTGCAGCATAGCGCTTGAAAACCTCCACCTTGTCTTTCTTGACGTTTTCCGCTGTGTTCACTTCCTCTCGTGAGCTTCGAAGTGTCTGTCGCACTTTCTTTAGCTGCTTCACTGCAGCTCTCTTTGCTTTCCAAGCATGGTCTACTTCTGGGGTCCACCATGGGGGCTGCAAAAAGGGGGTTTTAACAGTCCTGTTGCATGCCCCTTGTCTGAGGCGTCCAAGAAGGCAATCGGTCCACTCATACCGGAAGGTCTTTCGCGCTCTCCCAGCTTTAACTTTCCTGGGTTTAGAGATCAGGACTGAGCATGGCATGTGATCACTACCATGGTCATTCAAAACAGTCCACTTTACATCAAGGACTGATGACTGGGAGACAAGTGCCAAGTCAATAGCTGTGTCTGCATCGCCAGGCCTCATTGCCATTCTTGTCGGCCTACCATCATTTATGCAGACCACATCGGAGTCCACCATGGCATCCTGCAAGGGCAATTCCCTGTCGGTTTTCTCCACTACTGTCCCAATCTCTGTTCCTTGCATTGAAGTCTCCACATATGAGTAGCCTATCACCTGGTAATTCCTCCATTTCCTTAAGCCAGTCCCAATGTTCCTTTCTGACAAAACAGTCCACTGTGGCATATACATTTATGATGTTCCAACTTAAGCCACCAATCTCCATTAGTATACCCTAGACCTCTCTTGCACTGTGATTCCACTGGCTCAAGTCACGTACCACATACTTCACTCCTTCCTTCACCAGCAGACCTTGTCCATGTCTCTTCTGCCCAGTAGGGTTTATATAACTGGCGTACCCAGGGCAATGGTATTTGTCTGTATTTAGCTCTGGAGCATGAGGACGTCAAAATTATATATTATTCTCTCCAATACAGGACCTCTCTGTCTGGCACTGCGACAATTCCAGTATCCCACTCTTACATAGTTGAAACCTAGTCTCTCCACTTTTCGTCTTGTTCTCCTGGCGCCTGCCCTCCTATTTCTATGCCGTCTTCTCACACCATTTCCTCGTCTTCTACTCCTCACTCTCTCTTCGCTAGCCTCTGAGGGATGTGTCAAGCGCAGAGCACGTGCGACGATTCCCGTGTTTAAATAAATCCATAGGCAAAGTTGGGATATTGCAGGAAATAAACGGTCACCCTAGCATTGCCTGCTTGCTAGGGAAGAGGCAGGGGATGTCCCGCAGGAGTCCATACGCCTGGTGCCGCCCGCACGTCTGCCAGAAGTCCAACGTTCATGACCAGTTAACCCATGGCCATCCAGTTCCTCAGCACGCTGGTCCACCTTGGACTTGGGGGTTTATATTTGGTGTTTTCCGTCTCCTAGATGGACTGCTGTCCAAAGCTAACGGGTTCCACATACCCGGGAGAGGGGTTAGAGCGTCCCGACTCGCTTGGCAGGCACGTCTCCGAGCATATGAGGTATTTTCTAAGGAACTCAGATCCCACCCTGAGATCCCTCCTCGCCCTCTGTGCCCACCGCCAGTTGGTCCGCGGCTGCTTATTGGGTATTCGCAGCTAACCTCTATATCTAGAGGCCGTTCCACGATCCCCCACCTGTGGACGCGCTGGGTCGGGGATGGTCGCCCCAGCTTTACAGAGTGCCAGTGGTTTATACAAAGTAACCACATCCAATTACCAGAGTTGTACCCTAGCAGATCCTGAAGGATCCAATTTGATTGTGCCAGATACTCACTGTTGGCAAGATTTTATCAGTTGTAACGGCAAACATTAGATTCAAAGAATAAACCACTCAAGAAGGTATGGTAGAATAAACAACTCAAGAATGTATGGTTGACTTAGTTGCTGTCATTCTACATTATTCAAATAAGATATGTAGCAACCCGTAATCCCCTCCAATGCTACACGTGTAGACTAGTCCAAAAATAAATTACATTCTTGTTTGCAGAACACCTTCGCAAAAAGTTATTACTCTTTGTCCACCCATTGCATAATGCATATAATTATAGTCACCAAACGTTTTCCAGTTGTATTCTTGAATTTCTCAGATGAATGCTTTGTTTTTCTTACACAGCATTATATATTTAATCATGTAGTATATTGTAAAAACCACTACTCATGATTATCATGACATGAAATCTCTAAATGCGAAATCAGCAGTAATGAGTCACCAAACCATTAGTTCTGTGCTTTCATAGTTTGTTCACACATGTTTCTTTCTCAACCCATTACATTATCTTTGCAGCATTATCTTACTCTGGTACGCTTCCCCTCCACCACATGTTTTAAACAAGCTGCTGTCGCTTTATATAACAGAAGTACCCCAATTTTCTGACCCTGATCATATTCAGTAATTCGCTCTCTAATCCCAGTTTTTATAATTCTTCTTTGCTTGTTTTCTTTTCCTGCCATGTTATTCTTCCTAGTTCTTTTTAACACCACATTTCAAAGATTTAAATGTTACCTTCGCATAGTTTATTCATTGCCTTATTTATATTCACACAACAATGCATCATAAATGTAGTTTAGTTTAGTTTTATGTTTAGTTTAATTTAGTCGACGGATTAACATCACGGCACACAGGTGCAGCCCCATAAGTGCTCCGTTCTGCTCCTAACTCTGAGTTCGGTTAATCTGAGCTCAGTGCACGAACTCCGTAGCATCGGCGATAATCCTGAAATACTTTCGGTAGATTTTTAACTCAAAATTTTGCCCCGGCAGCGCCGTTAGGCTACTCTTTTTCAATTTCCTACTGCCAAGGGATTTTTTTACGTGGACAACAATACACACGGGCGTCCGATATCACTACGCAGAGGCCAGGGGAAATTTTATTAATAGAAGTCCACGGGAAAAAATACGGCTCTCACGGGGGCTTGAACCCGGGACCTCCAGCACTCGAGGCGGACACCATACCTCGAGACCACTCAGCCCCCTGATCATAAATGTAACACTTAATCACTCTCACAATCACTAGCGTATTACTTCTTGCCATAAAGTGCAACATGTCCTTTAGGCAAATGTCACCAACAGACACTGAACATATCTACGTGTAGATCTGGTGTATAATTTTCATGAAGGCGCCTATATGAGGCACTTATAGCAAATTACTACAACACAAAATCCCTATAATGAATAATTGCAATGAATCACCACATTAAATCATTATTATTAATCACTAGAATGAAAACAAAAATATAGTTTCAATGTCAATATTGCCTATAGTACATAGCTGTGTATGACACGAGAGGTCTTGGCCCTGATGATTTAATGCCACATTACTAGTGTAGTCACCGTGATCTGTGCAGGTTAGGGTTTTCTTTTTTTCCTCCGACAGAAAAAAAATCCATCACTTTACCAAGGATTTGATCCCGGATCTCAAGAATGGGTGTCCTGCGTTCTAGCCACTCAGTCAGGCTATAGTGTACTCATTGAAATACAGCTAGTTGACCGAGTTTTATTGATTTCAACTGTTGTAACGAGTGTGAGTTTTGCATCTAACTGGGGTAACTGACCGTTTAGGAATTTGATAATTCTAGCAATGTAATTGCGTCATGGTACTACCCAAGAATGTGAGATTTACAACAAAGGTTCAGAGATGTTAAGAGGAGAAGTATATGCAAATGTTAGGTCATCAAAGGTTGAGGGAGGAATTCCATGTATGTCAGCAACTCACTTGCGACAGGCATACAAGGATTCCCTTCTTTTGCACTACACGAAAGTGACAACTCGTATTGTTTGCAAAAGGATACATTTTTATTCGGAGCAGATCATACAATAGCTCCACGAGCGGAATACCACAACGGTATTAAACATCTTAGAATGTGATGACGATAAGATGGAATGAGGAGATGATATACATATTATAACTAACTGAAGCTAAGCTAGACTATTATAACTATTATACTGTCCTTCACAACTACAAAGTATCCCTAGCGGATACACGTCTGATTCCTACGCCGTCCCGGTCTCTGTCTCAGCCCGCTGAGCGTGGCGTGTTCAGCCACGAGCAATTTAGCTCAGCGTGCGTTTGTTGGTTTACGTGCTGGGCACTGGGCTGTGTTGACCAGAGTCACTTGGTCCTTACCTCGTGAACTGGGTTTCCCAGTCTCTTGGGTAACACCAGCTCATCTGCACTGGTTGCCCTCCTTGTTGACACAAGTGTGTCCCGTTATAGCTATTTATAGCGTTTGTGTCTCTTCTGTCTGGTCTCCTGTCCTATTACGTCACTTGCCCTCTCCCTAAGCTCTATTTTAGCTCTCCTTAGCTCAGAGCTGTCTCCTAAGTCTTTGACAGGCTCTCCTTCCTCCCCTGTTGTGTTACAAACTTTTAAGTTGTGGGGTAACACAAGTAATCTTACAAAAATTGGCTGTCTAATTTTGTCAACGACTTCGTGAGTTCTTTACTTCTCTTATGGGGATAGGACAAGATCTCTCCTTTCCTTCGTCACACTGTTGTATCACTTCACTTGGCTAATTGAGTAGCTCATCACACTAGTACAGTTGGCTATAAACTGTCATTTTATTTATGAGAATTGTGAGGTCCGGATCCTATGCCATAAGGTCTGTCCTCAGATTGTCCAAAATTAACAATCCCAAACAACTTGCCTCTATTATGAGTGCAAAACATGGACAATAAAATGTTCATGCTCTCATATAATCATTGCCCCAACTCGTATACATGTTATATTTGCAACTCTTCACCTTTTAGCTTCCGCGTGTGAAGGAATATTTAAGTGTTAAATTAAGGTTTTTTTAGAGATATTATTGTGTCCCCTGTTGGAATAGTTATGGTTCTTTGAAAGTAATGGTATATGCAAGTTTATGTGTTTGTTTTTCTGGTTGGTTGTGTGTTTTCTATTAAACTAAAGTGTATTTAACTTACTAACATGTGTATGCGTTTCTAATTTACGTGTATATATTCTTTCGACGCCGTAAAGCGGTTTATTGTAGCCACAAATGAGTGTGTTATGCTAATTTATGTCTACAATGCCGTTTTAAGATGCTCAAAATATGTTCCCTATGTTTCTCACTAAAGTATGGCGACTACACACTTATAAAAATTGACAACACATTGATTACACAGATTGACACAGACAAGTCAAAACAAGTCGTTTTGTGCGGTGAAAAAATACCGCAATATCTCTCTCACTCTCCTAATTTAATCCATTCTCTTTCTATCATTCACGCATCTTTCGTTCTTCTCTCTCTATCATTCACACATCTCTCGTTCACCTTTCATTCAAAAGTGGTTTTAAAATATTGGGTCGTCATTAGAATATGGTTCAAAAAATAATGCATGGATGAACCAAAATTATGTACATTAAATGGTTGGCTGAATTTACATGGGTATTCAAGCCACATGACTGTGCTGTCTTTATGCACTTGTCAATTATATACCAAAAATATATATAATTGAAAAGGATTGTTCGCTACCAATCCTATGGTAAAGACTGATCTAACTAATCTATTATGAGTTGGTGCACTGTTCTAAACTTATCTAAGGGAAATAATCTAATTAATTTAATTTAAGAACAATGGGTTATTTACCTTAAAGTGTTTTAATGCCTAAAATGATATAAATTATTAAATGATGGTGTTCTTCCCCGATGTGTCTCCACCTTGCCGTGGTGGGGGAGCTTGCGTGTCCCATCGACCCCATGTGCTTGCCGATGGGTGAAAACTACATATTGGACGGCTCGTGGGATAGGGACCAGACTAAGAGAGACACAACCTGCTGCTCTGCAGGTAAGACTGAGGATAGCAGTCAAAATCAGGCAAACGATCCCTAAATCTCAGTCCGGGCATAACCTCTAAGGCTCCCATCCGAGGTGTATGGCTGAACGTCTCTAAGCCATAAACTCTCGGAAGTGAGAGCCTGGCCGACACAAACCTACATCAAAATTGTGATGATGTGCTGAGGACGCTACATGCTCGGCGCAGAATCGTTCGATGGCTCTTAGCTGGGGGATAAGAGGTATCCACGGATGAAAGGGCCTGACCGTTACTCGCCCACAGACGCACGGAGGTAAGGTGCTGAGCCGGCAGCACATGTAGCCTACCTCGTGAGTGAGAACAAAAGGTGGAAAAACACTTCGGTCGCACGTCTCGCAGACGTCCGATAGTCTGTAACCACACTCATGGAGTGAGTGTAGTCAAAGGTGGAAATTGTCTCGTTGACACGAAATGGAACGCCTGTCTTGGGAATCCATTACGTGGCAGCCCGAAGCGAAAGCTTGCTGTGTGGAAGCCGAAACAAGAGTCTCGAAACCCGAGGAAGGCTAACCTCATTAAAAAATGCCCGCCGGAAGCCGGAAGTGTCGTCCTACGGGTGGCAAACTAAAAATTGACACTACGCATTTACGTCCGAGTGAAATGTCTCGTCCAAATGTCTCTCGTGCTAGGAACAGCTCTGACTACCTAGTTTCCGAATGCCGCTCTTGTTCGGAACAGCTCTGACTAGGTAGTTTACCGAATGTCTGTCGTGCCTGGAACAGCTCTGACGGGCGCAACGACAAGCACATGTCCGAAAACTCGCTGAGTGGATACCGTCTGCAAACCTGTCTGGTTTGTGCGGGAATGGCCCGGGGCAAACGAAATGACCAATATATTGAAGTGAGGATTTCAAGCAGCCATGAGCAGGACGTGACGATTCCCTCGGCTAGCACAGAACCAGGGCGTTAGGTGTCGGCCCTGCAACTATGGAAGCAACCTTGGATGGCGGAAAATGCTATGGACTGTCCCTGCCTTCCTTTGAGGGATGACCGTTGTTTTCGACCGTTCTAACTTGGCCAGCATGGTCGTAGATGGCACCACAAAAGTGAGAGTCTCCCAGGAATGCTACCTGGTAAAAAAAGCACGCTAAAGTCGATGTGTTGGCCTACGGGTTTTCAGCCCAAGGGCGCATAACAGACACACCGCAATCACATCTGAAAAAACACTCCGGATGAACGAAAAGAAGAAGAAATGATGGTGTTAATTTGTAAGTGATGTTTTAACTAACTTATCTAACTAAGTTAGTTTAAATGGTGATAAATTAAAGTAATATGATGTCGATGTTAACTTAAATAAGTTCTTAACTAACTATAGGTAAATTATAACTGTGAAATGTCCTAAATAAAGTTATATGGTAACTCTACATAAATAATTCTAATATTTTCACAAAATATGAAGTTATACGCGACTGTTTATAAAAACATGTTGTATACATATCACATATCAATTGTAACTAACTACACTAACTAATTACATCCAGGTGTGATGTTCGAGCCGTGTCCTCTGTAGAATGTCCTCGAAAACAACGTTCAGGTAGACAAAGTCTGATTTATGCTCCCGTCCTGGGTAATGTTCATACTAAAGGTATGCTACTGGTTGGTGTAGGTTCAAGTCTCAAATTTCGATCCACTCAAGGGTTATATAAGTGGTAGTGGTGTAGACAATTCACAAATGCGTCTGTTCATTCCACTAATGCTGACACAGTTTATATTACATAAATGTAAGCGACTGGCGATGGTAACGCACTTTAGTGTTCACAATCACCACATAGGGCACTAAGTAATTACAGTGTCAATGTATTTGGTGATGTACGGTCGCTCTCTTCTCCTATTTCAGGTATTTCAATGTGAGAAGGTCTACTCAATGTGTCAGCTAGAGAGTTCAAACTTCCCTTCAAATGTTTAATAGTGAAGGCATAATTCTGCAAAATCAAGGACCATCTGTAAATCCTATTGTTGCGATGAACCACTGTTTGCATGACCGTAAGAGGCGAATTATCGGTTTCGATAACAAACTCTTTACCCGCCAGGAATCGATGAAGTTTCCTGACACAATAGATCACGCTTAAAGCTTCCAATTCAGAGGCTGCGTATCTTCCTTCAGCCGGGCTGATCTTACGACTCACGTTCATTATTGGGTGAAACTTGCCTTCATAAAATTGGCCTAGGACCCCAGAAATGTAAATGGAACTTGCGTCTGTACGGAGGAAATACGTAAGATTGACATTAGGCAAACGCAAGATAGGTGGAACGCTAAATAAATATTTCAATTTTGATAACGCACCGATTAACTTTGCATCCTGAACATCAAGTTTTACAGATGCTTTTAACACATTTGAAAAAACACTGGTGATGTCAGCCAAATTGGGTAAAAATTTGCTGTAATAATTGACCAGACCAAGCAAGCTACGGACCTGTTTCTTGGTCGTAGGCATAGTTAGATTGAGAATCTTGGTCACTATTTTCTCATCAGTTCTTAGTTGGCCTCTGGTGATTGTATGGCCTAAGAAATCAATTTCTTCCATTCCCAACTCCACTTTGGTGGGTTTCACTGTAAGACCAAATAATCGCAATTTATCGAAGACATGTCGCAGTTTCAGTAGGTGTGTTGTCCAGTCTGCTGTATGGATGCAAATGTCATCAATATAAGTAGATGTATTGGTCACTCCGTGCAGAAGATCCCTAGTGAGTCGGACAAAAGTGGCTGGTGCATTACGTAGACCGAAAGGAAGAAAGCGCCACTCATACAGGCCTAAAGGTGTAGAGAATGCTGTTAAAGGAATAGAGGATGATTCCATCGGGACCTGCAAATATCCTTTCGTGAGATCTAGTTTCGAAAAGATACGTGATGTTGACATGTCAAGGATTAGGTCGTCACAAGATGGGATAGGCTCTGCATCGACCTTGGTCACGTTGTTTAAGCGCCGATAATCGACGCAGAGACGAATAGTCGAGTCCTTTTTCTGACTTGAACTATAGGAAAAGAATATTCTGACTGAGATTTCTGAATTATTCCACTCGACTCAAGATTTAACAATTCCTTGTCGAGATTTTCCCTGTAACTCAATGGGATGGAATAAGGTCGACATTTGATGGGTGTGCTATCAGTCAGAATTATAGAGTGTTCTATTCTGTCTGTCTTACCTGGGATGTCAGAGAAAATGTCCTTGTACTCAGTTACTAACTTCTATCAGTTGTTGTCGTTGCTCGTCTGTCAGTTTGGGTTCTATACGTATGCTATCGATTGTCCCTGTTGTGTCGACTGTCGGGACTGGTAGTTCTATTCCGTCGTCATCCGTCTGATTAAGTACTGTTGTTGTACTAGCTGTGTGTACTGTTTCCTGGCTAGGTGTGTTTGCGATGTCGTCATGATCTGTCGCCCTACCTAGTGTAGTTGTGTTGTGTACGTCTGTCGTCCGGTTAATTGGTGTAGGTGCACTCTGTTCGTCTGTCGTCAGTTCTTGTCGTGAGAAATAGGGCTTCAGCATGTTGATATGAAATATCTTTAATTTTCCCTTTATCGATATTTCATAGTCGACATCTGATATCTTTCGTTCGACTTTGAATGGCCCTTGCCATGATGTTAGTAACAAATTACGTTTATCTGGTAGTAAAAGTAGCACCTTTTGATTGGGTTCAAGGTGTAGGGTTTTGGCACCCTTGTTTGCATATTCGCGGTACATCTGGCCTTTTCTCTCCAAAGATGCTTTGGCTATTAGACACGCCTTCATAATTTTATCGCGTGTCTCTGTTACCATCTCATAAGGTGTTACTGCTGTTGGATTCTCTACTGAGCTTGTGATTAGCTGATGGTAGATTGTTAGGGGTCCACGAGGGTCCGCCCCATAAACTAATTCGAAAGGTGAGAAACCCGTACTTGAGTGCGGAATTTCTCGATGGGCAAATAGCACTGCTGGTAGTAGGGTGTCCCAATCAGATGGGTTCTCAGCTGTTACTTTCGCCAGCATGTGCTTTAGATCCCCGTTAATTTTTTCTATAATCCCATTACTCGCAGGGTGATACGGTGTACAGAAATGCTGTTCTATTCCTAGCAATTTTGTTAGGGCTTGCATAGCAGCCGAAATAAATTGGGTTCCTCGGTCGCTCAAAATGGTACGAGGAAAGCCAAATCGACAAAATAGATGTAAAAACACATTTGCCACATCTTTGGAGATAATGTATTTTAGTGGTACCGCTTCATTCCACCTTGTACAGAGATCCACGAGAGTTAGTATAAACGGTTTCCTTTGTTCGACACCTGATTCAGGGGTCCAACAATATCTACCGCTACACTTTCGAATGGTCTAGAAGCCAAAATGGAACGCTGGACCTCGGCTGTTACATGCTTTCCCTTTCTTACTAAATGTTGACAAATAGTACATGATCGACAGAACAATTTAATGTCGTTACAAAATTTAGGTCACTAGAAATGTGCCAAAATTCTGGCTCTCGTTTTGTCATAGGCTAAATGTCCAGCAAACGGTGACTCATGTGCAATGTTTAGCACATTTTGTCGGTGTTTTACAGGTAACACCGTCTGCTGAATTTCATGGTTATTTGTTGTATAATAACGCATGAGAATTCCGTTATGTACTTTAAAATACCAAGATGCATTCTTAGTAACTTTCGCTCGCTCACCTAACAATTTAAAATAAGGTGCGATAGTTTGATCGTTGCGTTGTGCCTCGATAAATTCTTGTCGAGTAGCACTGTTACTAGCACCGGTGGGTGTTAACAACTGTAACATTTCGTTTTGTAGGTCAGTGTAATGTGTTTGAGTATCTGACCTCGTTACAGCATTAGCCGTGTTTGTTTGTTTCCAGGCTAATATTTCTTCATCAGTACACTGTTTTAATGATGGCAAGCAACCCAAAATGAAATCAGTACAGGGATTTTGCAGGATCGCGCACGTAAATGTGCCGGCAAGGAACTGGGTGTTTATGAGTACTTTTGCCAGCGGGTATTTCTCTATGTTTCCAGAGAAAGTGCGGCATTTGACAAACTCACCCGTATAATCTTCTGGCTTAACTAGGTCTCTTTTGACCCCAAGTAGAGTGCTTCCGCTATCAAGTAAACATTGGCATGGTTGTTCGTTGACCAGTGCATCGTGGAACTTTAAATTGCCTCTGGAGACTAAAGCTGCATTGGCAACTTCGTTGGAACATGGTACAAAGTGCCCACATTTCAGTTTGCCGTCCGTATGAAACTGGTGACACGTGTCACACTTATTAAAGTCTAATATATCAGTAGCTGCACTCACACTCTCACACTCACTAGGTTGGTAATACATTTTCAAGTTCATAATCAACCACACTTTCATCGTCAGATGACGTATCGATGAGCAAAGCATTGTTTGCCTTCATTCTTTGCCTGTCCAAACACTTAGAACTATAATGGCCATAACTTGAACAAAAGAAGCATTTAACAGCACGTTTATAAGAGTTTCGTTTGTTTTCCTGCTTCTACATCATCATTTCTAGATGAGCAGGATAAGAGGGACTCTTATCACACATGGAGTACTGCGGATGGAACAATTTACAGTATCCACATTGTGGTGGCTTCTGATACGGTTTGTCTTTCTTCTGATACTCTTTTTGCTTGTAAGACCTGCTTGGTATGTTTTTGACAAAGGCAGTAATCTCAGTATCATGTATCGATGTTTTAAATATGTCCCTGTTGGAGGAAAAATAAGCAGAACCTCGTTTTTCGAGTTGTTCAATAGATTCAATGTCTGCTTGTTGAAGGAACTTAGCAAAGGGAGTAGGGACGGTGGATATGACTTTATCCATCACCATTAAGTCCTGTAATTTATCAAAATTCTTCCCTACTTTTGCCGCCTTAAGCCATTTATTGAATATACTCTGCACGTTTGAAACATAATCTAAGAACGTTTCTGTTGGCTTTGGCTTTATCTGTGAGTACTGGATCTGATATCCAGGAGCATCGAGTAGAAAATGCTGCATAATCCTATCATGGATGTACTGATAGTTACTTCTTAGTTCTGTTGGTATTGATTCTATGACCTTTAATGGCTCCCCACTGAGGTTTCTCATGTAGATCATTGCCCAATCATCTAATGGTATTTTCTGAGTTCTAAGTTGAAATTCTACATTCTCCGTCCAAGCTGATATTGAATCGCCTTGACTGAAGGGCTTGATCACCCCTTTATATTTGGAGAATTTATTTTGTTCTTCCTGACTTTTCAACTTCGTAGAGGCTATCTGGGTGTTAGAGTCAATCTCCATTTCTTTCATCTTTAACTTCGTTTGTGACTCTACCTCTATCTGTTTCTGCTTGGTGGCATCAGTCCATCTCTATCTGCTTCTGTTTTCCAACTTCCTTCTGTTCTATTCCAATTCCTTCTGTTTAGTGGCTTCTTCCAACTCCTTCATCTCTTTTTGATGTTGTCTTTCTAATGCTCTTTGGTCTCTCTCTAGAGCAGCCTTTCTATCTATCTCTTCTCTGTATCTTTCGTTTGCCCATTTCTCTAGTTTTTCTCCAGTATATTCTAGTTCTTTACCAGCCTGGATGAAGTCATTTAATGATGACATTATGAGGCTTTATGTTATCTGACAATTGATAGCAATATATTTTCCAAATACAATTTCACAGTTCTCGTGTGTTAAATATTTACAAGATTTTCTGAAAAAAAGAATGCGTCGTTAAGGGTGCATATCAAAATTAGTGAAAAATATACTCATCTAATCTTGCAGCAAAATACGGCCCTCGGGATGTTCAGCCGCTGTCTTTCGTACAAACGCCTGATCGCCTTGCTTTTATAACTGATGTTTCTGTTTATTAGAACATCAAAATTTTAGCAACATGCATGTAATGTGCAATACAAGGTTGTTAATTGACATATTATAGTTTCAACGAATGGTGAACTTTAAATGTGGTATAAATGATAATGATTAATGTAGATGATATGAATGTATGATAGTCTAAATGAACGTCAATGAATGTCAATGTCGTCTTGTCTTCACTTTCTATCGTCTCTGACTGGGCTGCGCTGTATGACTTTAGCTTAACCTCTAATCTCCTACTGTTGTGCGAAAGGAATTTGTTTTTGCACAAATACTAACGTGATTGTGATAGATGTTGACATTCTGATAGTATCAAACAAATGATGGTTAACTTTAAAATCCGTACACAATCAGTTTATGTTTATACATTTTCACTTCAAATAATTTACATAGATAATATAACAATAATATTCTGTAGGATCTCCGAAAATGGTAAATTATATGGTACTTTTCACAATAGTATGCTAATGATACTTGCAATCAAATAGTACTTGCTATTTTTATTAACTGCTAAGTTCAATTAAATGGCACAACTTTAGCGGTGGTTCAAGCCCCACGAGACATGATAACTGTGGTATCTTGGCTAATGGTAATGAGCGGTAGGTTCAAAAACACCAAATGGTATCCTATTGCTAAATGGTAGTGAGCGGTAGTTCAAGGAACTTCTGACACCAAATGGTATCCTATTGCTAAATGGTAGTGAGCGGTAGTTCAAGGAACTTCTGACACCAAATGGTATCCTGCCTGTCAGCAACTCACCTGCGACAGGCATACAAGGATTCCCTTCTTTTGCACTACACGAAAGTGACAACTCGTATTGTTTGCAAAAGGATACATTTTTATTCGGAGCAGATCATACAATAGCTCCACGAGCGGAATACCACAACGGTATTAAACATCTTAGAATGTGATGACGATAAGATGGAATGAGGAGATGATATAAATATTATAACTACTGAAGCTAAGCTAGACTATTATAACTATTATACTGTCCTTCACAACTACAAAGTATCCCTAGCGGATACACGTCTGATTCCTACGCCGTCCCGGTCTCTGTCTGAGCCCGCTGAGCGTGGCGTGTTCAGCCACGAGCAATTTAGCTCAGCGTGCGTTTGTTGGTTTACGTGCTGGGCACTGGGCTGTGTTGACCAGAGTTACTTGGTCCTTACCTCGTGAACTGGGTTTCCCAGTCTCTTGGGTAACACCAGCTCATCTGCACTGGTTGCCCTCCTTGTTGACACAAGTGTGTCCCGTTATAGCTATTTATAGCGTTTGTGTCTCTTCTGTCTGATCTCCTGTCCTATTACGTCACTTGCCCTCTCCCTAAGCTCTATTTTACCTCTCCTTAGCTCAGAGCTGTCTCCTAAGTCTTTGACAATGTACAATGACGGGCTCTCAAGACAGTAGAGAGTAGATCATGATGTTGTCAACCTTAGTCACGTAGGCACTAGATAAAACATGAAAGTAGAGCGGAAGCGAGATCAGAGTAGTGATTAAGAAACTCCGGAACAATGGCAAAACCCAACACAGGGAGTGTTAGGACACGCATGGGCTAAGAGGAGGTAACTAATGAGATGCGTATAAGTGACATTAAGACTGATAAACAAAGAGAAATCAGGAATAGAATGTTGGAGTTATGTAAAGTATGGACCCAGTGGGTAAATGGTGTGTTTAGTGGGTGGTCTGCAAAGATAGGATAAATACCCAAGGCTGGAAAAGTTAAGAGGGAGTTGAGTAGAGACTCGAGGGGATTCGAGTCGAGTACAGCCGATTGGAGGCTGGGGCTAGGTGTGGGGAGCTAGCCCGACAGTGGAGTCGTGGCGGAGTTAGGGACGACTCCGCCTGGTGAATTCTCAGGCAGTTGAGTCTGAGGCTGCGTCAAGGAGTCGTCGCGAGGGCATTAAGTCATGAATCAGTGAAGGGATCTGGGTCCAGAGCGAAGATACTCAGAGGAGAGCTGAGTTTTGAGTCAGACAGTGGAGGTCTGAGTTGTGAGCAGTGATATTTTGGGCTGAGTGTGGGACATCAGCCAGAAAGCGGCGTTCAGGAAGAAGTATTCAGTGTGGGCTATGTTTAAGGGAAGAAACTAGCCAGTTATTCGGAGTTCGGTCTGAGGAGGAAATCTCAGCCAAGCAGTCAGAAAGATCGGACACAGGATCTAGTCCGAGGCCTATTAGTCATATCATCAGGCCGGTCTGAAGACAGTTGTGTTATGTACCTGTGCCAATGCATTTTCTGGAAATAGTGTCCTGTTTGCTGTGAATCATGTACATGTGTCATTAATAAACGGATGTGCGCGAAACGGTGTTGTTATAGTGTTTGTAGCTGTGCACCAGTAAACCTGCAGAGTATTCATACAAACATTCACATTGACATCCTATAGACAACTATAGCCACGTCTTTATGTCAGTCACTTTGTGACATCTGTCATGTCTAACATGTTACATTGTAACATGCAATATACAAAATACTAATTGGACCGACAGTAGTGCAGTGACTAGCGAGTGTTTGATTTGTTTTCAGTCAAGGATTGTTTTCAGTTACCTAAATTCCCAGATTGATCCAACCTAACATGGACATCAACACATTTCCTGGGAATTAAAGGTGGCCAGTGTTATTTTAAGCACATCATCTATTAAGTACATATGGATCTATAAATGCGAGGCCACCCAACACACCTTATGGTGCGAGAAGGGTTCCTTCCCTTTACTTGTAAATACAATGCTCTCAGTCACACTAATGACTCTGCTCTCTTGTGTACACATAACGCATACATTAAAACAAAACACATCAAATCATAACTGGTATCTCTTGTTACACGTTTGCTTCAATATTATTGACAGAGACAGCAATTAACAGTGTGGTGGTGTGTTAATAAAAAAACATACACAATTTTACTTACATCAATAAACCAAGAAAACTGACAGACTGGATTTGGGTACACCCCCAGGACTATGCAAACAACAGCAACCTCATTTGTCTCGGTTTGAAGTTCCGGATCCTGGCATGTCACCATGTCTGGTTTAGCTTAGGAAACGATAATGAAGATGATCTTATATCGTTGTAGTCTTTCATGCTGAAAAACACTCCAATAACAATAACATTGACATCCTCCAAAAATATGACTTTGCAGAAAGGGTAGATATGGGATGATAATGCACTTACTCAAGCATTTAAAATTTAAAAAAAAAAAAAACATAATAAAACAATTTACCAAGTCCTTTGCCGAGCACCACCCTCATGACAACCCATCAGAAAGATTATGAATTCTTTATTCATTTTCATGCCCAGGATGTCTACAAAGTCCTGTGCCGACTTTCATGTTGGTCAGCCACTGCTTTGTCTTCCCTTCCAGATACTAGAACTTATGTTACTATTCTTTCCAAACCTCTGTGATGTTTAATATTGCCGAAGTATTTAAATTTCTGAGACATGATAGCATTATGTAAATGAACCAGTTTTCTTCGATGTTGAGATTGTGTAATATGTCACTATTTTCCTTGCACATTATATTATTATTAGCATTGTTCTGCAACTTTTATGTTCAAAAACCTATTTTCTTGTTTTAAATTTTTTAATTTTTTAAAAACTTTTTTACGTGTGGATTAGTTTTCCCTATTATCAGTGTCCCTCGTTAAAATAGCGAACCTATTCTGATTTCTGAGGTACTTGTAATAAACGTTATCAAGCCAAGTATAAGTAGCCAACATGTTAGTCCAACTGACCAGTTTGAGGCTGAACCCGTTACCTCTGCATCAACACACCGGAAGTCTAAGAACGAGCACTCCCACATATACATTTAATACATAGACAGTGGGGTAATACATCACATAGAAAAGTAAATTCTTTAGGAAACTGAGTATTAGATACAAAGTAGAAGCTAAAATACACCTACCATATACTTTGAGGCTACAATTGAAGATTGTATACGTATCATTACTGAAAGAATAATATCCACCGCTCTGTGTCGTAACAGTTTTGATTTTCAAAGTAGTACTCTGGTTTGATATTGTTGTTTCGTAAGTATTTCTTTCTGATAATACTGCTACTGTACAAAAAGAATTTGTACATAGAGCAATAAGTACACTATTCTTTCTCCAGAAAAAGTTACCAGCATTGTTATTGAAGGTGTATGTGAAGTTGTAGGGTTTTGTTACTTCTCCAGGAGCGCAGGAAATATCCGTTTCTGCAGATATACAGATTTGAAACACAAATAACAGCAACAATTAATGACAACAAACATATGCAATATACTAATGGAACATTGTTGGCATATTCATTTGCAAAATGTAATAATAGCGGTTTCCTAAGGCAACACAATATTAAGTCAAATAATCATCTCACAATACTGTTTACACGTTTAATGAAAGTACAGCACCAGCCACGAATCACAAATAAAGTAAAGCACTGGTATACCAAATGACAACATAAACATGCATTTAACATTACATATTGACCGACAATAAATTAAATAATATATTTGCAAAATGTAATAATAACAGTGGGGAATTCACCTCCCCCAACCCCACCAGGGGGGAATTTTAGGGTTTCGGTGGGGGGGGGGGGGGGGGGTTAAGATTATTTCAAGATTACGTTAATAAAATAACCTATTACTTGATATTGTTTTTCCCCTCCATACTTTACAGTTCTGCACTTCTCGCCCTTCTGAAATTCGTTTTATAACGTAAGGAGATCCGCAAATAACGTTTTATGTAGACGTCTATACTTGTTCTGGTATGTGTTATTAAATGCAGCTTTCATTTTACGTGTACTGTGTAGGGGACAATTTATAGGGAGCAAATACGAAAGGAGGGGGGTAACATTCTGAACATATAGTGAAGGGGTGCATGAACCAAAAAAGTTTGAGAACCACTGTTCTAATCTCTTCAAGACATATCATATCAAATGTTGTGACTGTTCCAAGATAATTATATCGATTCACTTGTTTAAGAATAGCATTTTACCATTTACTTATATATGCTTGCTTGCTTGTGTTCGTTGGCTTGAGCTCCAACGCGAAGTCCTGTATGTCGGATGAAGGCATCCTGTTGTCCAACATCAGTGTGATGTCATACAGGACTTGAGGTTTGCGTGAGTATCCGTTGTCCCATGTCTGGCTTATTGGTGCGCAGACTGGTGGTTCCTCGCCGTACAGGCAGACACTCTCCGACTTAGGAGGAATCGGCGATCCTACTGACCTTAGCCAGGACCCCGAAGGGACCTGTTGCCCAGGACGCTCGACGAGGACATCGTCAATAGGTCTTGGCCAGTATATAACCCGGCCCTGGTGCCTTGGAAACACCTCTGCGTCCCTACTTATATATTACATTGGGGTATTCCTTTTTCCTAGTGACATATACACCATCCATTAGAACACGTCCAAGTGCCTGACATATATCTATACACTAGATATATCTATCTACATCTATACGTTTTCCCTACAAGCAAGAGATATGTAAACAGTGATCATAATTAAAATAAACCAAAAAACAATAGTTGATAATATGTTTATTATGAGTGGTGAAGGGACATTAGATAGCACACTGTCCAAATAATATACTGTAATTTATAAAACGTCATCTTTGGTTGGAAGTTCAGACATCACTATAACATCTCTAGACAGTTAATAGTGATTTGGTTTAATACAATTAGTGGAACTGCGGGAAAGCTGTGGAAATGTAAGCAATATGAAGTAACACAAAGTAATACAGCTTCACAGAACACGATTACGGAAAACATAAGACGTTGCGTCCACTAGTCTTCATCAACACAAAACACACAGTGTAAACACGGGAAAGACACTATAGTGATTACGTTAATGTAATATGAATACAATTTGATGGAACTGCGGTAAAGTTGTGGAAATGTAAACAATATAGAATAACTCAATATAATACAGCTTTATAGAACAGAATTCTAAAACATACATGACGTTGCGGAGACTAGCCTTCATCAGCAAACAAATACATACACAAAACACACATAAAGTCACGGAGAAGACCCTCCAGTGATTACATTAAGGCACGGGGACGGGATGAGAAGAATAAGAAGATGGAAAAATGAAAGCAATGAAGAGAAAATGAAAACTGATAAAAGCATACTACTTATCTCAGAATCCCAAGCTGTGTACTAACACGAATGGCACCGTTATCTTCTTTTATACACAGCTGAGGGAGTCTGTGGGTCAAATGGACCGGGGTAAGGAATGACACCGGGAGTAGTGGGTGGTAACGGTTCAGTAAAAATGCCAGGTATGTGAGTAGAAGTGGTACATGACTCGACAATAAATGAGTGGAAGTGGTTACATAATACTACATACAAGGACCCATGATGTCTATGAAGGTGTCCACTCAGGCATTGAAACATGTGCTGTAGCGATTGATCTTGAGGATGCGTACAACAGAGTACCGTTGGATTGTTTAATGTTTCATCATCTTGAACTCAAGAAAAGTCCATTTCTCATATTCCAACGGAAAGTAGTATTTAGATGTGACAGTTGGACTTAAGAATCAACAACAATATATCCGAGACTGCCACAGGGATCACCATTATCTCTGGTGCTGTTCAACGCTTACACTGAAAATTACCAGCGAGCAGATCAGATCACAGGACAGGGGAGGATATTGTCATTTGCCTACGATGAGTAAGTCTATCGTCAGGGTAAGGATAGAGATCGAGTTACAGTGAAACTACAAACATAACTAAATCGCATAAGCACTTGGTGTGTGGAATCCTAAGCAATGGTCAACCCAACGAAGGCAGCAATGACATAGTTCTCTTTGAATAATCATATTGTCAACACTCCGACACCAACTGTAAACCTGGGCTCAGAGACTGTGGAAAGAACGCAGGCATTTAACTACCTGGGGATACGTTTTGATCGAAGCATTGCTTATAATGAGCACAAAGACCAGGTGATAACAAAGGCCAAGCGAGGTTTGGCTGCGATGCGGGTTATGGCGGTGGCAATCTGTGAGCAGCGCCATGTATGTCTTCTTTATGAGGATCTCGTCCTTTCTGATTTTGAGTGTGCGATGGCGATCCTTGCTCTCAGCCGTAAGCAGATGGAAAAGATGTAAAGGATACAGAACGAAGATATGCGCATTATTATTGGATGTACAAGAGACACAGCATGCAGAGGGACGCAGAGGTGTTTCCAAGGCACCAGGGCTGGGTTCTATACTGGCCAAGACCTATTGATGCGTCCTCGCCGAGCGTCCTGTGCAACAGGTCCCTTTGGGGTCCTGGCTAAAGTCAGTAGGATCGTTCATTCCTCCGAATTCGGAGAATGTCTGCCTGCAAGGCGAGGAACAGCCAGTCTGCACACCAATAAGCCAGACATGGGACAACGGATACTCACGCAAACCTCAAGTCCTGTATGACATCACACTGATGTTGGACAACAGGATGTCTTCATCCGACATACAGGACTTAACGCTGGAGTTCATAGCCAGCGAACACAAGCAAGCAAGCAACAGCATGCAGAGCGATTCGCTATCTTCTTTATTTTCCAACCATGGGGGGACAGAATACAAATTTTCAGAGCATGTGCCTGCTTCAGAGTCAACGCAAACACAAACGTCTACTGCATTGTGAAATTAAGAAGTTTAAGTGCAGCGGGTTAAAAAAAGGAAAGTCGTGGACAGGTCAAGCCGAAGATATCCTTCCACTGGTGTGTTCACTTGAGGATTTAGAACCTGGCGAAGAGTTGGCACAAGTGCCAACATATTTCTGTAAATCCTTGTCAGTGTGCTTCTAACTAGACAAAAAATGCAGACAAGAAAACCCGGCTGCTGTGGAAGCGGAAGTACAGGCTTTGATCTTTGACAGTTGTTTAGAGGATGATACTGTCTTTTACACCGATGAGTTGGTCGTTTAACGAGTGAGAAGTGCATGGACTTTCATGGATCAGACAGGAGAGGGAATTGTGAAGTAAGATTCAAGCGCTTTTGCTTAGACCACAAGTAGCCTGACTATGGAATTCATTGCAGTAAGTAAAGCCATAACATGGCTAGAGACACAAAGCATTCACTAGGGCCTGTTTCTTTAGTGTCTCAATGAATATACTCAAGAAAATAGAGATGGGGCGGATCCGAAGAGAGTGGTTGCTGTCTCCTGAGCGGTTTCTGTTGGCAAAGATTAGTTTCATTTTCGTGCCAGGGGATACGGGTGTGGACGGAAATGAGCTGGCTAACACGCTTGCAGGTAAGGCTACCGTTGAAGGCAGACGAGCCATGGACCAAGCTTATATTCTGAATGCTATGCGAGAAGTGAATCGTTTGCGAGAACCAAGTGATAACTGTGAATCTACAACCATGGTTAGGATGCGAGAACAGTAAATTAAAAGAGGTGTGGCAAAACTAGAACACTATGCAAGGAGCAAAAGAGGAGTAATAAACCAAAACATAACTGGTTTCCTTAGCCGCTACACGCTGCGGGATTGAGTGAGGAGGGGATACGAGCACATATGGACTGGATGTTTTGATGTGCAATGAGGTTGATCTGTTGACTAACTAACTAAACATCTAACTAAATACTTACAAGGACATCATTATTTACACAAAGGAAAGTAACCATTTGACATGAACAGGACAAACTGTTGATGAAGCTGGCAACATCTTATCGAGAACGTTATTATTTATAGTCGAAAGTCACCGACATCAACAACTGCAATTTACTATCATCTGTAACTGAAAGCCACACACTTCTACAGACACTGCAACATTAAGATGATGTAGGAAGATGCGCCTATTAACATCAGCATCTATCATCATGTTCAGAGTTAGCTGACAATTGATGTATGTTAGCTGTATGTATGTTTGTATGTATTTATGTCTATTTGTATGTCTGTATGCCTTTACGTATGTATATATGTATGTTTGTGTGTATGCATGTCTATCTGCATTTATCCAAGTTTGCATGGCTTGGTGCATTCACGCAGGCATGTAGGTATGCATATATATATATATATATATATATATATATATATATATATATATATATATATATATATATATATATATATATATATATTATAAGACTCTCTCTGTGTGTGTGTGTGTGTGTGTGGTGTGTGTGTGTGTGTGTGTGTGTGTGTGTGTGTGTGTGTGTGTGTGTGTGTGTTTATGCGTTCCCGAACGGTCCATCCGATTGAATGAAATTTTTTACAGATGTTCTTCTCACTCCCGCGGATCCAACTGACATAGTCAGTTACTTTAAATACAGTTTTGTGCGTAATAAAACAACATTAATTAAAATATTTCAAGTAACTTAACTTAAGAAAAGTTATATCAAGGGACATTACTTTTAGTAGCATTGCTATATTATGTAATTTAAATAATTGTTGTATTTTTCTCAAAGTTTTATAAAATGTTTAAAGAAGTTATCTACAGTCACATGCTTTATATACAAAGTGATAAAAACTTTAAGGCATTTTCAAAGTTTTCATAAAAATAATGCATCTATTTTAGATACGTGAAAATTTTCTAACTCATCTTTTTATTTCTCTTCGACATCTATACTGAATAATGTAATTTACCACATGCATGTTACATAATTATAATTTGCCTGCCTTAACAGCCTCGGTAACACACCAGTGTGTATACAATCACATGGCATATATTACTGATATTTGTACAGCTCCACTAACTAAAACGGCTTATCCGTGGCGAAGGAGTTAAGGGCGCAGTTCGTAATCCCGCATACCCGCGTTCGAAACACAGCTGTGTTGGTTTTTTATGAAATGATATGGGTGCCGATCGTTCAGTAAGCAATGGCAAACTACTGAACGTAAACTTGCCCAGGAATCACGAACAGCCGAAAAATGCTGGGGTTGACTGCTACATCCTGTAAAGGGCACACAACTAACTGTCTTTATAACTAACACACATTCCGCGTCTAATTCCATTGGACTTCATTTTTAGAATTGTTTGTGGTCGCTTTTTGTTTTATTAGCTCCGGTACCTTGGCACTGAAAATGTTATTCAATCTCTAATTTTAGATACTCTAAGTTGATTTCCGTCCGTGCCATGACACAAGACTGTCAAGAATCTTCTCACGTTGTCTTCCTCTATCTCTTTTTCCGCAAATATTTCTGGTTGTCACATGTTCCAGTTTTTCCTGCTCATAATTCCCCCCCCCCCCCCCCCTTAAAAAAAACGAAGTCTGACTCTTTATGATGTTTCTGATAAGTTGTCTTTCCCTTAACACGTACTGATTGCTCATTTTGTTCCAGACAGCTGTTACTAAACCGCCTTCTCTCCCAGATATTTTTAATTTAAATGAAATCTAAACAATATAGAACGCCTTCATCAGATCACAAAACAAACATAAACAAATCAAATTACATTAAAGAAAGAAAGAAAAAAGAAAGAACGAAAGAAAGAAAGAAAGAAAGAAAGATGGTGCTCGAAAGCACATTCAGCACTGAAATTGCCGTTGAATATGCACATCACTGAGACACCAACGTGTAATATCAGCACAAATTAGGAATGAGTAAAGTACTCCAATCATGTCAACTCATTATATTGGACGAATGTACTATGGCGCACAAAAAAGCATTGGAGGCGCTTCAACATACACTACAAGATTTCAAACGTTTGCATTGTCCGGTGCGAGTCGCATTTGCCATGACAATCAACAAATCACAGGAACAATCGCAACAAGTGTGTTAACTAAATTTGGAAAATCCATGCTTCAGACATGGACAGCTATATGTGGCCTGCTCACTCGGAAGACCTTCGGATTTATTCGTGTACGCACCAGACGGAAAAAAAAATATATTGTTTATCCAAAAGCACTTCATTAGACATCATATCTGGGGTTCAGCCATAACTTTAAAATTATACGACAACATAAAATAAAAATATCCTTGGATTAAGCGGAATTTTCTATCTGCAACTATATAACTTATTTAAAATTAATTAACACATATAATTTTTTTTACATTTTATTTTATTTTTCTAATTAATAAAGATTCGATTCTAAAGACATTTTAAACATTTGTTCCATCTTTTTTATTTGTTATTTTTCATTAAAATTACAATGTAAAAATTGCGGGCACCATAATATTATTCAGTTATTTTAAAACAAAATAAAATAACAGTGTATAGAGATAATATATATTGCAGTAAAATAGAATCTATTCTATATAAGACTATTCAAAGAAAAAAGACCCAGTTTTATTTATTCTCTGGTAGCTAATAACATATCAATAAGTTAGCTGCGAGGGCCCAGGGGCCGAACGCGTTCTCTGTGCGCTTAGAGAAATGTATTTTAATGTATAATGACCACTTATGTATGTATGTATGTATGTATGTATGTATGTATGTATGTATGTATGTATGTATGTATGTATGTATGTATGTATGTACGTATGTATGTACGTACGTACGTACGTACGTACGTATGTATGTATGTATGTATGTATGTATGTATGTATGTATGTATGTATGTGTGTGTGTGTGTGTATGTATGTATGTATGTGTGTGTGTGTGTGTGTGTGTATGTGTGTGTGTGTGTGTGTGTGTGTGTGTGTGTGTGTGTATGTATGTATGTATGTATGTATGTATGTATGTATGTATGTATGTATGTATGTATGTATGTATGTATGTATGTATGTATGTATGTATGTATGTATGTATGTATGTATGTATGTATGTATGTATGTATGTATGTAGTATGTATGTATGTATGTATGTATGTATGTATGTATGTATGTATGTTATGTATGTTATGTATGTATGTATGTATGTATGTATGTATGTATGTATGTATGTATGTATGTATGTATGTATGTATGTATGTATGTATGTATGTATGTATGTATGTATGTATGTATGTATGTATGTATGTATGTATGTATGTATGTATGTATGTATGTATGTATGTATGTATGTATGTATGTATGTATGTATGTATGTATGTATGTATGTATGTATGTATGTATGTATGTATGTCTGTATGTATGTATGTATGTATGTATGTATGTATGTATGTATGTATGTATGTATGTATGTATGTATGTATGTATGTATGTATGTATGTATGTATGAACACCCACACACACACCCATACATATGCGCTCACACACTCACACACACACACTCACACACACACACTCACATACACACCCAATTAAATTTTACCGTCCTAGAGAAGTCGGGGATGAAATGTATTGATTGAAGAAATACATAGAGATCAGTTTCATATTTCTCTCAAATTAAAATACATACCTACCTTATAACCATGAATACTAACAGGAAAAGATAAAGCAACGTCGCAAGAGACGACCATACAAGTAGGAAGATAACATCAAGAGTTGCAGGAACAATAGTATGTCAGAATTCACAGTTAGAATGCGAGATAGCAATTGTTGGAAATCTACAGCCGTCAACCTTTACTGTGGAGAAGACATCTGAACGATTGACAGTCTTATATTATCACAAACAACCAAAACAAAACACACGTATAAGACACAGCTATCGATATAGGAGAAAATGAGTCATAATAGAGGTATCAATCAAATAGTCAGGTGCCGTCTCCACAATTAAGGCTGGCTGCAATGGATCTCCAACACTGTCTGACTCTCACCTTGACGGTACATTCTGTTAGACTAAAGCTCGTCCATCTCTTGATGTTATCTTTCCACTTGTATCTTTGTCTACCTCTTGCTGGCTTGCTCTCAATCTTGTACTCCAGTATGGTTTTTATAAGAGTGTTAAGTCTGTTAACATTTCCGAAATATTTCTCTTGCCTCTTGTTATTTCTTCCATCAACTCTCTTTTCATTCCCAGTGTTTTGTAGAACCTCTGTAATTGATTGTTTTTGTTTCAATGAAATACGACATATTCGTCTGTATATCCACATCTTCAGGCCTCTATCGACTTTCGAGTTGCTTCTTCTTCTTCTTCTTCTTCGTTCATCCGGAGTTTTTTTTTTCCCGGATGTTACTGCGTTGTGCCTGTTTACAGCAGAGCTGCTTTCTTGCGCCGTTAGGCCGACACATCCGACTTCTGCGGGCATTTGTTGACCGGGTTAACCTTCCCGGGTAGTTGCTTGTTTAATGACAAGACTTTCACACCATACAATTGTGTTAACTATACATGATATTTGACAATGCTCAGTTTTAATGCGTTGTTAATTTCTCTAGATGTTAATACTGATTTCATGCTGTTGAGAGCATTTTTGGCCATTTCTATTCTCTTTTTGACTTCTATTTCACTTCTGCCAATGTCCAAGATAGGAGAAACTTGTTATTTGTTCTAGTATTTCTCCGTTTGCTGTGATGTTCATTGATGACCGTTCCTTCCCATTGCTAATTATCATAGTTTTCGTTTGTTTTTAGGATGATAATATCTAAGCCACATTCTGCATTGATTGATTGATTGATTGATTGATGTAGGAACCGACATCACAGCATTCGGGGCATTCCCATAAGCGCTCCGTCCCCATCCTCAGCATCTGCGTAGAGTTCCAACACCAATTGTTCTGATTATATGTCCGGCCTTTCCTCTGAGCGTCGAGCGTCGGCCAGATCCCCTCGTCACTCCTTGCCGCCTCATTCTTGCCAGACCATGGTGATCCATTTGCTCCTCCGAGGTGTACACGTGCTCCTACAAGGCCGCAAAATCGTCTGGCTTATCATGCATCAATACTTCACCTAGTTTTGCAGAACCAGCCAATCTGTCCCCAGCACACCGGCATTCCCCGGAGAAAAGATCCAGGTGATGCTTGCCACCCGTAACCTCCGAAGCGAAGCAAACCACTCTGCACAAAGCTTGCCTGTCCTCACCCTACTCAGCATACTTTCTGAGTCAGTTACACGCGATGTGTGTGTGTGTGTCGTATTCTCCATCCAGCGGAAAGCTGCACTGACCGCCTCCACCTCCATTCTTAAGCTAGATGTTGTATTATCATATGCATTCTGCACCGTGCCTGTTTACTTCTTCCACTAGGTCTTGCAACTCTTGCCCACTTTCTGCTAGTAACACGGTATCATCAGCATATCTAAGACTGTTTATGTTGTGTGTTTGCGGGGGAAAAGGGGTGGGGTAGGGGGGGGGTAGGTCAATGAAGTAAATCTGAATACGCATCAATAGGTATGTGCAGCTATTCATGTCTCCTGATTAAACGTTGAACAATTATTGATGAAATACATAGTTATGTTAACTGTTTTAAATGTTCCATTGATGGGAACTCCAGGCATTTCGACTTGTTTACAAATTCTTTATAAGTATAGGTTAAAGAGGCTTGGGGACAACACGATCCCTGCCGTATTCCACTTTTTATCTCAATGGGCGACGAAAAATTATTTACGCATCTAATTGACGCCACTTGTTCTCAGTACAAGTTACTAATACGTCTGATGTCCTTTCTGTCTACACTTATGACTTGAAGGCATGTAATTAGCCTTTCATGCTGTACTCTTTCAAAAGCTTTCTTGTAGTCTATAAAACATACTTATATATTTTTCTAAGCTTCTATATATATTTCAATTAACATCCTCAAATAAATTATTGCTTCTTTGATGCCACTGTTTTTGTGGAAACCAAATTGTTCTTCAGCTACTTCCCCATATATTTTGTTTTGAATTCTTTCTCGAATGACCTTGAGTTGTATCTTAGTTATATGGCCCATTAAGCAAATAGTTAACTGAGGAATAGAAGTGCTATGACTGGAATGCTTTTGATCCTGCCAAATAAACAAATACTTAGAGCTAAAGTCTTTATCAGTGTAACATAAAACATCAACAAACAGCTAATATAAATAAAGATGACACAAACATTAATGGAATGTCCAAGGATGCAACAAACCTGCAGTGTTGATAATAAGAGTTAGAAGCAACAGTCGAAAAAACATGTTGAAAACTGTGTCACCACCACTTCCTGAAATAAACAAGGTTTGAAACACACACACACATACACACACACATATATATATATATATATATATATATATATATATATATATATATATATATCTATATATATATATATGTGTGTGTGTGTGTGTGTGTGTGTGGTGTGTGAGTGTGAAGTGTGTGTATGTGTGTGTATGTTTCTGTGTGTAACAAGCAAAAGTATTAAAATGGACTGTCACATAAACAGTTAACATAACTATGTATTTCATAAATAATTGTTCACAATTTAATCAGGAAACATGAATAGCTGCACACATCTATTAATGCGTATTCAGATTTACTTCATTGACCTACACCCCCCCCCCCCCCCACAACATCCCCCACCCTCCCGCAAACACACAACATCCACTGCATAGCGAGGTAAATTGCAGCAGGTTAAAAAGAATAACGTCGTGGATGGGTCAAGCTGAAGACATTCTTCGGCACGTGTGTTCACTTGAGGACTTAGAACCTGGCGAGGAGAGGGCACATGTGCCAACAGAGTTCTCTTCTGTACATCCTTTTCAGTTTGCATCCAACTAGACAGGAAATGCAGACAACAAAGTTCAGATGGTGTGGTGGCGGAAGTACAGGCTCTGATCTTCGAGAATTCTTCATAGGACGATGCTGTCATTTACACGGATGGGTCGGTCGTTCGAGGAGTGAGAAGTTCATGGGCCTTTACGGCTCAGGTCGGAGGGAAGATTGTGAAGGAAGAGTCTGGTGCTTTTGTTTTGACCACAAGTAGCCTGACTAAGGAAGTCATGGTAGAAAGTAAAGCAATAACATGGCTTGAACACAGACGATAACTAGGGTATGTTTTCTTGGAGACTCAATGAGTATGCTCAGGAAGATAGAGATGGGATTGACCCGAAGAGAGTGGTTGCTGTCTCTGGGGTGATCTTGGACTGGCAATGATTTGTTTCATTTGCGTGCCAGCGCATGCAGGTGTACGAAGAAATGAGAAGGCTGACAGGCTCGCAGGAGGAAGGCGGACGAGCCATGGACCAGGCTGATATACTGAATGCTCTACGAGAAGTAAATCGTTTACGAGAACCAAGCGATGAATGTGAGTCTACAACCATGGTCAGACTGCAAGAACAGCAAGTTAAAAGAGGTTTAGCCAGAGAAGAACACTACGCAGGAAGCCAAAGAAGATTGATAAACTAACACAGAACTGGTGTCGTGAGCCGCTACACGCTACGGGGATAGCTGAGGAGGGGATCCGAGCACTTATGGGCTGAATGGTTCGTTGTGCAATGAGGATGATGTGTCGACTAACTAACTAACTAGCTAACTATATTGTATGGCTTTATTTCATCACGAAACAAGTGTGTGTATTCCTTGCCCATTCCAGATTGTCTTGATAATGTAGACCCATAGTTGAACAACAGTTAAGCAAAATACAATTCAGATTTCGGAAAGGTAAAAGTTGCACTGATGCACTATTTACACTTAGACAAATATGTGAAAAAACTATAGAATATAGTAACCAGCAGAGTATTGTGTTTGTAGATCAGGAAAAGGCTATCGATAGAGTAGACAGTTACAAATTATGGACCATCCTTGAAGACTATGGGATACAAGGGCAATTGCTAGAAAACATCATAGCAATTACCATTCGAGCCGAAGTGCAGTAAGAACGCAAGAAGGAATATCAGATATGTTTACAGTCAATACAGGAGTGA
>JACEFZ010009194.1:0-11082 GCA_014155875.1 Cepaea nemoralis
CCCCCGTGTTGTCTAAACAAAAACATTGTGGTACTCAACGTCAGCCTAACTAAAACTAAACGTATATGGTAGAAATGCTGGCAATCACGTCCAAAAACTTTTCGGTTGCTGGGGCGGACGGTTTCAACAAATATTTATGACCATTCCCCTATTGCTGGGAAGTTTGGCCAAAAAATAATAAAAATTTACTGAAAATAATCTTTCAGTCCGAATCCGATGCTAACCTATTCAAACTAAATACAATGAACTTGCATGGGGGGCCATCGTCCTGTACCATTTACTTTTTACTGATTTACGTTGATCTATGTCTGGTGGACCCAGATTTTTAAATTTGCTATGCTTGGCCAAATTAGATGCGCTAAATTCCTTCTCATTTTTTCTCCCCCGCTTTCTGCCGATTGTTCCTTGCCTTTAAAAACTGTGCCCTTTTTTTCCTACGTTTGGGGGTTTGTCTCATTAGGGTTCCTCTTTTTTAAAAATTTAGCTACGTTTTTTCAAGTTCGGTTTAAAAAATCAAACCCCCGTCTTAAGATTTTGCAACTTCACTCCCTTGGAAAATGTAGTCCGTGTACGTTTTAATCCCCCTTTGTATTCATGCGCGTCTCGATGATTCTCTTTTTTTGTCTCCACAATTTTTTTATCCAATTTAAATATTGACTCATGCCTCCGATACTACTCCTTCTTGGTAAGGCTTTTCTTTCTAAGTATTATGTATGAAACACCGTAGGCAATTGCTGTCTATGGTATTGAGTTTTCTTACTATAGTATTATGGCTATAGTAAAATACTTTGTGGACAGTCGCTGTCTATGGTAAGGAATTTTCTTACTATAGTGTTATGGTATAGTAAACTACCGTATTGGCAATTGCTGTCTATGGTATTGAGTTTTCTTACTATAGTGTTATGGTATAGTAAACTACCGTATTGGCAATTGCTGTCTATGGTATTGAGTTTTCTTACTATAGTGTTATGGTATAGTAAACTACCGTATTGGCAATTGCTGTCTATGGTAAGGAATTTTCTTACTATAGTGTTATGGTATAGTAAACTACCGTATTGGCAATTGCTGTCTATGGTATTGAGTTTTCTTACTATAGTGTTATGGCTATAGTAAAATACCGTGTGGGCAACTGCTGTCTTTGGTAAGGAGTTTTCTTACTATAGTGTTATGGCTATAGTAGAGATAATGGCTATAGGTTTCCTAATCCATATGAACCTAAATTTATTTATAGTTTTGTCCGTGCAAGGGTAATGGGCAATGAGAGAGCTGACAAGTCTACACGGAAACACCTAAAGATGTGGCACTGCATATGGACAAGAGTGAAATACTGTTGTTTTATTTTTGTCCATCAAGAATGATGATGACTATTCATTTCATCCAGTAGGGTTGAAAGTATGGAGCCATGAGTTCTAAGATGGCTGATAAGGCTTATTTTGGCTCGAAATGTTCTAAAACAATGTGGGCAAAGAATGCTTGACGTTCCAGGAGGAGGTTCTCCTGCAGTGGTTTTTCTGTCCAGTCTTTTCTTCACAGCTCTTGTAGTCCTGGTTGCTTCACAAGTGACTGCACCCTTATGTAATGATGTACGCCACGAATTACGGTCTTTAGCAGCAGTCTCCCAGGTGTCAAGATGAATTCCAAAAGCTTTAAGTGAGATTTTCAGAGTGTCTTTAAAGCGTTTACTTTGGCTGCCTTGGGAGCGTTTACCACAACGCAGCTCGCCGTAAAAATAAAAATTGTTTAGAGAACCTGTGATCTGGCATACGAGTTAAGTGACCAACCCAGCGAATCTGATTTTTCATTAGTAGAGTGTGGATAATGGGCATGGACGCTCTTTCTAGAACTTCAGTGTCTGGGAGACCAGATCTGCAATGTGGATGCTGCGACAGTTAACGTAACCCGAAATCAAACACGGCAATGGACGGAGAGAACACCTTAAACACAACCACAGAAAGACCACTTCTTGAATTGATACGACAAGATTTATCCAAGTGCAAGGAATTGCAGCTCAAAGACTAAATATCATCGCAGGGCTAAGCCTTGGATGGCAACTGGTCTAGGGTCGAAGCTCCGACAATAAGAGAATTTGTTTTGCTGACCCGGCAGCTTCTGTAGTTGGTTTTGTTCCAGATGTATTGATGTTACCTTTCCTCTGGAGTAAACTAGGAAGGCCAAGAGAGGGGTCATGCTGAATGGGCAATGCATGGTTTCTACAATTCAGCCCGGGCTTTGAGCTTTGGAGAGGTGTAACTTCATCCCTGGTCCCTGATATGGGTTGTAGTTATTATGCCTTTTATTATGTGCATTGTAACAAACTATCGTCTGTCATGACGGCCAGTGCAATAAACCAATTCAGTTCATAAAGAATCTCGCTGTAGTCGCACTAAAATGTCACTTATATACCTATATATGTATACTTTTTCATCAGTTTCACCGGTCAGCTCCATTTGCCTGAACTTTGGTGCTATGTTGTGTTTTATCTGTGGGAACGAGACGTTTATATGTTAGAAGCGGATCAACGGTTTCTGTGACAAGTCTTCAACGGCCAAACTACTACTGTGATTCAACAACCATGTCGCATTTGGCAATGTAATAAGTTAGATGTATTCATGTTTATTATGATAGCTATATTCACTATGAAGGATTCATATAGTAAATGAGACTGCGTACTAACATAAACGATACAACATATTTTGCTTGCCTGTTTGTACTATGTATGTATGTGTATGTGTATATATATATATATATATATATATATATATATATATATATATATATATATATAGATATATATATATATATATATATATATATATATATATATATATATATATATTGTTCTGTTTGCAAATAGGAGACATCAGTTCAATAAATTCGAGATTTTAAAAGATATTGTCTTTTAATCTTTGTTAAATGTTTTACTCTCGTCATTATAAACAAATGTTAGTTGCATATCCTTTACCAGGACGTAGCAGTCAGCCCCAGCAGTATGTAGCTGTTCGTGATTCCTGGCAAGTTTACGTTTAGTAGTTTGTCGTTGCTTTCTGAACGACCGGCGCCCATGCCATTTCATAAAAAAACCAACGTAACGTTGTGTGGTGGGGTAAGTTGAGTTGGGAGATAGATATCCCGAAATAGTGGTTGCCAACTACTAAAAGAAAACCAGAAATGGCTCGCAATACTCCTTAGTGAACTGTATCAAGCAATCTGGCAGGATTACTCCAAGGGTCAAGTAAGTTTTTCAGGTAGAAAGCCAAGAGAGCACAGGAAAAGCACTGCCGTCAGAGAGGAGGATGCTCACTTTTCACAGAAGTGAAAACTGAAGACAAGTATTCTTCCTGCCACACATCTCTCCTGATCTGAAACACCCAGATAGAGTTATAGCACTATCACACACATACGTAAAATATGATAAATCAAGACCTTAACTCTTCGTTAACAAGTTAAATAAGCATTATAATGGATGACTGGGATGATATGAACGATGGTCATGTCACTACACAACAGAATTGCGACTAGCACAATGGATGATAATTGTCAGTATCTGTAGTACGCCATTGCAACACACATACGAGAGAAAGTTAATAAGTAAGTCACAAATGGCTGTAAAATAATAACTAAAGATGATAAAAACTTGAAACCAGTTTATTTTTATACATACATTGTCCCTTTATTTCTCAACATAATTTTCACCAACATTAATGCACTTATCCCATCGTTTTATCAGTCCTCCCACACCGGCTGCAAAAAAAATTGCCTGCTGTTTTCTAAACCACGTTTTCACTTAACATTCAACTTCGGCGTCATTTGCGAAATGTCTCCCGCCAAGGTGGGTTTCCTGTTTATGCTGACAAATGTTTGTCACGTAAAGCGGTGCATAGCTGGGTAGAAAAAGTTACGAGTGTGAGTCAATAAATAAGTCACATAGTTCTGTGGAATGGTAGGTAAATGAAAACAAAGCAAGCAGTTCTAAGTGGAAATTATGTTGACAAAAAAAGGGACACTGTATGTATAAAAATAAACTGGTTTCAAGTTGTTATTATCTTTAGTTACTTTTATACAGCCATGTGGGACTTACTAGCTTACCCTCATATATATTCTGGCCTAGTAAAGTCTGATAGTTGTTGACTGTTCTCTTGGCAAATAATTGTGTGTCTTCGTTTCATTGATATTGATAGCTCTTCGTGATAGTCTATTCCGTGGCACACATTAGGCAATAGATGGTTTGGTGTTAGACTGTTTTACTCAGCTTTTGGGGTAGGCAGTTCTGGGTGGAACAGTTTAACTCTGAGTAGTCAGTGGCTGATACAAGGGCTTAACTCTTTGCTGCTGTAGAAAGGTAAGATCCTTCATCATTTACTGGAGATCTTCCTGGTAGGCCAAACGTAAGTACCCCGTATAGGCACAAACGATGTATGAAAAATAAACAAACAAACAAACAAACAAACATCACCTGTTTAACGAAACGAACACCAAACATGTATCCGCCATCATAAGGAAGTTGGAACCGAATTATATCTTATGGGAAGGTTAGCCACATTCTTGTATGCTGCTTGTGGAGGTCAAGGGCGTAGTAGTCACAAACTAAGCCCACTCATCATCTGCGCTTTAGCCCTTCTCTATGCCTAAGGTCAGGTCCTTACATCATCTGTTTCGGTCCAATGATATGATGCGATGAATAGCCTTATATATATATATATATATATAGTATATATTATATATATATATATATATATATATATATATATATATATATATATATATATATATATATATATATATATATATATATATATATGTTGACAGATGTAGCCAACATCTCATGTCTAACAAAACATGCACCACCATATTCAGGCAATACGTTTCACAACAATCCATAATATGCAGATGTCCAATCACCCAGACCACTGGGCGGCATCTATATAATGATGACATTCATACAAAGTCTTGGTGATATCCCCATTTTCAGTGTATTATGGTTGCACATAATTATAATATGTTCACATCTCATATAAGTAGCAAAGTAATATCTTATTAAGCACATGTAATAGACAAAGGAGATTATAAAATAATGAATAGGGCATCTTAGTAAAAGATAGTCTCATTAAGTGCAGAATAAGCAAGAGAGATAATAAAGTATTAAACAAGACACCAGATGGAAATCAGAACTGTCAGTAACACGATACAGTGCATATACATCCCATAGTAACATGTATTTGGTAAGACGAAAGATAGTTAGTTAGTTAGTCGACAGATCATCCTCATTACACATCGAACCATTCAGTCCATAAGTGCTCGGATCCCATCCTCAGCACATCCCGCAGCGTTTAGCGGCTAACGACATCAGTTCTGTGTTTGTTTATCAATATTCTTTGGCTTCCTGCGTAGTGTTTTTGTTTGGCCACACTTCTTTTAATTTGCTGTTCTCGCAGTCTGACCATGGTTGTAGATTCACAGTCATCACTTGGTTCTCGCAAACGTCTTGCTTCTCGTAGAGTATTCAGAATGTCAGCCTGGTCCATGGCGCGTCCGCCCTCCACAGGAGCCTTACCTGTGAGCTTGTCAGCCCGCTTATTTCCTTGTACTCCCGCATGCCCTGGCACGAAGATGAAACTAATCTTTGCCAGCCGAGACCGCTCCAGAGACAGCAACCACTCTCTTCGGATCCACCCCATCTCTATCCTCTTGAGCATGCTCATTGAGTCGCTAAGGAAACATGCCCTAGTGAATGTCTGTGTCTCGAGCCATGTTATTGCTTTACTTACTGCCATGACTTCCATAGTCAGGCTACTTGTGGTCTCAACAAAGCACCAGAGTCCTCCTTCACAATTCTCCCTCCGGCCTGAGCCGTAAAGGCCATGAGCTTCTCACATGTCGGACGACCGACCCATCTGTGTAAATGACAGCATCACCGTCTAACGAATTCTCGAAAATCAACGCTTGTACATCCGCCTCCACAGCAGCCGGATTTTCTTGTCTGCATTTTCTGTATAGTTGGATGCAAACTGAAAAGGACTGTACAGAAATCTGTTGGCACTTGTACCCACTCCTCGCCAGGTTCTAAGTCCTCAAGTGAACACACCTGTTGAAGAATGTCTTCGGCTTGACCCATCCACGACCTTCCTCTTTTTAACCTGCTGCCCTTCACCTTCATAATTTCACTATGCAGTGGATGTTGTGTGTATTGCGTTAACTCTGAGGTAGGCACGTGCTCTGCAAATTTGTATTCTGTCTTCAATGGTTGGAAAATCAAGAAGGTAGCGCATCGCCCTGCATGCTGTATCTCTTGTACATCCAAGAATAATGCGCATAGCTTCGTTCTGTATCCTTTCCATCCTTTCTATCTGCTTACGGCTGAGAGTCAGGATCGCCATCGCATACTCAAAAACAGATATGACCAGCCCCTCATATAGAAGACATAGATGGCGCTGCTCACAGTTTGCTGCCGCCATCACCAGCATCGCAGCCAAACCCCGCTTGGCCTTTGTTATCACCTGGTCTATGTGCTCATTATAAGCAAGGCTTCGATCAAAACGTATCCCCAGGTAATTCATTGCCTGCGTTCTTTCCACCGTCTCTGAACACAGATTTACAGTTGGTGTTGGAGTGTTGACAATATGATTATTCAAAGAGAACCATGTCACTGTTGCCTTTGTTGGGTTGACCATTGCCTCAGCTTCAACACACCAAGTACTTATGCGATTGAGTTCGGTTTGTAGTTCCACAGCAACTTGATCTCTATCCTTACCCTGACGATACACTAAAACATCGTCGGCATACGACAATGTCATCCCTGGTCCAGTGATATTCTCGCTGGTGAATCTCACAGTGTAGGCGTTGAACAGCACCGGAGATCATGGTGATCCCTGTGGTAGGCCAGGATATATTGTTGTTGGTTCCGAAGTCCAACTGCCACATCTAAAAACTACTTTCCGCTGGAAGAGGGCTGCAGCGATCCAACTAAGGAGGAAAGGACTTATCTTGAGTTCAAGAAGATGAAGCATTAATAAATCCAATGTACTCTCTAGTACGCGTGTTCAAGATCAATCGCTGCAGCAAAGGTTTTAATGCCTGAGTGGAAACCTTCATATACATCAAGATCAACATTTGCTGCATTGGTCCAGGTTGCTCTTTTTGGACGTTACCCTCCCATGGTAGGTGGGAAAACACCTTGCCTCTCTAGCTGGCTTGATATTTTTTCTGGTAATTAATTTCTCCAGAAGCTTGCCTATTGTATTCTGCATGGTTATTACTCGATATCCCTGAATTTGTGTGTGGTCTTTGCCAGGCTTCTGCAAGGGAATCGGATAGCAGTGTAACCACTCCTCCTTGATAATAGAACTCCCTAAACTGTTGTTGTACACGTCTCATAGTTTCTCTATCTCGTTGTTGGTACACCTATTGATGTCGTCGTATCTTATGCCATCTTGCCCTGGATCGCTGTTTTTGATTGTCGAAGCACAGCCTTGATTTCTTTCACTGTTACTGTGTCTTCATCCGAAATGTTCTGCGCTTTGCACCTGTCTGAGGTGGCTTCCCTGGCAAGATTTCGGCCTCTCGTGCCTGTCTGGTTGCTCTGTTCTAGATAGCGTTCGAAGAGGAGGGCTTTGCCCTTTTTCTCGTCAGTGCCTTGACGTAACTCCAGAAATACTCAACATGAAGTCCCAATCAAAAGCTTCTTCAACTCGTTAACTTAGAACAAGAAAATTCTCACCTGAACTTCGGGAAAAATGTGAAAGAAACTGACGCAATCCAGCCAACGTTTACACACAATTAATTATGCGCTGAATAGTAATAGGCTTTAGCTCTTCTAGACTATAAACTGCCCTTAACGCAGGGTCGGCGTCTATCTATTGTCTACGAATAACCTCCCTATTCTATCCTGTTCACCTTGAAGCTTAGTTTCTATTTCCCTGTTCCGAATTCAGGATTCGCTTAGGTTTTGAGCTCCCGGTCCTTCCATTAATGGCTTCTTTGTCAATAAATTCCTCCTCCTGTTGTTTATTTGCGATCCTCGTAATCATCCCATCCAGATATTCACTTGACACGGGCTCTAGAAAAACACAACCGCTTAGTAACAAAGCCTCACAACGTCTGACTCTTTGTTGTCCTATGACGTCTCGTGTATCCCTTGGTTTTCCCTGTGCATCGTTCACTTAGGTGCATCCTTTTGAAAAATCCCTTTCTTCTTTTCCTTGAATCTTCTTCTGGCGTGTCTGTCATATGGCAGTCAGTCCTCTGCCAGATGAGGTCAGCATCTTGGAAGTCAGAAATTCTCTTATTCTTGACTACCCCACTCATGCTTTTATGTAGTCGCCAGAACAATTTCAGTGACTTGTATATGCTTACTCTTTGACATACCTCTGCCCATTTTTCACTTTTAACCAACTTTTCCAGTTTTTTTTTTTAATAGCTTAATTTTGTGTGCATCTCTCTTCCTAAGTGCATGCAGGGACTAGAATGGGCAACTCGGTTCTTCTTGGCGTTTTCCCATTTCCTTACAGAAGTGCGCTTATCCACCCAGGCCTTATCCACCTCAAAATTCCACCAACGTGGCTGCTCCCAGTTTTTTCCCCTGCCCTGAAGCTTTCTGCGCTTGTCGCGCCTTATTTTACTCACCACATCTTGTCCTTTACTGTAATACCGGAATGTCTTGGCCGTTGACTTGTGCTGCCTGGTTCTGCCTTTCTCCACCAATATGCTGCAAGGGTGATGGTCGCTGCCGTAGTACATCTATTTACTACATTAGTGAGTGAAGGAGAAACAAGCGCCAGATTAATAGCACTGTCCTCATCACCTGGACGGCTTGCTGTCCTGGTGACACAGCCACTGTTGATACAAACCAGGTCAACGGTTTCAAGTGTAGTCTCGAGCTCCTCTCCCTGTGTGTTGGAGGAAATGTTTCCCCTTTATCTGCCTTTAGCGTTGAAATCGCCACAGAAAATATATCATTTCTCTCGTGACCTAATATGTCACTTAAGCACTGCTACGTCTGGGAATTCACACTCGCGTTACGGGCATAAATATTAACCAACACGAATGGTAGACCGGATTTAACTCTAACCGCCTCTATTTTATGTCGTCATTGTCCCAGATGGACATGTCTAGCTCTGAAGCCACAATACTGTCGCGAATGAGAATCACCATTCCCAGATGTCGCCTGTTGTAGAAACATTTTAAGCACGCAATTTGGAGTAGCCGATCACCCAGTCTCGTCTCCTGGAGCGCTACAATGTCATTACTGTATACCAGGTTTTCCAGAATAGGGCCTCGTTGTTTAACGCTGGCATAGTTCGAATATAGAATACGAGTATTCTTGAGACCCAGACGGTCACATTTGAGTCTAAAATATCTTACCCCACCTCGTATGCCTTACCGTTTGCGACCACCCCGCTGCCCGTCGCCTTGCTGGTTTTACTGCCCTTTGCACGGAGTACAAACGTTGTTCCGCCATGTTGAAAAACCGAACACCACAGAAACACACACGCTGCGAAAATTCACTCAAGGATTGCTTCATCATTGCACGAACTCCGTAGCATCGGCGCAGATCTTGAGAAGAAACTTCTGGTATTACATCCTGACTCACAAATTACACGCAAGAGATAACAATATCCATCTCCCACGCGATAAAGGGAACGGTCACAAAGCAACACAACCGCCCTCCGCCATCTTGACCGGAAGTCTCTGGTAAGACGAAAGAGAAGTAATGAATGGTTCAAAACCCTAAAAGATATTGTAAAAAATCACGGGTGGTGTTAACGACAAGTCGTCACTTACACCGTTCCAGGATTTCACTGTAAGTTAATCCGAAACGAAATACACAACCAGTGCAACGCTGGCACTCAATTTTCAACTGACGCAGAGTTGATTGTACATCCAGTATTTAAAAGCGGTAAACGGTATTCCCCCTACATAGTTTAATTATTCACGTTACATTGTAGGAATGTTTTGGCTATAAATATGTCTTCTATCTGTGGCCTCCTAACGTTTTCCCCCTCACGTGTCAATTTGTCCTGTCTCTGTTTACACATCCTGTTGCACAGCATTCCTTTCTCCCTGTTAGTCTATGTTTATAATTAGCGAGTTTCCCTTACACCAACACTGTCGCCTGGGAATGGAATGTTCTAGGCCGTTCCAGAAAGTTGCGTGCTGGTTGTACATTGTAATATTACAGGCGGTCTGCTGCCAAATCGCCCACATCTGTGTTTTGAACGCGGTATGCGGGATTACGAACAGAGACCGTAATGCCTTCGCCACGGAACGGTCTCTCGTCATTTACGAACATTGTAAAAGAAATAAAACACACATACGGTAAATTGTAGATAAATTTAACCAAAATCACTCAAAGAAGCAAACGAAAGTACTGTAAACAGATATCTGAGACATAATTTACTTTCCAATGTGGTATCGAAACACGGTGATTGGCTGCTGCCGAGTTAATACTCGAGTCCGAATAAACATACAACATGTGACTAGGAAGATCGACGACAATGTAAACACACAGAGAGACACATAGATACGGGTGATCGTTTCCACCAAAGTCTTTAACAAAGAACAAGAATAAACACAACTACAAAATGGAGGTTAGCATAGCTGAATGGATAAGAGCACTCGTTTTTAAACTTTCGGTGTGCTGATGCCGAGGTAGTGATTTTAACCCCTACACCGGTCAGCTGGACTAAAGTGTTGACTTCTCGTCCTTGACTTGGGAACGTAAATTACAAATATCTCAGACGTCGGAGTGAGTTTTCCAAATGGCGAGGGACACTGGTAACAGACACGCAAAAATCAGTCCAGTGCATTATATATAGCAGGACGTGAATTTACTATGCTTGAGTTTAAACAAATGAGCGAACGCAAAACAAACAACTAAACAGCCAAACAAATAAAACAAACAGAAAAAAAAGACTTTAACTTCGGATCTGAAAAGTAATCTAACCAACACATAAATTGGTGATGGCGTTTCCCTCTTACTTTCCTCTGCGTCTCAAGAGATATAATGAAATTCTGTGTGCATTATTTTCTCCTACTAACTTCCTGAAAGCAATAACCACCAGTCACTACGGGATATAGATTTTTTTT
>JACEFZ010009195.1:0-80979 GCA_014155875.1 Cepaea nemoralis
GGGGTTTGGAATTTTTTGTCCCCGGGTGGGTTTCCAAAGATTTTGGTAAGCCTCTAGGGTTTGAGGGCATCATCCGCTATTTTGGTCTCTTTTGAGTAACCCAAATAGGCTCTACCCCCTGTCCTCTGCTTTTTTTTATCAGTGATGATTTCTCCATAAAGGTTTTCAATGGGGGCATTTCTTTGATCACGGGACCACAGGCTTTCTTTATTCCTTCATACATGCTTCTTATTTTTCCCTTATCACTTGCGATTTGAATACTCAATAACTTGATCCAATAATCATTTGCACACTCCCTGGCAGCCTTTTGCCATCCTTTCTAGCTTGTTGCTCACTCAGATGTTACGCGTTGGTTTTCCTTGTTTTTTAAAGAGAGCTATCTTCTTCTTATCAATAAAGGCTGCAGAATCTCACTGTTTGCCGCCTAACCAGTCCTGCCTTTTATGATCCACAGTGCCGAAAACCCCTACGGCGTTTTAAAAATTTTTTTCCTTTATTTTGACCCCACTTTTCATTTACTGTACAATTTTCTGGTGTATCAGTGAAACGTCTTCAATTTGCTTTTAAAAACTAAAAGCACTTTTCGGGATCGGGGTTTTTAAATAATATTAACCCTGGGGATAGATTTGTTTTAGTAAACAGTGTTGGTGATATGATAAGGCTTGTGTGTGTGGGAAGGCTCGGTCGATATAGGGGGAAAAGTCTCGTCTTTTATATAAACATGCGTTTATTAGTTAAAATCATACATCCTCAACTGATGATGGTAAACACGGACATCTTTCTTGTTTTCCTAGTTAAAATCCCAAGTCCCCAGTGACGTGTGGCCCCTGGATACGTCTCCCCATTCGTGCTACACTTTCACTAACTATGATTTCCCACTATTTAATGAATGCGCAGCATTCATTAACTCTCCACCCCTAACTAACTCCCTTTACTTTTATATACTTCCCCTTTTTCAAAGGGGACTTTTTCCCGAAAAAATCTCAATCCCAATCTTAACCCTTTTCTCTACGATTCTATACCAAGCTGCCCAACAATTCCCTATATTTCCCAACTCAAAACTCACCCTCCTTTTCATCATAGCCCCAAATGCTAAGCAGAGACTACATCAAAATCAACAAGCAAAATCTCTAAAAATCCGTTTAAAGTTCTCCACAAAAACTCTCTACAAACTCTCTATAAGCGAACTGCTTTTAAAGTGTCCACTAAATTTTGATTGACAAAAATTGAAGATATTTCCCTTTTCTTTTTTCTCACTTTTCACATTCTCGCTTTCCCGGATAGACAGAAAATTTATTAAGTTTGGGTTTGGTGCGCACCTAAAAAAAAAAAAAAAGTAAGGAAAAATAAAAGTAATCACATTTCTTTCCCATGCATTCTCAAACTTTATAAAAATAAAGTTTTTAAAATTTATCTTCATTTTGTCAATAAAAATTGTTGTTATCAAAAGTTGATCCAAAACTCAACCCCTTTTTTATTATTCACCTCGTCAAATTCAACCATTCCTTCAATACCTCCAAATTATTAGTATACTGTTTGTACAGTCTTCTTCTTCCAGTGTCCACTTATTTAAATGCCAAAATTCAACCTGGCATTCCCCCCCCCCCCCCCATATTCTCCATTAAACGCTGTTCAACCCAGCCCTATTTCAATCCACGTATTTACAATACGAACCGTCTAATGTAGTCCCTAATTCAATCCCCCATTTTAACTCTTTCTAAGCCACATGTAATTATCAATTGTTGCTGATACCCCCAGCCACTTTTAAATATACTCCTTCGCTAATCACCACAACTTCCCCCTTAACTCAATCATGTTTCACCCTCAATTTCTATTTATAAACGTTATATACGTTAAAAAACTCAACTTTAAGTCGTCTGTTTCACTTTTTCTGTAATTTCCCCCAAAAACACTCTTCATTTTCCCAAAACTGAACGTCAACTAGGAATCATTTTAAACACACCCAGGATAACTCAATAAAAGCAAAGTTAAAATTTTCCTCACATTTTATAAAGAACAATTGAATCAAACAAAAGACTAAACAAAATCAACCCCCTCATTCTTGACTCATCTTTTCCCCCACATTAATCAAATTAAACATATGTGATGAAATGAAAGACCATATATATAGATACATATTTTGACTACTAATCAATTATTTTCCGTCTAAGAAAAACTCAACACTTCAACTTAAAAATCAAAATGATAATAAAGCACATATCAATAAGTCTTAACTTACTACAACATTATTCTACTCATCCCACAACTCTTGACTAAGTTTTTGTCAACTTCCTTCCTTAGAATTCAGAATACCGTGTCTAACTTCTTCTTCTATCTGAAATCTGCAGAATATTCTACCTCGCTATTTATCTCTTCTCCATTTTCTTAATCTTCAAATTTTTTTCTATAAGTGCAATATCTACATAAATTTTCGTCATCCTCCTGAGGAGAACTATCTTCTTTCATATCACATCTTCATCTTTTTTCTGACTTTTCATCCATCTCTTGTTCCGCATCTGTATAGCCATTACTAGCAACCGCTATCTTTTCCCTTTTCAAAATCCAATCTAATTTTTCTGTCTTGACGTCTTAAAAAATTTTCAACGTGGCATATCTTCATCACTTGAAGAATTCACTCTAAATTTCCCCTTTGCCTTTTAAATTTTCTTTTTCTTTCTGTCTATCTAACTTTCTTTTTACTGCCTGTCTTGTATTCAAAAATGGGCTTCTATTTTTTCCTTGTTGTTTTCCTATTATAACCGTCATACGTGTTGTTTTCCTCTGTCATGACTGTTTTGGTATTTTTTTCTTCTTGTTCAGCCGTAGTAGATGCTGTTTTACTTGTTTCCCATTCTCTATAGATATTGGATATTCCTTTTTGTCTGACAATCTGTCCATCTGACAATATTTCTTCTTATATTTTTTTAACGCCCATAGTCACAGCAAACCCTCTCGAACCATCATTTTTGGGCCACTATTACGACCGGAGATGACCATTCTGACTTTGATCTTGTTTTATCCCTGTTTTCACATATCTTCTATTGCCTTTTCAACAATTCCCTATTTTTTAAATGATTCTATAGGGTTTTAAACTAATTGGTGGATGGTCTCCCGTATCTATCTCCATTGTAACTTTTTTTCGTCCTACCCAATTCTAAATCCTAACTGCAAAACGTCTTGATTTTCTTTCCCCAAATTTTCTAATATTTCTAATTTCTCCGGTAGAGCTTTTAATTGTGACAACATTCTTGTTCTCTTGTCCTTTTATAAACTGTTCTATTTGAGATGGATTTTCTAAATGTATGGATCAATTCATCATTTCGTCTTTTCCGCTTCTTTTATACTTATTTCTGACATTATTTCTAATCAGGGGAGTTTCTAAATACTTTTTTCCCAATATGTTTTCTTTTTCATATTTAAACATTTTATTCTCACTATACCTACTTTAGCAATTACACAACCTCTATATAATGTAATATTTTTTCCTGTATTATTTAGGAGCATCACTGGAAAGCTGAGATGTTTATCTAGTACTATTAACCCATCGGTGACTTCTAAGCCAGGTTCCTGTATTATTTCTCTCTCTAATTCCGTTATTTTAACTGTTTGTCCAACCGAAAAGTACGGATTTTTTTTCATTTTTGCCTGTATTAATTAACCGTTTGTGGTTTCAAATTCATGGTCCGTTTTGACTCTAACTGAGTGTCGACACATGCATATCCCTCTTCTAAATCTAACGTAAACACCTTGGAATTTTAATTTATGCAATCAAAAAAAAAGTCTCACCCCCATTTTTCAATAAAAAAATCTCTACCATATCATATTTCTATTTAAATCCTTGACCACATGGAACATATCCTAACATTTATCCCTCCTAATTTAAAATTTATCATCGTTTGTCCAAGCACTTCTAATTTGTGTCCAGTTACCGAATGAAGATTCTCCTGAATTCTAAATATTTTACAATTTTTTAACATTCGTATAAAGAATGTTTCTTTAATCACGCTAACTTGCGCTCCCGAGTCAACTAATGTTCTAACTTTATATTTCCCTATTTCTATTATACATGAGCTAGGATCAACCATATTTAGTGACAACTGTTTTATCTCAACTTGGGGAGATAACTTCTTATGTTTTTTATTTCTAAATGTCCTATTATACTCATCATTTGGGTTTTTAATACATTGCTTCATCTTTTGGATCTTACTATCTTCCCCCTACTGCCGATCCTGTTCAGTAAGGCGGGATGCCAATTTCCCTGATTGTCCTGACCTTCTAAAATTTCTCTGCACTTCTCCATAATTCCTATTTGCTGATCTACTATTTGCAGTTCTATTCTGTGTACTATTCTGAGCACCTCTATTATTTTGTGTATTCGATTGGACACGTCTGTTACCACAGAAGCGAAAAATGTGGCCCACGTTGGTGGCATCCCCAAACAAACCACATTTGTGTTATTTGTGTTACCCACCATGTTTCTTACAGTATTTCTCACTTGTCCTTCTCTACCTTGATTATATACGTTACTGTTTCCTTGTACCATCTGTATTTCTCCTCGTCTTCCTCTCCATCCATGTCTATACTGTCCTATTTCCATAGGTTCTTCAATTCTATCTTCCGACTACTACCTAACTCTCGTCCTACCCTCAATCTAAACCTTCTCCTTAAGCTTTCTTCTTGTATAGGCGATATCTACCGCTTGTGACAACTTGCAGGATTCTCTCTCAATAATTTAAATTTCAGTCCATCTGACCTAATCCCATCAACAAAAATCCCCACCAACATCCGTTCCACTTCTTCAGCTCGTACATTCTGTCCCAAAAAATGACTCTTCAGCTAAATTGATTAATCTATCACTGTATAGCTGTACACTTTCTGTAGTACTTTGTCTCGTTTGTCGCAACACTAGAATTGCGTGTTGTGGATCAGTATTTCTGCGTATTTATGTGCCAGGTCGTTTTTGAATTGTTCCCAGGTTTCATCTCCTCCAGCTTCTAGTTTTCTTCTTATATGGTCAGAAACAGGACTTGTACTAGTTCTATATGCTAAATTCTTTTTATCCTCATCTGTAGCGTTCACTAGATAAGCAGGTTTCTCAATAGAAATAACCCATTTCTTAAACTGGTTCGCCTGTCCATTAAATCTCTCGACATCACTGATTACACTTTGCTGTCTTAATACTGCGTCCAACTTTGATATTGCTCCACCAACTCCACTCAGTACTTGAGAAAAAATCCTGGGGCAACCATCCTAAAAAATCTATAATGGAAATTACCAAGCAATATAATATACAATTATTTTCAGACAATATTATTTTAAAGTAAGTTGCAAGAAATATTCTGTTCAATTTAGTATGTTCTTAATTAATCCAAAATTACCATTACCCAAACTTGATGAAAAAGGTTCCAATCGAGAATCGTGCTGAAAGTGACTCCAATCGACCAATCCTGATGAAAAAAAATTCCAATCGAGGATCTTGATGAAAGAGGACTCTAATCGACAATCTTGATGAAAAAAAATTCCAATCGAGGATCTTGATGAAAGAGGACTCTAATCGACAATCTTGATGAAAAAAATTCCAATCGAGGATCTTGATGAAAGAGGACTCTATCGACAATCTTGATGACAAAAAATTCCAATCGAGGATCTTGATGAAAGAGGACTCTAATCGACCAACTTGAAAGGAACAGCAAAAGAAGAGCCTCTGGATTTCTCACTTCAATCGAAGTCGGTTCCTTCTAGTCGTTTTCATGCCGCTGATTGTGCTCGTCTGGACTTGAAATTACAACGATCGAGACAATACTGACTGATTGATTGCTTGATTGATTGACTGATTGATTGATCGATTGATTGACTGATCGATTGACTGATTGATTGATCGATTGATTTTAAGCGTTGGCTAAAAACTCTGGACTTTACCTTCAGACAAGCAAGGTCACCTTCACTGTAGTTCAAACGATAACGGTTAATGGTTCCAGCAAAACCAGATTTCACGGCAGCATATCTGGAACATCCATACGTTTCAACAAAAAAAACGAGCAGGTCAACAATGGATTGATTCAAGCCTGACGATGGCCACTCTGTTTCACCACTCGGAACATTACGTGTTATGTGGCGTTCCAACAACGGTCAGTTCAAATCAACTGAAACAAATTTGACTTAAGACAAGTTAAACAGATTCAATGTCTTCACTTAGCTGAAGTGACTGTTGACGACCTTGATTCGAGAATTTCATAAAGTAAAAATCGACCTTGATTTAACCTTAAACAGTCCAGTGAGCTGAGACCATGCTCATAAATTTTATCATTCTCGAGATTTCTATGTTCTAATTGGAGCTGATCATTCGGGCGTAGACATAATTTATTTCCCGAGGTACAAGGTTACTTTATAAGTTGTAAGATGTATCTAGCGGTGACGACATCATTACATCATTTACAAATTTCAATGTAAAATAGCAATTCTTGACTTCTACAAAAGAAACAGCGTATATCAGCGATCAAGGCCCTGTATATTGGTGAGTCAGGTATATCAAAATTATCAGTCTCTATAAAAACAAGATTAGCAAACCTTCTGACCTTGACTGAGATCCCCTTAACAAACACTGAGAAATCACAACAACTACCCCTGGGCGGGCTTTCAGTTGTTGCGTCTCTTATAATTTACTTGAGACTTCCATAACATCCGTCTCCAGACGCAGAGAAAACAAATCTTCGCTTGAGTCAACAATCTCCGCGACGTCCCATGTTTTGAAATCTTGAGGTTCGAACGGCACCAAAACAGCCTGTATAACAGTGTTGGTGATATGATAAGGCTGTGTGTGTGGAAGGCTCGTGTCGATATAGTGGACAAGTCTCGTCTGTTATATAAACATGCGTTTATTAGTTGAAATCATACATCCTCAAACTGATGATGGTAAACACGGACATCTTTCTTGTTTTCCTAGTTGAATCCCAAGTCCCCAGTGACGTGTGTGCAACTCCTGGATACGTCTACCCATTCAGCATTCATTAACTCTCCACTCCTAAGCTAACTCCCTTTACTGTTATATTAGCTGTGTAGATTCTCTTTGGTCTAAGTCTAACCCTTGCAACAACCAAAGAATGATCCGTATCACAGTCAGCACTGTGGTAACTTCGAGTCAATGATATATGGTTCAGATGTTGTCTCCGTGTGATGATGAAGTCCAGCTGGTGCCAATGACCGGATCTTGGATGTTTCCATGTGACCTTAAGCATCTCTTTTGTTTTAAAAAAGGAGTTTGTAATACATAGGTCATTACTGGTGCATTGCTCCAGCAGCCTTTGCCCATTTTCATTCATGCGACCGATGTTGTATTTTCCAAGGCAAACTGGCCATGAACTTGATTCCTTGCCCACACGAGCATTGAAATCACTGAGCATATAAATGTAGTCAGATTTTGGAACTACCTTGATCACAGAGTCTAACTCCTCATAGAATGAATCCTTCACATCATCAGATGAATCGAGTGTCGGTGCATATGCAGTAATGATGGTGGCAAAACCACAAGAGGTTGCCAAGCGCAGGGATAATAGTCTTTCATTTCCTCCTGCTGGAATTTCAATCATTCCCAGTAGCGAATTCTTCACTGCAAAGCCCACACTGTATTGACTTTTTTCTGCCTGCCCTCTACCCTTCCAAGAAAAGGTGTAATTAATTTCCCTGAGTGACCCTTCCTCGGTGAGGCGAGTCTCCTGCAGGCCAGCAATATCAATGTTAAGACGATTGAGTTCGGCATCAATCACAGCCGTTTTTCTCACATCGTCAAGTCAGTGGAAAATTCTGGACACATGGTTCTCACGTTCCAGGTTGCAAGCCGTAGCTTTAAGTTTCTATTTTTATTAGTACTTAGTGCATTGGATTTACAGCCTGCGATTCAGATTTTGTCCTTGCCCCAAGCACCCATTGAAGCAGGCAGGCTGTGGCGGACCAGCACCCAATTGGCTGGGGGCTGCCCAGCTTGAGGCGGGAGGTAGCTGATCGGTGACACCTGTAGGTGTCTCCCACCGTCAGAGGCAACGCGTGGCGCCCCATGTCTACGCCAATTGACAGGGACTTATAACCTGTAACAGTTGCCTCTCGCTTTGATTCCGAGACCGGTTAAGACCAGGGATGGAGTTATTGCCTCTCCATAGCACAAAGCCTGGACTAAAATATAGAGATCATGTGTTGCCATGTAGCCTTACCCTGGTGCGAGGAAATGCAACCTAAAGACAAAATGGCAGGGCAGACCAGGCCCTAAGCCTTGGTTGGCGGCTGGTCTAGGATCGAAGCTCTCCGACAGGCGGACAATTAGAGCATTGCTTTGCTGGTCCGGCAGCTTCTGCAGCTTGTCTTGTTCCAGATGTAGAGGTGTTACCTTTCCTCAGGAGTGAACTAGGCAGGCCAAGAGAGGGATCATGTTGCATGGGCAACACATGATCTCTATATTTTAGCCCAGGATTTGCGCTATGGAGAGGCAATAACTCCATCCCTTACAAACTATCGTCTGTCAAGACGGCAAGGTGCCAATGAAAAATTATATATATATATATATATATATATATATATATATATATATATAATATATATATATATATATATATATATATATATATATATCATCATCATTGGCACCTTTCCGTCTTGACAGACGATAGTTTGGTACATTGTGCTTTAAAAAGGCTTAATAACTACGATCCATGGCGGTGGCGAGTGTGGCTGGTAAGGCCAATTCTTGCTGCAAATGTTTGCCCACAGTAGGTGCATGTGAAAACATGGTCATTTCCACCATTTTGCACCATCTTACGTCTCTCACGCTCTGTGTGTGCTTTATCTGCAATCATTTTCTCCTTTGTCTTTATTCCGTTTCTGATAGTTGCCCTCCATGCAACACGTTCAGCGGCGACGTGCTCCCAATGTGCATTATCAATGCCTGTATCAATCATGTCCCGCTTACACACATCTTTGTATCGTAGTAGAGGCCGACCCTGAGATCTCCTACCCGTCTGTAATTCACCAAAAAAGATGTCCTTTGGTATTCTACCATCATCCATCCTCCTAACGTGTCCAATCCATCTAAGTATATATATATATAATATATATATATATATATATATATATATATATATATATATATATATATATATATATATATATATATATATATATATATATAATTCACACAACTACATACACAATTCACACCCCTACATATATAGTTCACATCACTGCATACATAGTTCACATGCCTCCATATATAGTTCACAACCCTACATGTATAGTTCAAACCACTACGTACCTAGTTCGCATCCCTACATACATAGTTCACGACCCTACATATATAGTTCACACCACTACATACGTAATTCACATCCCTACATCTCTAGTTCATACCCCTACATATATACTTCACACCACTACATACCCATTTCACACCCTTAAATACATAGTTCACACCCCTACATATATAGTTCACGCCCCTACATATATAGTTCACACCCCTACATACCCATTTCACACCCTTAAATACATAGTTCACACCCCTACATATATAGTTCAAGCCCCTACATACCCATTTCACACCCTTAAACACATAGTTCACACCCATATGTCGTAATAAGTGTCATCCCTGGGGTGAGGGGAATCAACACCAACATTCTTTTAACCCCATATCATTATCTTGAGGATCTTCTGGATTTCTGTCCACAACACCCCATCAGTCCTTGGATCACTCTCTCTCTCTCTCTCTCTCTCTCTCTCTCTTACCACTGGACCATGCACCCTAATTCTTTTCCAAAACATACTACACAACTCTAGCTTCTAAAACATTGACAAATTAATTTAATAAAGAAAAGAGTCATGTATGTGCAAAGTGTATGTGTAGGATGTCTGTCGTATAATCTAGTGTGTAGGCAGAATCATACCGAAAAGCCCAGGAGCAAAGTCTGCTTTCCTCACAGTACCGGCCACACAACAGCACCATAGATCAAGTACAGAACGACCTCACCAAATGATGCGTCTCTCTGGCCAGGTGTCGACTTCCTCCAGTGGTTCTTGGATAGTCCGGATGCCTGGTCACCAATAATGGATATAGTCCAATACTGGCCATGAAATTGACACACACAGTGCAACTAATATGTCACTAAAAGTTCTGTGAATTGATAACCCTTGTACAGTAAAATAAATGTTTACTGTCACGATGAAACAAAAATGTTAATTGTTAATTTCACACAGGAATTCACCATTTGGAAAACACAATGTTAATTTCTCACAGGAATTCACCATTTGGAAAAACGCAATGTTAATTTTCAATTTCTCTATATAACTACTATTGTTCCTGATACTGGTGGTATTGTAAGTATTTTCACTCTACTATGATGAGAACTACCACTAAGGAATCAATCTTAGATGATCATCGGTTCCCGCTCAGCAGAGGCCAGGTTCTTGCAGACCCCCTGGGCTATGGGCCCAGTGCAAAGGCAGCTGAGTAAACACTGCCTTCAATGATCAAGCCATAATCTTCTATGACTTTTCTGCTAGCTTTTTGGAAAACATAGTGGAACCATATATTTATTCCTGTTTGAAATCGAGACTACTAAATCACACAATGGATAAATGTCCGCCGATGTAAATCAACATAAGACACTGTAGTCTCTCTCCATAATCAAACCAGGAACATCACACACGTCCTTGTTGCCTCACAACATTTGGTCGACTCCCGCCAAAGTTGTTTATCCAGACTGTTTTAATACTGTGTCTGAATGACGTCACAAATCTGACTAGACACTAGGCGTCGAGAAGCTATTTTTTCTCTCCTTTTTCGACTCGATGTAAACAACTGGCCGGCTGTCCCGCTTTCATCTGGGGAATTGTTCCCGGTACTCCAAAAAGTCTTGCCGGCCTGTGATCTGGAGAATCTTTTCCCCACAACAAAAGACCTTGCGAACCCATCAGGACAGTCTGTCTCCAACATCAAAGGATGGCGGCCGCCTGTAGACGAATGGCGCGACAGTCTTTCATCGATCGACAACTCCAAGAATATATAGTTTACACCACTACATACATAGTTCACAACACTACATACATAGTTCATACCCTGCATACGTTGTTCACACCCCTACAAATATAATGCCATCCATCCATCATGTGCCATGCCGGTAAGCGTGGGCAGTCATGTTCTGCCATCTCACTCGATCACCAGAGTCGTGGATCAGCTCCGTGTTCCTGTCTTGACCATGCCACGTAGCCAAGCCATCCAGGTATTTGCTTCTAGGTCTTCCTCTTGGTCTGTTCCCTTCGATCTTGCCAGTTGTCACCAAGTTCTCCAATTTATTTCTTCTCATAACATGCCCAAAAAATTTGGACTGTCTACGTCTAATGACTAATCAGTTAATTATTCATTGGTTTTTCTGTCTGACCATGGTATTCTTTGCATTTTCCTCAGAAACCACATTTCCACAGCCATCAGCTGTTTTTCAGCTTGACCACTCATTGTCCACGCTTCACATCCATGCAAAAGTACAGGTTCTATGTAGCACTTTCAAACTCTTTTTCGCGTTTCAATTGATATCTTTTTATTGGTCAGTGTGTTTTTCATCTTGCAAAAGGCTACCATCACCATGCCAATTCTTGTTCATGTTTTTCATCTTGCAAAAGGCTACCTTCGCCATGCCAATTCTTGTTCTATTCTCTTCAAGGCATCTCCCATCAGATGTTATGACTGTGCCGAGATAACTGTATCGATTCACTTGCTTAAGAATATGCCCATTTACTCGTATATCACATTGTGGTATTTCCTTCATCTCAGTGACGACCATAATCTGTGTTTTCTTAATATTCAGTTCTAACCCTAGTTGTTAACTGTGTGCAACAACCGCATCTACTAAATCTTGCAGGTCCTGTGCATTGTCTGCAATCAAGACTGTATCATCTGCATATCTAATGTTATTGATGTATCGTCCTCCAATGTTTATTCCTTCCTTATCTTCTACATTTCTGAAAATATTTTCACTGTACAGGGAAAAAAGACCTGGAGACATTAAACATCCCTGTCTCACACCTATTTTAATAGGCTGATATTGACTTTCATCGTTATCAGTTCTGATGGCAGTTGTTGTTTCCAGTTGTTGGGAAAGTATTTGCCAGAGTTGTTCTGCGCAGACTTCAAGTCCTAGGAGATCAAGTCTACCCCGAATCACAGTGCGGCTTCCGTCAGAACCGGTCAACCATTGATATGATATTCTCATTCCGTCAGATGCAAGAAAAATGCCGGGAACAAAATCAGCCACTGTTTATTGCATTCATCGACCTCACAAAGGCATTCGATTTGGTCAGTCGTGAGGGTCTGTTCAAAGCACTAAAGAAGATTGGCTGCCCACCAACTCTTCTGTCCATTGTGGAATCGTTCCACACAGGCATGAAGGGTATAATCAATTTTGATGGCTCAACTTCAGAAGAGTTTGAAATCAAGAGTGGAGTTAAGCAAGGTTGTGTACTATCCCCCACCCTCTTTGGGATATACTTTTCACTTCTACTGAAATATGCCTTTCGTGATCAGGATGACGGTATATACATTCACTCACGCTCAGATGGTGGCCTCTATAATGCTCAGAGATTGAAGGCCAAGACCAAAATTAGGAGGGTACTACTACTAATCAGTGAGTTGCTTTTTGCGGATGATGCTGCGATTACGACCCACTCTGAGGAAGAATTACAACATCTACTATCTGCATTCTCCAATGCTTGTTCTGAATTTGGTTTAACAATTAGCAGAAAGAAGACTCAGATTATGTCACAAGGTGCACATGGGGTACCATCAATCTTTATTGACGACGCCGAACTGGAGATAGTAGACCATTTTACGTATCTAGGATCAGAGGTAAATAGCAAATTATCCCTCGATCAGGAAATCAACATCAGGATTGGCAAGGCAGCAACAACAATGAACATGTTAGCAAAAAGAGTCTGGGAGAACAGGAAGCTTACTGCCAAAACAAAAGTCCTCGTCTACCAAGCCTGTATTCTTAGTACTCTTCTTTATGGAAGTGAAACCTGGACAACTTACTCACGCCAAGAGAAACGTTTAAACAGCTTTCATATGCGGTGTCTGCGAAGAATACTTGGTATTAAGTGGCAAGACAAAATCACAAATACTGAAGTATTGGAAAGATCAGGTTGTGTGACGGTGTATTCCATACTCAGTCTTCGTAGTCTTAGATGGATAGGACACATTAGGAGGATGGATGATGGTAGAATACCAAAGGACATCTTTTTTGGTGAATTACAGACGGGTAGGAGATCTCAGGGTCGGCCTCTACTACAATACAAAGATGTGTGTAAGCGGGACATGATTGATACAGGCATTGATAATGCACATTGGGAGCAAGTCTCCGCTGAACGTGTTGCATGGAGGGCAACTATCAGAAATGGAATAAAGACAAAGGAGAAAATGATTGCAGATAAAGCACACACAGAGCGTGAGAGACGTAAGATGGTGCACAATGGTGGAAATGACCATGTTTTCACATACATCTACTGTGGGCAATCATTTGCAGCAAGAATTAGCCTTACCAGCCACACTCGCCACCGCCATGAATCGTAGTTATTAAGCCTTTTTGAAGCACAATGTACCAAACTATCGTCTGTCAAGACGGAAAGGTGCCAATGATGTTGTTTCCAATACATGTTTTTTACAAGTCTAAGGTCTTTCCCATCAATCTGTAGATCTTCAAGCATCCTTATCATGTCGACATGTCTCACTTTATCGAAAGCCTTTGTGTAGTCAATAAAGCAGAGGTGTAGATCTTTGTTTACTTCTATAGAAAGTTCAGTTACTGTTCTCAGTATGTACACAGCATTTACTGTACCCTTGCCTTCCACAAACCCACATTGTTCTTCTCCTATTTCAGGTTGTATTTTCTTCCTAACTCTTTGCATGATACTTCTCAGCAGAATCTTCGTGATGTAGCTCATTATACTAATTGTTCGAAGTTGATCGCATTCCAAAGCTCCTGATTTCTTTGGGATTGCAATAAATATAGAATTACATAAATCAGGAGGTATATCTCCAGTATCGTATATTGCGTTCAGCAGTCTAGTGACTTAATCTATTCCATATTCTTCTAAGGCATTGATCATTTCTATTGTGATGTTATCTGTACCCGGGGTCTTGCCAGTTTTCATATGGCTAAGAGCATTTTGAACTTCCATCCTCAAAATTAATGGCTCTTCATTATTATTCCTATGATCATATTGTTCTTCTCTTGTATCATCATAAAGGTCTTTCTCATAAACTGACTACGCATGTAAAATCTGATCTTTTCTATTATGATTTTGCCATCTTTGGTTTAAGGCAACCCGTGGATGTGTGTGTTCTTTTGTTAGTAATGTCATTAATTCTTTTGTGCATTAATTTGGTATTCCGGGTGTTGTGTTGGTTTTCAATTTCCTTGCAATTTTCCTCAGGTCATGTTTATTTTGCCTCTTTGCATAGCTTCCTAATTTTCCTGTGAATATAGTTCACACCACTAGATACATAGTTCACAACCCTAATTACGTAGTTCACACGCCTACATATATAGTTCACACCACTACATACCTAGTTCGCACCCCTAATTACGTAGTTCACAGGCCTTCATATATAGTTTACACCATTACATACCTAGTTCACACCCCTAATTACGTAGTTCACACGCCTACATATATAGTTCACACCACTAATTACGCAGTTCACACGCCTACATATATAGTTCACACCACTGCATACTTAGTTCACATCCCTAATTACGTAGTTCACACGGCAACATATATAGTTCACACCACTACATACCTAGTTCACATCCCTAATTACGTAGTTCACACGCTTACATATATAGTTCACACCACTACATACCTAGTTCACACCCCTAATTACGTAGTTCACACGCCTACATATATAGTTCACACCACTACATACCTAGTTCACACCCCTAATTACGTAGTTCACACACCTACATATATAGTTCACACCACTACATACCTAGTTCACACCCCTATTTACGTAGTTCACACGCCTACATATATAGTTCACACCACTACATACCTAGTTCACACCCCTTATTACGTAGTTCACATGCTTACATATATAGTTCACACCACTACATACCTAGTTCACATCCTTAATTACGTAGTTCACACGCCTACATATATAGTGCACACCACTACATACCTAGTTCACACCCCTAATTACGTAGTTCATACGCCTACATATATAGTTCACACCACTACATACATAGTTCACACCCCTAATTACGTAGTTCACACGCCTACATATATAGTTTACACCACTACATACCTAGTTCACACTACTACATACCTAGTTCACACCCCTAATTACGTAGTTCACACACCTACATATATAGTTCACACCACTACATACCTAGTTCACACCCCTAATTACGCAGTTCACACCCCTACATATATAGTTCACACCACTGCATACTTAGTTCACACCCCTAATTACGTAGTTCACACGCCTACATATATAGTTCACACCACTACACACCTAGTTCACACCCCTAATTACGTAGTTCACACCACTGCATACCTAGTTCACACCCCTAATTACGTAGTTCACACGCCTACATATATAGTGCACACCACTACATACCTAGTTCACACCCTAATTACGTAGTTCACACGCCTACATATATAGTTCACACCACTACATACCTAGTTCACATCCTTAATTACGTAGTTCACACGCCTACATATATAGTTCACACCACTACATACCTAGTTCACACCCCTAATTACGTAGTTCACACGCCTACATATATAGTTCACACCACTACATACCTAGTTCACACCCCTAATTACGTAGTTCACACGCCTACATATATAGTTCACACCACTTCATACCTAGTTCACACACCTAATTATGTAGTTCATGCGCCTACATATATAGTTTGCACCACTACATACCTAGTTCACACCCCTAATTACGTAGTTCACACGCCTACATATATAGTTCACACCCCTAATTACGTAGTTCACACGCCTACATATATAGTTCCCACCACTACATACCTAGTTCACACCCCTAATTACGCAGTTCACACGCCTACATAAATAGTTCACACCACTACATACCTAGTTTACATCCCTAATTACGTAGTTCACACGCCTACACATAGAGTTCACACCACTACATACCTAGTTCACACCACTACATACCTAGTTCACATGCCTACATATATAGTTCACACCCCTACATACCTAGTTCACATCCCTAATTACGTAGTTCACACGCTTACATATATAGTTCGCACACCTACATATATACTTCACACCACTACATACCAATTCACATTCCTAATTACGTAGTTCACACGCCCACACATAGAGTTCTTCACACCACAACATACCTGGTTCACACCACTACATACCTGGTTCACACGCTTACATATATAGTTCACACCACTACATACCTAGTTCACACCCCTACATATATAGCTCGCAATATATGGCAAACTGTGTTACTAGATATGACACTGAAACAGACGACAAGGAAGACTGTCGACCAACTCACCCCATAAATGATGCCTTAGTGAGCAAAATTTTATTATCATTACCATTGCACATCTCAATCGCAACATTTTGAATCGGCAGGTAAAATGTTTGTAATACTTCCTCTAGCGTCTTCAGGAATGTGTTTCAATTGCCGTTGTTTGTGTCGGGAGTATCATCATTAGCCATAGCTCCCAACTGTACTCACCACAGCTCTTTGTTCACGTCAGTATCATCATTAGACAAGGCTCCAAGCTTCACTCACCACAGTTCTTTGTTGGGGCACCAACTGCAGTAAATATCGCAGACAGCCGACTAGCTGTGCACATCATCGCTAAGTTAATGAGTTTAAATACCAGAAGATTGACTTCCTGTTTCACACCGTGCTGGCTAATTTATTCACATTTTATTGACACAGCTGCGGCTCAGTTGCGGCCCACGCCTCGCAGTCCACCCAGTCTGACGAGTTGCACGTGTTTATCACCAGCGGATTCTCGTAGAAGATAACGTGTTTTTATGCGGGGCCGAGCGGCCAATGTGCTGACATATTTCATCATCAGACGTTGCCAACTGCCACAGCAACACATGTTGTTGAATAATAACTAGCGGTTCAGTTGCAGAAGATAGATTGTGTAGAGCATCCTGCCCAGGCGATCATGTAGCGGCCAAACTTGTTCATGCATGTCAGGATTATGCTCCACATGCATACACTGTAGGCCGTGAGTCCATGTCTACACAGAATATTGTAGGCCGTGAGTCCATGTCTACACAGAATATTGTAGGTCGTGAGTCCATGTCTACACAGAATATTGTAGGCCGTGAGTCCATGTCTACACAGAATATTGTAGGCCGTGAGTCCATGTCTACACAGAATATTGTAGGTCGTGAATCCATGTCTGCACAGAATATTGTAGGCCGTGAGTCCATGTCTGCACAGAATATTGTAGGCCGTGAGTCCATGTCTGCACAGAATATTGTAGGCCGTGAGTCCATGTCTGCACAGAATATTGTAGGCCGTGAGTCCATGTCTACACAGAATATTGTAGGCCGTGAGTCCATGTCAAGTCCATGTCTACACAGAATATTGTAGGCCGTGAGTCCATGTCAAGTCCATGTCTACACAGAATATTGTAGGCCGTGAGTCCATGTCTACACAGAATATTGTAGGCCGTGAGTCCATGTCAAGTCCATGTCTACACAGAATATTGTAGGCCGTGAGTCCATGTCTACACAGAATATTGTAGGCCGTGAGTCCATGTCAAGTCCGTGTCTACACAGAATATTGTATGCCGTGAGTCCATGTCTGCACAGAATATTGTAGGCCGTGAGTCCATGTCTACACAGAATATTGTAGGCCGTGAGTCCATGTCTACACAGAATATTGTAGGCCGTGAGTCCATGTCAAGTCCATGTCTACACAGAATATTGTAGGCCGTGAGTCCATGTCAAGTCCATGTCTACACATAATATTGTATGCCGTGAGTCCATGTCTGCACATACTATTGTAGGCCGTGAGTCCATGTCTACACAGAATATTGCAGGCCGTGAGTCCATGTCTACACAGAATATTGTAGGCCGTGAGTCCATGTCACGTCCATGTCTACACAGAATATTGTAGGCCGTGAGTCCATGTCAAGTCCATGTCTTCACAGAATATTGTAGGCCGTGAGTCCATGTCTACACAGGATATTGTAGGCCGTGAGTCCATGTCTACACAGAATATTGTAGGCCGTAAGTCCATGTCAAGTCCATGTCAAGTCCATGTCAAGTCCATGTCAAGTCCATGTCAAGTCCATGTCAAGTCCATGTCTGTTGTTTTTTTTGCGTTCGCTCGCCTTGAACTCAAGCGTAGTCCATACCGGTGCTACTACTTCTAGTGCATCATCTATCTCTCAGTCTCTCTGTCACCATCTATCTCTTAGTCTCTCTGTCACCATCTATCTCTCAGTCTCTCTGTCACCATCTATCTCTTAGTCTCTCTGTCACCATCTATCTCTTAGTCTCTCTGTCACCATCTATCTCTCAGTCTCTCTGTCACCATCTATCTCTAGTCTCTCTGTCACCATCTATCTCTTAGTCTCTCTGTCACCATCTATCTCTTAGTCTCTCTGTCACCATCTATCTCTCAGTCTCTCTGTCACCATCTATCTCTCAGTCTCTCTGTCACCATCTATCTCTCAGTCTCTCTGTCACCATCTATCTCTTAGTCTCTCTGTCACCATCTATCTCTTAGTCTCTCTGTCACCATCTATCTCTTAGTCTCTCTGTCACCATCTATCTCTCAGTCTCTCTGTCACCATCTATCTCTCAGTCTCTCTGTCACCATCTATCTCTCAGTCTCTCTGTCACCATCTATCTCTTAGTCTCTCTGTCACCATCTATCTCTTAGTCTCTCTGTCACCATCTATCTCTAGTCTCTCTGTCACCATCTATCTCTTAGTCTCTCTGTCACCATCTATCTCTCAGTCTCTCTGTCACCATCTATCTCTCAGTCTCTCTGTCACCATCTATCTCTTAGTCTCTCTGTCACCATCTATCTCTTAGTCTCTCTGTCACCATCTATCTCTTAGTCTCTCTGTCACCATCTATCTCTCAGTCTCTCTGTCATCATCTATCTCTTAGTCTCTCTGTCACCATCTATCTCTTAGTCTCTCTGTCACCATCTATCTCTTAGTCTCTCTGTCACCATCTATCTCTCAGTCTCTCTGTCACCATCTATCTCTCAGTCTCTCTGTCACCATCTATCTCTTAGTCTCTCTGTCACCATCTATCTCTCAGTCTCTCTGTCACCATCTATCTCTAGTCTCTCTGTCACCATCTATCTCTTAGTCTCTCTGTCACCATCTATCTCTTAGTCTCTCTGTCACCATCTATCTCTTAGTCTCTCTGTCACCATCTATCTCTCAGTCTCTCTGTCACCATCTATCTCTTAGTCTCTCTGTCACCATCTATCTCTCAGTCTCTCTGTCACCATCTATCTCTCAGTCTCTCTGTCACCATCTATCTCTTAGTCTCTCTGTCACCATCTATCTCTTAGTCTCTCTGTCACCATCTATCTCTTAGTCTCTCTGTCACCATCTATCTCTCAGTCTCTCTGTCACCATCTATCTCTTAGTCTCTCTGTCACCATCTATCTCTCAGTCTCTCTGTCACCATCTATCTCTCAGTCTCTCTGTCACCATCTATCTCTTAGTCTCTCTGTCACCATCTATCTCTCAGTCTCTCTGTCACCATCTATCTCTCAGTCTCTCTGTCACCATCTATCTCTTAGTCTCTCTGTCACCATCTATCTCTTAGTCTCTCTGTCACCATCTATCTCTTAGTCTCTCTGTCACCATCTATCTCTCAGTCTCTCTGTCACCATCTATCTCTTAGTCTCTCTGTCACCATCTATCTCTCAGTCTCTCTGTCACCATCTATCTCTTAGTCTCTCTGTCACCATCTATCTCTCAGTCTCTCTGTCACCATCTATCTCTCAGTCTCTCTGTCACCATCTATCTCTCAGTCTCTCTGTCACCATCTATCTCTCAGTCTCTCTGTCACCATCTATCTCTTAGTCTCTCTGTCACCATCTATCTCTTAGTCTCTCTGTCACCATCTATCTCTCAGTCTCTCTGTCACCATCTATCTCTCAGTCTCTCTGTCACCATCTATCTCTTAGTCTCTCTGTCACCATCTATCTCTTAGTCTCTCTGTCACCATCTATCTCTTAGTCTCTCTGTCACCATCTATCTCTCAGTCTCTCTGTCACCATCTATCTCTCAGTCTCTCTGTCACCATCTATCTCTTAGTCTCTCTGTCACCATCTATCTCTAGTCTCTCTGTCACCATCTATCTCTTAGTCTCTCTGTCACCATCTATCTCTTAGTCTCTCTGTCACCATCTATCTCTCAGTCTCTCTGTCACCATCTATCTCTTAGTCTCTCTGTCACCATCTATCTCTTAGTCTCTCTGTCACCATCTATCTCTAGTCTCTCTGTCCATCTATCTCTTAGTCTCTCTGTCACCATCTATCTCTTCAGTCTCTCTGTCACCATCTATCTCTTAGTCTCTCTGTCACCATCTATCTCTTAGTCTCTCTGTCACCATCTATCTCTTAGTCTCTCTGTCACCATCTATCTCTCAGTCTCTCTGTCACCATCTATCTCTTAGTCTCTCTGTCACCATCTATCTCTCAGTCTCTCTGTCACCATCTATCTCTTAGTCTCTCTGTCACCATCTATCTCTTAGTCTCTCTGTCACCATCTATCTCTTAGTCTCTCTGTCACAATCTATCTCTTAGTCTCTCTGTCACCATCTATCTCTCAGTGTCTCTGTCACCATCTATCTCTCAGTCTCTCTGTTACGCCAAGAATTTAAAATATCCAGAACGGACATACCATACATCCAATACGGGATCGCGCCGGACACTTTTAGCTACTCCTGAAACTCAAGCCAGACGACATACTCCCGTTACATCAAGTACCATAGGACAGAAGTGTGCAGACCACTCATAACCACTGCACCTGAAATCCAAGCCAGACGGGACACTACCACAACACCAAGTCCGTTAAATACGTCGTCTTTCACACAGGAGGGTAATAATTACGAAGATATGATTCCTATTCTCCCCAGAAAGGATCCGACTCTCAGCAACAACGACGTGCCAGCACAACCTCCTGTTAGCCACCAACCAGAGGCTCTAGTTGGTAGTCATTACATACCCATGAGACATCATCAGTACCCATTTAATTGTAATCCAGAATGGTTGCACCTCACACGGTATAGCCCAGCTACACTTCGTCAAGCACTTATAATGTCGCTATACCAACAACCAACACAACCTGCTATTTACTAGCAACTTAGCACACAGCTACACCGGATCTCGGTACAAGAAAGAGCCTCTCCTTAAACGTTTATCTGCATATTTTGTTATAACTTGATATAGTAACGTATTAGGTTATAAGTTATTACAAACATTGACTGGTTTTGACTTTATATTAATTGATAGTACTTAGCTGTATAGCTTTTATAATAACTCTAATTGTGTTTTCACGGTGAGTGAGGGGGTCTTCACTGCTCTTCCTTACGGATCTGTGTACGTATTTTTATATATTTACAGAGATATTACTGTTTCTCTGTACTTTAGAGTGTGTTTTGTAATAAGGGACGTAAGTTGTATTCACTTTGTGTGTGTGTGTTTTGCTTTTAAACTTGTGATTACGCATTGTTGAAATGTCTAATAAGTACGAACACTGGCTCAGGAATAATGGGCTCAGAATCGGGCATGTAAACATATGCCATCTATTAGGGAAGCTGCCCGAACTATCACTTATACTTAATAACAATTTTCACATGTTCGGTGTTAGCGAAAGTCGATTAAATGGCAACATCTCAGATGATGACATCGCTATCAGAGGTTTTAAAACCATTAGAAGAGATCCCTATCAGAAACAAGAGACGGGTATTGCAGTTTATATTTCCAACTCGCTTAACGCCCACCGCAGGCTAGACTTTGAAACCTGTGAGATTGAGTGTGTATGGATAGAGGTTAAACTTCAAAATTGCATACCGCTAGTAGTTGGCTATCTTTATCGAAACCCCAGTGCAGGAAATATCTGGTATGAAAAATTCACCACTATGATGGATGTAGTCTTTAGTAATGCTAGGGAAATAATATTGCTAGGTGACTTCAACATAGACGCTAACAAATCAAACAAAACATGGGAAAACATAATAGAGTCATATAATTTCCAACAGTTAGTCAAACAAGCCACTAGAATCACTAAATCATCTGCAACACTTATAGATCATATTTATACTACGTGTGCTGATAACATCACAGAATGTAGTGTACCTATCAATGCAATGAGCGATCACTATCCAGTATGTTGCACGTGGTCGAGAAGGGGCACCAAAACTCCCAAACACAAACATATAAGTATAAAATATAGAAATTACAAAATTTCAATCGAGACGTCTTCTTACAAGATTTGGTCAACTCATCTCTGGACTATGTTTACCAGCTTCCTGACCCAGACGATGCTCTGGACCACTGGCTAAAGACCTTTCTAAGTATATTTGATAAACATGTTCCATTTAAGGAAGTTCGTGTTAAACATCACACAAAGCCCCCGTGGATCACACAGGAGGTAGTTGAACTTATGAGAGATCGCGACAGGGCTCACAAAAATAGATATCTAACTATGTACCGTAGTCTGAGAAACAAAGTTCAATATATTATTCGGAAGGAAAAGAAAAACTATTTTAAGAACATAGTAATAGATAAAACCAACACTAAAGATATATGGAAAGCAATTAATACCTTGACAAACAAACACAAATCATCGCAATCATTACCATCAAATCAGGTTACATGTGATCAATTCAGTAGATACTTTCAGTCCGACATAAACCAACTAAAGGCTGCAATACCAGATGCGCCTCATGACATATATTTATTATCATCATTCTGTAAGAACAAATGCTATGGACACATTTCCTCCAACATACCGCTAATGACGACAACTGAAGTATTTACTCATCTCCGTAATCTAAAAAACAATAACTCATCAGGACTAGATGGAATTAGTAGTCGGATCCTTCGCCATGCTGCACCGGCGATCTGCGAGTCACTAACTTTTATATATAATCAATGTATAACCAGAGGTCACTTCCCATCAGCCTTTAAAATCGCTAAAGTGTATCCTCATTTAAAAGCTGGTCCTCTAGACGATCGTCTCATGAGTAATTATAGACAAATTTCCATATTATCCTCATTATCCAAACCGCTAGAAAAGCACATCCACAAAACAACACTAGATCACTTAGTTCGCCATAAACTGATAGTTGACAGTCAGTCAGGATTTCGGCCAAAATATTCTTGCCATACGGCACTAACAAACATGATAGAAAACTGGCATCAAAATATTAACAACAATACTCTATGTGGAGCGGTGTTTATAGACTTTAGGAAAGCATTCGATATGATAGATCATACTATTCTAATTAAAAAACTAGAAACAATGAAAGTAAGTTTTAATATAGTGACATTAATAAAATCATTCTTATTAGACAGAAAGCAAGTAGTATCACACAATAAAGTTTTATCTCAAGCCATTACCATTAATATTGGAGTACCTCAGGGGTCTATTCTTGGCCCTCTATTATTTGCCATTTATATAAATGATCTTCCATTAAATCTGTCGTCGTCCTGCGATCTATTTGCTGATGACTGCACAGTATATACGAACGCTGTTGATCGTAATGTGCTAGAATTATCCTTGCAACAGGAAATAAATAGTGTAGTTAACTGGAGTCATGCAAACCGCATGCAAATTAACATTACTAAAACAAAGTCTATGTTAATAGGAACCAGGCAAAGACTTCACACTCTAAACTCGCAGAGAACTCTTCAGCTGCACATTGGCAGCACGCCTGTAGAAAGTGTCACCGAGCACAAGACACTGGGTGTTATCATAGATCAAAATCTAACTTTTAACTCACATGTTCATGCTCTAGTTAAACAAATAGCCAAAAAAGTATACCAACTTGCCAAAATTAAAAATTTCCTTGACGAAAACACAAGAAAGATATTCTATACTTCTCATATACAAACACATATTGATTACTGCTCCACAGTCTGGGATGGATGCTCCAAATCAATAACAAAACGCCTATATTCACTCCAGAAAAGGGCAGTGCGTTTAATTAATGGTGAAAAGCTTACCGACAATTCTAACCTATATAAACGTCTCCGGTTACTGCCACTCCACAAGCGCCTGCTTTTTAATAAGACCAAACTAATTCACAAAATCCTATTTCAAAATGCTCCAAGCTACCTTTGGCCATTGTTTAAATATAACGCTAGACATAGCGAACGACTAAATATACTTCATGTCCCTAAACCGTAGGATAGACTTATATAAAACAAGCTTAGCATACTCTGCCGCTCAGTTGTGGAACAATCTTCCACAAGAAATCAAAGACACCACCAATCATGATTCATACATTCGCAACCTGTTTGAACACTACCTTAGTACAGACTACATGCCCCCATAACAAATAACACAAAAAAGACAATAATGGTAACTTATCTCAAACGACAACTAGCCAAAAAACATTCCCTTATGTATGGCACGTTACACCCTCCTTAGGTATTTATAATGCCCATGTTAAACACTGCCTCAGTGAGTCATTTGTTATTGATTATTTTTCATGCGTTTTAATGTTCTTTTGTTGTCAAAAGTTGCTTCATAAGTGATGTTGAATGAAAGAATGTATGAGAGGAAATAGAGAAGAAGGGCAGAATGTCAGACGGGCCTGCGTGCCCAATTCTTAACCCTTTGAAAATAAAGACTTATTATTATTATTATTATTATTATTATCTATCATACCGGTGCTACTACTTCTAGTACAGCATGTATCTCTTAGTCTCTCTGTCACCATCTATCTCTCAGTCTGTCTATCATACCGGTGCTACTACTTCTAGTACAGCATGTATCTCTTAGTCTCTCTGTCACCATCTATCTCTTAGTCTCTCTGTCACCATCTATCTCTTAGTCTCTCTGTCACCATCTATCTCTCAGTCTGTCTATCATACCGGTGCTACTACTTCTAGTACAGCATGTATCTCTTAGTCTCTCTGTCACCATCTATCTCTCAGTCTGTCTATCATACCGGTGCTACTACTTCTAGTACAGCATGTATCTCTTAGTCTCTCTGTCACCATCTATCTCTTAGTCTCTCTGTCACCATCTATCTCTCAGTCTGTCTATCATACCGGTGCTACTACTTCTAGTGCATCATGTATCTCTTAGTCTCTCTGTCACCATCTATCTCTCAGTCTGTCTATCATACCGGTGCTACTACTTCTAGTGCATCATGTATCTCTTAGTCTCTCTGTCACCATCTATCTCTCAGTCTGTCTATCATACCGGTGCTACTACTTCTAGTGTATCATGTATCTCTTAGTCTCTCTGTCACCATCTATCTCTCAGTCTGTCTATCATACCGGTGCTACTACTTCTAGTGCATCATGTATCTCTTAGTCTCTCTGTCACCATCTATCTCTCAGTCTGTCTATCATACCGGTGCTACTACTTCTAGTGCATCATGTATCTCTTAGTCTCTCTGTCACCATCTATCTCTCAGTCTGTCTATCATACCGGTGCTACTACTTCTAGTGCATCATGTATCTCTTAGTCTCTCTGTCACCATCTATCTCTCAGTCTGTCTATCATACCGGTGCTACTACTTCTAGTACAGCATGTATCTCTTAGTCTCTCTGTCACCATCTATCTCTTAGTCTCTCTGTCACCATCTATCTCTCAGTCTGTCTATCATACCGGTGCTACTACTTCTAGTGCATCATGTATCTCTTAGTCTCTCTGTCACCATCTATCTCTCAGTCTGTCTATCATACCGGTGCTACTACTTCTAGTGCATCATGTATCTCTTAGTCTCTCTGTCACCATCTATCTCTCAGTCTGTCTATCATACCGGTGCTACTACTTCTAGTGTATCATGTATCTCTTAGTCTCTCTGTCACCATCTATCTCTCAGTCTGTCTATCATACTCTATCTCTCAGTCTTTCTATCATACACTATCTCTCAGTCTGTTTATCATACTCTATCTCTAAGCCTTTCTATCATAGCCTATCTCTGTCATACTCTATATCGCAGTCTCTCTATCATACTCAGTCTCTCAGTCTGTCTATAATACTATATCTTTCAGTCTCTCTATCGTACTCTGTCTCTCAGTATCTCTATCATACTCTGTCTTTGTCTCTCTATCATACTCTATCGCTCAGTCTCTCTAAGATCCTCTATCTCAGACTCTCTATCATACTCTATCTATACTCGGCCCTCTGTTATTTGCCATTCATATACATGATCTTCCCCTATATCTGTCGTCGTCCTGCGATCTATTTGCAGACGACTGCACAGTATGTACAAACGCTATTGATTGCAATGTACTAGAATCACCCTTGCAACAGGAAATAAATAGTGTAGTTAACCGGAGTCATGCAAACCGCATGCACATTAACATTTCTAAAACAAAATCTATGTTAATAGCGACCAGGCAAAGACTTCACACTCTAAACTCGCAGAGTCCTCTTCAGCTGCACATTGGTAGCACGCCTATAGAAAGTGTAACCGAGCACATGGCACCGGGTCTTATCATTGATCTAAATCTAACCTTTAATTCCCATCTTCTTGCTCTCGTTAAACAAATAGCCAAAAGAATATACCAACTTGCCAAAACTAAAAATTTCCTTGACGAAAACACAAGAAAGATATTCTATGCTTCCTTCATACAAACACATATTTGATTGCTGCTCCACAATCTGGGATGAATGTTCAAAATCAATAACAAAACGCCTTTATTCACTCAAGAAAAGGGCAGTGTGTTTAATTAACGTGAAAAGCTTACTGACCATTCTAACCTACATGAACGTCTTCAGTTACTGCCACTCCACAAACGCCTACTTTTTTAATAAGGCTAAACTAATTCACAAAATCCTATTTCAAAATGTTCCAAGCTACCTTTGGCCATTGTTCAAGCATAACGCAAGACATAGCGAACGACTAAATATACTTCATGCCCCTAAACCTAGGATAGACTTATATAAAAACATGCTTAGCATACTCTGCCGCTCAATTGTGGAACAATCTTCCACAAGAAATCAAAAGACACCACCAATCATTATACATACAGTCGCAACCTGTTTGTACATTACCTCAGTACAGACTACATGCGCCCCCCCCCCCCCCAACCCCCAATTCCCCTAAAAAAATAATAATGGAAAATAATCTCAAACGACAACTAACCAATAAACATTCCCATATGTATAGTACGTTACACCTTCCTTAAGTATTTATAATGCCCGTTTGAAACATTGCATTAGTGAATCATGTATTATTGATTATTTTTCATGCGTTTTAATACTTATTGTTTTTGTGTTGTCTAAGATTAGCTTCATAAGTGATGTTGAATGAAATAATGTATGAGAGGAAACAGAGAAGAAGGGCAGAATGTCAGACGGGCCTGCATGCCCAATTCTTAACCCTATGAAAATAACGTTCGTTCGTTCTCAGTCTCTATTTCATACTATATCTCTGTCTCTCTATAGGGATTGTCCTCAGGGCAGTGATGTGTTGGCTTGTCTCCAGAGCAGCGATGTGTGGGATTATCCCCAGGGCAGCGATGTGTGAGATTGTCCCCAGTGCTGCAATGTGTGGGATTGTCCCGAGGGGAGCGATGTGTGGGATTGTCCCCAGGGCAGCAATGTGTGGAATTGTCCCCAGGGCAGCGATGTGTGGGATTGTCCCCATGGCAGCGATGTGTGGGGTTGTACCCAGGGCAGCGATGTGTGGGATTGTCCCCAGGGCAGCGATGTGTGGGATTGTCCCCAGGGCAGCGATGTGTGGGATTGTCACGATGGGAGTAATCCTGTATCCAATCCCGTATTCAATATTTACGAATGTGTAGATCGTAACCACGAATAAAACATGTGCCATCCGAACACAGAGAAACAAACACTTTATTAAAAATTACAGAAAATTAACACTCTCCCTCTTAAAAAATGTTTTTAAAAATGCATTTTGTGATTGTCCATGTGAAAGTGAGTGAACAAAGCGCCGCCCTCTGGCAGGCAAGTGTGTGCCGGCTCACGCCTGAGAAGCTACCTGTCTCCATCGGCGGGCTGCACGACTTGGGCGCTCACCTGCGCACGCCGACACGCCAGTTCAAACACAGGACATTCTACCAGCTGGCTACCGTGGCGCAGAAACGGATCACACTGTTAGAGTGGCAAGCGTGGCTATGGCATAATCAGTGATTATATAGACATAAGATGGATGCTCTGTGAGTGAAGAGTTTCTGCTGAAGGTAGTTACACGTCATGAACATCACTATTCCAGTCTTGTGAGAACCAGCCAGGTAAGTCAGGCTGATGCTTGTGTCAGGTTGCATGGAGTTGTGAGTTAAAGGCCAGTTTAGTGTCACACAGAGCAGATCTTGTTCCCATGCATTCGTGAGCTGCTTGCGTTGAGGTTTAAGATCAGACGATCTTGACCAGACCTCATCCGGTGGTTTAAATACCCAATCATCAGATAATATAGTATCTCAAGTTGTCGCTCCAATCATCACATTAAATAGTATCTCCCGTAGTCGCTCCTATCATCACATTATATAGTATCTCCCGTAGTCGCTCCAATCATCACTTTATACAGTATCTCAAATAGTCGCTCCAATCATCACTTTATACAGTATCTCCAATAGTCGCTCCAATCATTACAATATATAGTATCTCCCGTAGTCGCTCCAATCATCACATTATATAGTATCTCCCGTAGTCGCTCCAATCATCACATTATATAGTATCTCCCGTAGTCGCTCCAATCATCACACTATATTGTATCTCCCGTAGTCGCTCCAATCATCACATTATATTGTACCTCCCGTAGTAGCTCCAATCATCACATTATATTGTATCTCCCGTAGTCGCTCCAATCATCACATTATATAGTATCTCCCGTAGTCGCTCCAATCATCACATTATATAGTATCTCCCGTAGTCGCTCCAATCATCACATTATATTGTATCTCCCGTAGTCGCTCCAATCATCACATTATATAGTATCTCCCATAGTCGCCCCAATCATCACATTATATCATTTATCCAGGAGTAGATTCAAACATCACATTATATAGTATCTCCAGAAGTCGCTCCAATTATTACATTACATAATTTCCCCAGGAGTCGCTTCAATCAACGCATTATGTAGTATTTCCCGTACTCGCTTCAATCATCGCATAATATAATATCGCTAGTAGTCGCTTCAATCATCGCATTATATAATATCTCCCATAGTCACTCCAATCATCACATAATATAATATCTCCAGCAGTCGCTGCAATCATCACATCATATAGTATACGTACTTTTTTCATATCCTATTTACAGGACATTGCAGTCAACACCAGCATTTTTCAGCTGCTGTTGATTTATTGGCAAGTTTGTATGTTCAGTAGTTTGCTATTGCTTTCTGAACGACCGGTTCACATACTTTTCCGTAAGAAAACAACGCGACGCGATCTACTGCCCAATCTCGCGCAGCCGTGTTTCGTACGTGAGTATACGGGATTACGAACAGCGTCCTTAAGCCCTTAGCCAGGGAGACCAGCAGTATATGTATTAGTCGCACAAATATAGTATCTACGGTAGTTGCTCCAGTCATCACATCATATCCGTGGCAAAGACGTTACGGACGGGGTTCATAATTTTGCTTACCTGTGTTCGAAACACAGCTGCGACCGATTTGGCAGCAGACCGTCACTCGCTGGGTTTTAACGTGATGGTATGGGAGCCGGTAGTTCAGAGAGCAATGGCAAACTTCTGAACGTAAACTTGCCAAGAGATCAACAACAGCAGTGCTGGTGTTGACAGCGATGTCTTGTAAATATCATTCATTCATTCATTCATTCATTCATTCATTCATTCATTCATTCATTCATTCATTCATTCATTCATTCATTCATTCATTCATTCAGTAGCATGTCCTTTGCAGAACCTCGCTCCCATAACAACCTTTCGGAAAACCTCTCGATCATAAACAAGATTTCCCGCGACCGATACACCCATCTGGAGTTCACCCGCCACAAGCTGTACCCATCTTCTCTTTGGCCTTCCTCTTTCTCTCTTCCCATACATATACCCCTGTAAATATGATGCCTACAATAAATAAATAAATAAGTTAGTTAGTTAGTTAGTCGACAGATCATCCTCATTGCACATCGAACCATTCAGTCCATAAGTGCTCTGATCCCCTCCTCAGCAAATCCCGCAGCGTGTAGCGGCTAACGATGCCAGTTCTGTGTTGGTTTATCAATCTTCTTTGGCTTCCTGTGTAGTGTTCTTGCTTGGCCACCCCTCTTTTAATTTGCTGCTCTAGCAGTCTAGCCATTGTTGTAGATTCACAGTCCTCACTTGGCTCTCGCAAAAGTCTTACTTCTCGTAGAGCATTCAGAATGTCAGCCTGGTCCATGGCGCGTCCGCCCTCCACAGTAGCCTCCCCTGCGAGCTTGTCAGCCCTCTCATTTCCTTGTACTCCCGCATGCCCTGGCACGAAGATGAAACTAATCTTTGCCAGCCGAGACCGCTCCAGAGGCAGCAACCATTCTCTTCGGATCGACCCCTCCTCTATCCTCTTGATCATGTTCATTGAGTCGCTAAGGAAACAAGCCCTAGTGAATGTCTGTGTCTCGAGCCATGTTATTGCTTTACTTACTGCCATGACTTCCATGGTCAGGCTACTTGTGGTTTCAGTGAAAGCACCAGAGTCCTCCTTCACAATTCTCCCTCCGGCCCGAGCTGTAAAGGCCCATGAGCTTCTCACATGTCGGACGACCGACCCATCTGTGTAGATGACCGCGTCACTGTCTAGCGAATTCTCGAAAATCAACGCTTGTACTTCAGCCTCCACAGCAGCCGGATTTTCTTGTCTGCATTTCCTATCTAGTTGGATGCAAACTGAAAAGGATGTGCAGAAGTCTGTTGGCACTTGCACCCACTCCTCGCCAGGTTCTAAGTCCTCAAGTGAACACACCTGTTGAAGAATGTCTTCGGCTTGACCCATCCACGACCGTCCTCTTTTTAACCTGCTGCCCTTCACCTTCCTAATTTCACTATGCAGTGGATGTTGTGTGTTTGCGTTAACTCTGAGGTAGGCGCGTGCCCTGCAAACTTGTATTCTCTCTTCAATGGTTGGAAAATCAAGAAGGTAGCGCATCGCCCTGCATGCTGTATCTCTTGTACATCCAAGAATAATGCGCATAGCTTCATTCTATATCCTTTCCATCCTTTCTATCTGCTTATGGCTGAGAGTCAGGATTGCCATTGCATACTCCAAAACAGACATGACCAGCCCCTCGTACAGAAGACATAGATGGCGCTGCTCACAGTTTGCTGCCGCCATCACCCGCATCGCAGCCAAACCCCGCTTGGCCTTTGTTATCACCTGGTCTATGTGCACATTATAAGCAAGGCTTCGATCAAACCGTATCCCTAGGTAATTCATTGCCTGCGTTCTTTCCACCATCTCTGAACACAGCATTACAGTTGGTGTTGGAGTGTTGACAATATGATTATTCAACGAGAACCAAGTCACTGTTGCCTTTGTTGGGTTGACCATTGCCCCAGCTTCATCACACCAAGTACTTATGCGATTGAGTTCGGTTTGTAGTTCCACAGCAACCTGCTCTCTATCCTTACCCTGACGATACACTAAAACATCATCGGCATATGACAATGTCCTGCCAGGTCCAGTGATCTGCTCACTGGTGATTCTCACTGTGTAGGCGTTGAACAGTACCGGAGATAATGGTGATCCCTGTGGTAGGCCAGGATATATTGTTGTTGGTTCCGAAGTCCAACTGCCACATCTAAAAACTACTTTCCGTTGGAAGAGGGCTGCAGCGATCCAACTAAGGAGGAATGGACTTACGTTTAGTTCAAGAAGCTGAAACATTAAAAAATCCAGTGGTACTCTGTTGTATGCGTCCTCAAGATCAATCGCTGCAGCAAAGGTTTCAATGCCTGAGTGGAAACCTTCATAGACATCATGGGCAAAGACTGCTGCATTGGTCCAGGTTTCTCCACCCAGGGTAGGTGGGAAAACACCTTGACTTTCTAGCTGGCTTGATACCTTCCTGGCAATTACCTTCTCCAACAGCTTGCCTATTGCATTCTGCATGGTTATAATTCGATATCCCTGAATTATTTTGTGGTCTTTGTCAGGCTTCGGCAAGGGAATCAGATAGCTGTGTAACCATTCCTCCTTGATGCTAGCACTCCCTATACTGTTGTTGTACATGTCTGCTAGTTTCTCTAGCTCATTGTCGGTACACTTATTGATGTCGTCGTATCTTATGCCATCAGGACCTGGAGCGCTGTTTTTTGATCGTCGAAGTACAGCCTTGATTTCTTTCACTGTCACTGTGTCTTCATCCGAAGTGTTCTGGGCCTTGCATCTGTCTGAGGTGACCTCCTTGGCCAGATTTCGGCCTCCCATGTCTGTCTGGTTGCTCTGCTCAAGATAGCGTTCAAAGAGGGCTTTGCCCTTGTCCTCGTCAGTCCTCTGCCAGATGAGGTCAGCACCTTGGAAGTCAGAAATGCTCTTATTCTTGACTACACCACTCATGCTTTTATGTAGTCGCCAGAACAATTTCAGTGACTTGTCTGTGCTTACTCTTTGACACACCTCTGCCCATTTTTCGCTTTTAACCACCTTGACCAGTTTCTTGAAATAGCTTACCTTTGTGTGCATCTCTCTTTCTAAGTGCATGCATGGACTAGGATGACCAGCTCTGTTCTTCTTGGCATTTTGCCATCTCCTTACAGCACTACGCTTATCCACCCAAGCCTTCTCTACCTCGAAATTCCACCACGGTGGCTGCTCCCAGCTTTTTTTCCTGCCCTGAAACTTTCTGCGCTTGTCACGTCTTATTTTACTCACCACATCTTGCCCTGTACTGTCATACTGGAAAGTCTTTACCTTTAGCTTGTGCTGCCTGGTTCTGCCTTTCTCCACCAGTATGATGCAAGGGTGGTGGTCGCTGCCGTGGTGTCCTAGGACACCCCATCTACACACTGTAGTGAGTGAAGGTGACACTAGCGCCAGATCAATAGCACTGTCCTCATCGCCTGGACGGCTTGCTGTCCTGGTGACACAGCCACTGTTGATACAAACCAGGTCAATGGTTTCAAGTGCAGTCTCGAGCCCTCCCCCTGTGTACTGGAGGAAATGTTTCCCCATGATCTGCCTTTAGCGTTGAAGTCACCACAGAAAATAACATTTCTCTCGTGGCCTAATATGCCACTTAAGCACTGCCACTTCTGGGCGTCCATACTCCCATTGCGGGCATAAACATTAACCAACACGAATGGTATACTGGAATGAACTCTCAACGCCTGTATTTGTATATCGTCACTGTCCCAACTGGACATGTCTAGCTCTGATGCCACCATGCTGTCGCGAACGAGAATCGCCATTCCCAGATGTCGTCTGTTGTAGAAACATTTGAAGCCGGCAATTCGGAGTAGCTGATCGCCCAGTCTCGTCTCCTGGAGTGCTACAATGTCGTTCCTGTAAACTAGGGTTTCTAAAATAGAGCCCCGTTGTTTTACACTGGCACAGTTCCAATATAGAATACGGATATTCCTGAGTCCTATACGTGACACTTGAGTCTAAAACGTCTCAAACCACCAGGCTTACCTTGCTTCTTTCTCCATGCGCGGCTTCCACGCTCCCTCGTTAGGTTGACTGCTGACTGCTCGGAGAACACATGTTGTTCCGCCATGTTGAAAAAAACGAAACACAGAACTCACACACGCTACTAAAGATTCACTCAAGGATGGCTTCGCTCGATGCACGAACTCCGTAGCACCCGCGCAGATCTTGAGTAGAAACTCCTGGTTTTACATCCTGGCACACCAATTACACGCAAGAGATGAATAAATCCATCCCCTACGCGAAAAAGTAACGAACACAAAACAACCCGACCGTCTGTCGCCATCTTGAAACCGGAAGTTTCACCGGAAATAAATAAATAAATAAATAAATTAAATTAAAATAATTAGTCACTCCAATCATCACATCATATAGTATATGTATTAGTCGCTCCAATCATCACATCATATAGTATATGTATTAGTCGCTCCAATCATCACATCATATAGTATATGTATTAGTCGCTCCAATCATCACATCATATAGTATATGTATTAGTCGCTCCAATCATTGACACCTTGCCGTCTTGACAGACGATAGTTTGTTACATTGTGCTGTAAAAATGGCATAATAACTACAACCCATGGCGGTATCGAATGTGACTGATCAGACCAATTCGCGCTGTAAATGTTTGTCTACAATGGATGCATGCGAACACATGGTCATTTTCACCATCACGCAAATCTTACGTTTCACGCGCTCAGTGCGTGGCCTATCTGCAATCATGTTCTCCTTTAACGGTATTCCATTTCTGATATTTGGCCTCCATGCAACACGTTCGGAGGCGACTTGCTGCCAATGAGCATTGTCAATGCCTGTATCAATCATGTCCCGCTTACATACATCTTTGTATCGTAGTAGAGGCCGACCCTGAGATCTCTTACCCATCTGTAATTCACAAAAGAAGATGTCCTTTAGTATTCTACCATCATCCATCCTCCTTACTTGTCTAGCCATGTAAGTCTACGAAGACTGAGCATGGAATAAACTGTCACACAACCTGACCTTTCCAATACTTCAGTATTTGTGATTTTGTCTTGTAAATTAATACCAAGTATTCTTCGCAGACACCGCATATGAAAGCTGTTTAAACATTCCCCTTGGTGTGAGTAAGTTGACCAGGCTTCACTGCCATAAAGAAGAGTATTAAGGACACAGGCTTGATAGACAAGGATTTTTGTTTTGGCAGTCAGCTTTCTGTTTTCCCAGACTCTTTTTGTTAACCTGTTCATTGTTGTTGCTGCCTTACCAATCCTGATATCTATTTCCTGATCTAGGGATAATTTGCTATTTACCCCTGATCCTAGATATGTAAAATGGTCTACCATCTCTAGTTCGGCGTCTTCAATAAATATTGATGGCACCCTATGTGCACCTTGTGACATAATCTGTGTCTTCTTTTTGTTAATTGTTAAACCAAATTCAGAACAAGCATTGGAGAATGCAGATAGTAGATGTTGTAATTCTTCTCAGAGTAGGACGTAATAGCAGCATCATCTGCAAACAGCAACTCTCTGATCAGTACCCTCCTAATTTTGGTCGTGGCCTTCAATCTCTGAGCATTGTAAAGGCCGCCATCTGAGCATGAGTGAATGTATATATCACCATCCTGATCACGAAAGGCATACTTAAGTAGAAGTTAAAAGAATATTCCAGAGAGGGTAAGGGCAAGTACACAACCTTGCTTAATGTCAGCAACCGATGCGTCAGGCATTACAGGATCAACTTCTCCCGTACCACACACAAATATTGCAAGTCGTACGAGAGGTATGGATGATGCATTTTATTGTCACTGGCTCTTTAACAATAGATTACTGCACAAAAACGGTCGCTATTACATCACACATAAAGACACAGAATTCCCTATCCAGTCATATCCTATCCCTACAGCTAACTCTATCTACTTGGCTAAGGAAACGCGCATCGACACTAATCGATGCGCTCACTATGAAAGTCAGTCCCCGTCTGACTATTCTACTCGCGTGGCTACACAGCCCGCGGAAGGACCTCGTGCGTCCTTCGGCTTTTTGCGTGCTGCAACATTCAGCACGCTTAGAGTAGCCGTTTACTCTTGAGTGGGATTCCACTTCTCCGTGGCTATCACGTAGGCGTGATTCTGCCGTGACCAGAGTGCTTACTCTCTGTGGTTGACATCTCCGTGTCTCATGAGAGAACTAGTTAATAGTTCCCCTCCCTATCACCTACCCTGCCCTCATGTAGGGGCACTGGGTTACCTCGAATCTACTTGAGGTAGACCACTCATTCAGGGTGGTCTTCTATCTTGAGGTAGACCACTCATTCAGGGTGGTCTTCTATAATTCAGTCTTTGACACTTAACTCCACTCTTGATTTCAAATGTTTCTGAAGTTGAAACATCGCATTTATCATAAAGTAGCTCGATTACAGGGAGTTTTCCCCACATCACATTTATCATAAACTAGCTCGATTACAGAGAGTCTTCCCCACATCACATTCATCATAGAATAGCTCGATTACAGAGAGCCTTCCCCACATCACTTTTAACATAAACTACCTCGATTACAGGGAGTCTTCCCCACATCACCTTTGTTATAAAGTAGCTGGACAGCGCGGGCCGTGTAAATCGCTGCAAGGAGTGGATCTAAGCGAGATCAATTCTAGCACCTGCTTCTGTCTTGTGGATGTAGAAGTAAGAAGAAAACCACCACATTCATGTCACAATTATCAGTGTGTGAGGAATTATAAAGCTACGCGGCGAAATCATTAAGTAACAGGCATTTTACGATTTTTTTTTCTTCTCACAATAGTGCAAACGAGAAATTGTGTTCTCATTTCTCAGTATTTCCCCTCCCCAACCCACATGGCACCACACTTGGTGCAGCTGTCCACCAGCTTCTTGATGCCTTCTAGGAACAAGTTTTTGGGTGTGACCTTAAATACTTTGCACCGTTTCCATTACCTGGTTGCCATCTGCAAACCTCTGACCCAGCAAATGTTCTTTCAAGGGTTCAAACAACTGACAATCCGAAGTCTGGACTATAAGCTAAATTTAAATATTGAGCACAACCCACTACTGGCAACGCTGATCGTATTCCGGTATGAAAATTTCAAATCCCGAAACAATCAAATAATCAATCTATAAGCTAAATGTTTCAAGACTTCAAACTTAAGAGCATGTAGTGCTCCATTATATACGCAACCGTATGACAGCCAGCGTTTTCGATAGTGGAGCAGCCGTTTGGAAAACACTGTTGCACATGCGCAAACTGCTCGATCCTCACCAGCCCTACACGGGGTATTGCTGTAGAGCCAGTTGGTGTCCTGAAATACGATTTCCCGTTGTCCATACTCTACCCGGCTCATTATAATAAAATGCATGTTACTAAATGACTTTTCCTTGCAGAGTTAAGCTGTAGGGACACGTGCAAGTAGCTGTAGGGACACAGCAAACTACATGGCCTGACGTGGCATGACACACAGTCATGAGGTCATAGGCGTGACACACAGTCATGGAGGTCATAGACGTGACACATAGCCATGAGGTCATAGGCGTGACACACAATCATGGAAGTCATAGACGTGACACACAATCATGGAGGTCATATCATAAGGCGACCCCCAAGACCTGTACATTGTTGTCAGGAGCTGTTGAAACAAAGATGTTTCTGACATCTGAAACATTTCTGGAAGCTCTGATAGTAAGCGGAATCTCTACGTACTGGCACCGCGAATCGTGTACCGTTTGCCAGACAGGGACAGTTGGCAAGGGTGAGCCCGTGTGCTGTAATGTGATAGCCACTTGTGATTTACTTTGCTGTTCTTTTGGCAGTTTTTATGAAATGGATACCGAAGAAAGATTTGATTTAACGATTTAGAGATTGCAAACATGTTTTGTGTGAGTTAAGCCGGGCAATATTCCAGAGTGTTTAAACAGAGCAAAGAGAACTGGCTCAGGGGCGACTAGAGTGCGTATACTGGCTCAGGGCGACTAGAGTGCGTATACTGGCTCAGGGGCGACTAGAGTGCGTATACTGGTTCAGGAGCGACTAGAGTGTGTATACTGGCTCAGGGGCGACTAGAGTGCGTATACTGGTTCAGGGGCGACTAGAGTGTGTGTACTGGTTCAGGGGCGACTAGACTGTGTGTACTAGCTCAGGGGCGACTGGAGTCAAAATCAAATCACATCAAATCAACTTTATTTTAAAAGGGTCAAAATTGGGCACGCAGGCCTTCTTACATTCGGCCCTTCCAATCACTCGTCTTTTGTTCATCAAGAGCATTATACATTTACATAGGAAGGAAAATAAACATTGTGAAATGAATGTTGTAAACATAAGGCAAATTACTATGTTATGAGGCCCATCTCCCACCTACCCATACATCACCCCACCACACACACACACCCCCACCTACCCAGACACACACACACCCAGGGACACATACATACCCCACCAACCGACCCACCCCCCTCCCGCACATCCCCCACCCACACACACTGCCCTCACCTGTTCCCCCACCCAAAACACACTCGCTCCCCACAAACATCCCCCACCAACCCACACATCCCACGCCCACCCACATACACATCCTAACCCACACATCCTCTCCCCACCCACACCTCCAACCACCCATCCTCCAGCCACATCTCCATCGACCACATATTCCCCACCCACGCACACACATCTCCCACCAACCCACACATCGCACATCCACTCACACATCCCCAAACCACACACACATCCCGACCAACTGACATCTCCATACCCCCCCCCCCACACACACGCACATCTCCCTACCACCTATACATCCCCAATCCACTCACACACACACCCCACCACCCACAAATACATCCTCCACCCACTCACACATGCCCTAACCCAATCCCCTACCACACACATCCCCCACCTGCACATCACATACATCCCCTACCACGCAATATTCCCAACACGCGCACCGCAAACACACATATCACTCACCAACACATCCCACACCCACATACCACCACACATCCCCACCTACACACCACACACATATCCCCCACCCACATACCACACAATATTCCCACCCACACAGATACCCTTACCCATCCGCCCCACATACCCCCACCCACACACCACAAAAATCCCCCACCCACACACACATACCCCACCCACACAATATCCCGAACCAACACACCACACACCTCTCCCCACCCACACACGCATTCCCCACCCATCCACCAACACACACTCACTCACACACACATCCTCCACTACGCACCCACACACCCCCACCCACCCACCCACCCCCACCCAACATCCCTCGATCACAATGCCCCTCCCACACACATCCTCCACCCACTCACGCATCCCACCCCGACACATACACATCCCTCACCCACCTACAGATCCCTAAGCCACTCACACACTCCCATACACACATTCCCCATCCACGCACACAACTCCCACCCACACACCCCCGCCACCCACACATACTTCTCCCAACCACCACACATCCCCTACTCACCCACACATATCCTCAACCCATATACACATTCCCCGCACCCATCACACACACACCCCCCACACCACACACTATCTCCCACCCACACTAACATCCTCACCCATACCACCACAAACATACCCCCCACCCACACACCATGCACACATCCCCCACCAACACACCGCACACATATCCCAAACCCACACACCATACACTTCTCCCCACCCGCCCTTGCATCCCCAATCCACCCACACAATCCCCTACCCACACAACCCCGCCACCCACACATACTTCCCCAAACCATACACACATCTCCACCCACCCACACATATCCCCACCCAAACACACATCCCCTGCACCAGTCCCATACACATATCCTCCACCCATACACACATCCCCCACACCCATAGAGTGTGTATACTAGCTCAGGGGCGACTAGAGTGTGTATACTAGCTCAGGGGCGAGAGTGTGTATAGTGGGTCAGTGGCGACTAGAGTGTATATATGTGTATATATGTGTATATATATACACATATAGTGGCTCAGTGGCGAATAGAGTGTGTATATTGGCTCAGGGGCGACTAGAGTGTGTATATTGGCTCAGGGGCGACTAGAGTGTGTATATTGGCTCAGTGGCGACTAGAGTGCGTATACTAGCTCAGGGGCGACTACAGTGTGTATACTAGCTCAGGGGCGAGAGTGTGTATAGTGGGTCAGTGGCGACTAGAGTGTATATATGTGTATATATGTGTATATATATACACATATAGTGGCTCAGTGGCGAATAGAGTGTGTTTATTGGCTCAGGGGCGACTAGAGTGTGTATATTGGCTCAGGGGCGACTAGAGTGTGTATATTGGCTCAGGGGCGACTAGAGTGTGTATATTGGCTCAGGGGCGACTAGAGTGTGTATATTGGCTCAGGGGCGACTAGAGTGTGTATATTGGCTCAGGGGCGACTAGAGTCCGTATACTAGCTCAGGGGCGACTAGAGTGTGTATATTGGCTCAGGGGCGACTAGAGTCCGTATACTAGCTCAGGGGCGACTAGAGTGTTATATTGGCTCAGGGGCGACTAGAGTGTGTATACCAGCTCAGGGGTGACTAGAGTATGTATACTAGCTCAGGGGCGACTAGAGTGTGTATACTAGCTCAGGAGCGACTAGAGTGCGTATACTGGCTCAGGGGCGACTAGAGTGTGGCTCAGGGGCGACTAGAGTGTGTATACTGGCTCAGGGGCGACTAGAGTGTGTATACTGGCTCAGGGGCGACTAGAGTGTGTATACTGGCTCAGGGGCGACTAGAGTGTTTATATTGGCTCAGGGGCGACTAGAGTGCGTATAATGGCTCAGAACCAACTAGAGTGCGTATACTGGCTCAGGGGCGACTAGAGTGTGTATACTGGCTCAGGGGCAACTAGAATGTGTATACTGGCTCAGGGGCGACTAGAGTGCGTATATTGGCTCAGGGGCGACTAGAGTGTTTATAGTGGGTCAGTGGCGACTAGAGTGCGTATACTGGCTCAGGGGCGACTAGAGTGCGTATACTGGCTCAGGGGCGACTAGAGTGCGTATACTGGCTCAGGGGCGACTAGAGTGTGGCTCAGGGGCGACTAGAGTGTGGCTCACGGGCGACTAGAGTGTGGCTCAGGGGCGACTAGAGTGCGTATACTCCTGAGAGTCTAACATAGAGGGGCTGGACAGTGTGTTTTATATCCGATATTCCCCGAGTCAATGTAGACAAATCTACATATCTGAATACTCCAGAATAATGGGTGATATGTCGCACAAGCCCACATCCCCTCCTCCCTTATTTTTTTCTATTCAAACACAGTTCACATTTTTTTCTCTTTTCTAGCGAAGACACAAATGGAACATTTATGAGACTGATCTGTTTATATTATCTACTTCCTCACAATTTGTGCGTGGCGCCAGCAACAATTTCATACCGTTGACGATTTGTGGCTTAAATTACAGACAAACAAAACAAATTACCAGACACAGCTTTCCCGCCCTTCTTAATGGCCTCTTCTACACTAATCATGCAGATCACTTTGTCACTCATCATGTTACACCCCACAGACATAAACATCACTTAGTTCATGGCTGTAGACATTCACTCATCATGTTACATCCCACCGACATAAACATCACTTAGTTCATGGCTGTAGACATTCACTCATCATGTTACACCCCACTGACATAGACATCACCTAGTTCATGGCTGTAGACATTCACTCATCATGTCACATCCCACCGACATAAACATCACTTAGTTCATGGCTGTAGACATTCACTCATCATGTTACACCCCACCGACATAGACATCACCTAGTTCATGGCTGTAGACATTCACTCATCATGTTACACCCCACTGACATAGACATCACCTAGTTCATGGCTGTAGACATTCACTCATCATGTTACACCCCACTGACATAAACATCACTTAGTTCATGGCTGTAGACATTCACTCATCATGTTACACCCCACCGACATAAACATCACTTAGTTCATGGCTGTAGACATTCACTCATCATGTTACACCTCACTGACATAGACATCACCTAGTTCATGGCTGTAGACATTCACTCATCATGTTACACCCCACTGACATAAACATCACTTAGTTCATGGCTGTAGACATTCACTCATCATGTTACATCCCACCGACATAAACATCACTTAGTTCATGGCTGTAGACATTCACTCATCATGTTACACTCCACTGACATAGACATCACCTAGTTCATGGCTGTAGACATTCACTCATCATGTTACACCCCACTGACATAAACATCACTTAGTTCATGGCTGTAGACATTCACTCATCATGTTACATCCCACTGACATAGACATCACCTAGTTCATGGCTGTAGACATTCACTCATCATGTTACACCCCACTGACATAAACATCACCTAGTTCATGGCTGTAGACATTCACTCATCATGTTATATCCCACTGACATAGACAGCAGTGTGTTCATGGCTGTAGACATTCACTCATCATGTCACATCCCACTGACATAAACATCACCTAGTTCATGGCTGTAGACATTCACTCATCATGTCACATCCCACTGACATAAACATCACCTAGTTCATGGCTGTAGACATTCACTCATCATGTTACACCCCACTGACATAAACATCACTTAGTTCATGGCTGTAGACATTCGCTCATCATGTTACACCCCGCCGACATAAACATCACTTAGTTCATGACTGTAGACATTCACTCATCATGTTACACCCCACTGACATAGACATCATCTAGTTCATGGCTGTAGACATTCACTCATCATGTTACACCCCACTGACATAGACATCACCTAGTTCATGGCTGTAGACATTCACTCATCATGTTACACCCCACCGACATAGACAGCAGTGTGTTCATGGCTGTAGACATTCACTCATCATGTTACATCCCACTGACATAGACATCACCTAGTTCATGGCTGTAAAGATCCATTTATTTATGTCAGATTATATTGTTTATGTTATTCCTTTTTGCCAAACAATGTTATTCACTTAGGTGTAAGCAACAAACCAATTCTTGACTGACCTGTGGAAACATGCCCAGTCCCTGAACCGTTCCGTGATCCCGTGGAAACGTCCCCAATCCCTGAGCCGTTCACTGATCCTGTGTAAACATCCCCAATCCTTGAGCCGTTCACTGATCCTGTGTAAACGTCCCAAATCCCTGAGCCGTTCACTGATCCTGTGGAAACATCCCCAATCCTTGAGCCGTTCACTGATCCTGTGGAAACATCCCAATTCACAAAGCAGGCTTATTTGAGCGATTTAAAACCATGTACAAGGCGGGATCTACTAGCATGTTGTCGGTCTGCTTCCATTTCTACTTCTGTTGCTTCTGATTGTGCTTCGTTGTGCTTTTGCTAATACAGAACGCCTTGTCAATGACTGCCATCTGACGTTCAACTGTGTGTTCTATGTCCTCTATCTCACGTTCAACTGTGTTCTATGTCCTCTGCCTGACCTTCAACTGTGTGTTCTATGTCCTCTGTCTGACGATCAACTGTGTGTTCTATGTCCTATATCTGACGTTCAACTGTGTGTTCTATGTCCTATATCTGACGTTCAACTGTGTGTTCTATGTCCTATATCTGACGTTCAACTGTGTGTTCTATGTCCTATATCTGACGTTCAACTGTGTGTTCTATGTCCTCTGTCTGACGTTCAACTGTGTTCTATGTCCTCTGTCTGACGATCAACTGTGTGTTCTATGTCCTATATCTGACGTTCAACTGTGTGTTCTATGTCCTATATCTGACGTTCAACTGTGTGTTCTATGTCCTCTATCTGACGTTCAACTGTGTGTTCTATGTCCTATATCTGACGTTCAACTGTGTGTTCTATGTCCTATATCTGACGTTCAACTGTGTGTTCTATGTCCTCTATCTGACGTTCAACTGTGTTCTATGTCCTATATCTCACGTTCAACTGTGTGTTCTATGTCCTCTGTCTGACGTTCAACTGTGTGTTCTATGTCCTATATCTGACGTTCAACTGTGTGTTCTATGTCCTATATCTGACGTTCAACTGTGTGTTCTATGTCCTATATCTCACGTTCAACTGTGTATTCTATGTCCTATATCTGACGTTCAACTGTGTGTTCTATGTCCTATATCTGACGTTCAACTGTGTATTCTATGTCCTATATCTGACGTTCAACTGTGTGTTCTATGTCCTATATCTGACGTTCAACTGTGTTCTATGTCCTATATCTGACGTTCAACTGTGTATTCTATGTCCTATATCTGACCTTCAACTGTGTGTTCTATGTCCTATATCTGACGTTCAACTGTGTGTTCTATGTCCTATATCTGACGTTCAACTGTGTGTTCTATGTCCTATATCTGACGTTCAACTGTGTGTTCTATGTCCTATATCTGACGTTCAACTGTGTGTTCTATGTCCTATATCTGACGTTCAACTGTGTGTTCTATGTCCTATATCTGACGTTCAACTGTGTGTTCTATGTCCTATATCTGACGTTCAACTGTGTGTTCCTATGTCCTATAGCTGACGTTCAACTGTGTGTTCTATGTCCTATATCTGACGTTCAACTGTGTTTCTATGTCCTATATCTGACGTTCAACTGTGTATTCTATGTCCTATATCTGACCTTCAACTGTGTGTTCTATGTCCTATATCTGACGTTCAACTGTGTATTCTATGTCCTATATCTGACCTTCAACTGTGTGTTCTATGTCCTCTGTCTGACGTTCAACTGTGTGTTCTATGTCCTATATCTGACGTTCAACTGTGTGTTCTATGTCCTATATCTGACGTTCAACTGTGTATTCTAGTGTCCTGATATCTTACCTTACAATATGTTGTTACTATGTCATATATCTGACGTTCAACTGTTTATTCTATGTCCTATATCTGACTTCAACTGTGTAGTTCTATGTCCTCTGTCTGACGTTCAACTGTGTGTTCTATGTCCTATATCTGACGTTCACTGTGTGTTCTATGTCCTATATCTGACTTCAACTGTGTGTTCTATGTCCTATATCTGACGTTCAACTGTGTGTTCTATGTCCTATATCTGACGTTCAACTGTGTGTTCTATGTCCTATATCTGACGTTCAACTGTGTGTTTCTATGTCCTATATCTGACGTTCAACTGTGTTCTATGTCCATATCTGACGTTCAACGGTGTTCTAATGTACCTTAGTCTGACGTTCAAACTGTGTGTTCTATGTCCTATATCTGACGTTCACTGTGTGTTCTATGTCCTATATCTGACGTTCACTGTGTGTTCTATGTCCTATATCTGACGTTCAACTGTGTGTTCTATGTCCTCATATCTGACGTTTCAACTGTGTGTTCATATTTCCTATATCTGACGTTCAACTGTGTTACTATGTCCTCTATCTGACGTTCAAACTGTGTATTCTATGTCCCTCTATCTGACGTGCAACGGTGTGTTCTATGTCCTACTAGTCTGACCGTTCAAACTGTGTGTTCTATGTCCTAATATCTTACGTTCATACTGTGTATTCTATGTCCTATATCTGACGTTTCAACCTGTGTGTGTCTATGTCTCCCTAGTATCTGACGGTCAACTGTGTGTTCTATGTCACTATATCTGACGTTCAACTGTGTGGTCTTTCTATGTCCTATATCTGGACGTTCAACTGTGTATTCCTATGTCCTTATATCTGGAACGTTTCGACTGTGTATTCTATGTCCTATATCCTGACAGTTCAACTGTTGTATTCTATCGCTCCTGGATACCTGACGTTCACAACTGTGTATTCTATGTCCTATATCTGACGTTCACTGTGTGTCTATGGCCTATAGTCTGGACGTTCACTGTGTGTTCTATGTCCTATATCTGACGTTCAACTGTGTGTTCTATGTCCTATATCTGACGTTCCACTGTGTGGTTTCTATGTGCCTATGATCTGACGTTCAACTGTGTGTTCCTATGTCGTACTTATCTGACGTTAAACTGGGTGTGTATCTATGTCCTCGGTCTGACGTTCAACTGTGTGTTCTATGTCCTCTATCTGACGTTCAACTGTGTGTTCTATGTCCTCTGTCTGACGATTCAACTGTGTGTTCTATGTCCTATATCTGACGTTCAACTGTGTGTTCTATGTCCTATATCTGACGTTCAACTGTGTGTTCTATGTCCTATATCTGACGTTCAACTGTGTATTCTATGTCCTATATCTGACGTTCAACTGTGTATTCTATGTCCTATATCTGACGTTCAACTGTGTGTTCTATGTCCTAATATCTGACCTTCAACTGTGTGTTCTATGTCCCTATCTGACGTTCAACTGTGTATTCTATGTCTATATCTACGTTCAACTGTGTTCTATGTCCTCTGCCTGACGTTCAACTGTGTGTTCTATGTCCTATATCTGACGTTCAACTGTGTGTTCTATGTCCTATATCTGACGTTCAACTGTGTGTTCTATGTCCTCTATCTCACGTTCAACTGTGTGTTCTATGTCCTCTATCTCACGTTCAACTGTGTTCTATGTCCTCTGCCTGACGTTCAACTGTGTGTTCTATGTCCTATATCTGACGTTCAACTGTGTGTTCTATGTCCTATATCTGACGTTCAACTGTGTGTTCTATGTCCTATATCTGACGATCAACTGTGTGTTCTATGTCCTGTATCTGACGTTCAACTGTGTGTTCTATGTCCTATATCTGACGTTCAACTGTGTGTTCTATGTCCTCTATCTCACGTTCAACTGTGTGTTCTATGTCCTCTATCTCACGTTCAACTGTGTTCTATGTCCTCTGTCTGACGTTCAACTGTGTGTTCTATGTCCTATATCTGTCGTTCAACTGTGTGTTCTATGTCCTATATCTGACGTTCAACTGTGTGTTCTATGTCCCCTATCTGACGTTCAACTGTGTGTTGTCACTGTCAGCTAGCTGACGAACCACTGTGTGTCTTCCTCTTCACGAACTGTTTGTACAGAGATGTCACACCGTGTCTGTGAGCAGACTAGAAGACAGGAGACCCACATGAGAAACCACTTGCAGTGGAACAAACCATAATCTCTTTTCCTGATGCATAATTTAAACTTAATATTCGCGAAGGAAAACTAATATTCGTTATATTCACCGGCGAAATTTTAGCTAGTCCGTGATAAATAACAATAAACGCGTACAGACATACAGAGAAACATACACACGAACGTACACATAGACAACCGCCGACTCTGGAATCTATCAGAAGTATTTTTATGAATGCGTTAAACCTCTGAGGTGCACGTGACTGGTGAGGAGAAGCGTCAGGTGGAATGTGTCTGCGACTTGCATCTCTGTGCTGTTGGCTATTTGGTGTTGCCCTCGCTCCAAGCCTCGGTTCTTAACTTAGTTTGTCTTTCCTCTTGAGCCTAAGTCGGCGCATAGGGCAGAAGTCATGGCTCTCCATGTCCTGGCGGTTCGCTGCTACCTGTTGTAGATCTTGGATGTTCACTTGACCGTTGAATGAGCCTTCTCTGATGATGGTTCTACGCAGGGTCTCTCTTGGTCTTCCCCATTTTCTTTTCCCTACTGGTGACCATATGAGGGCTTGGTAGGGGAGTCTTGTCTTGTCCATTCTGAGTACATGGCCGATGTAGTTCCAACGGCGTTTTCTTATAAAATTGGATACAATATCTTGCTTAGTCTCTTGTCTTATTTGCGCATTGGTTTTGAAATCTGTCCACTGGATGTTTAGAATTCTTCTAAGACATTTGTTCTCAAAATTGTCTAATTTTTTATCTAAAGCTACCGTTGATTTCCAACTCTCACATCCATACGTTAGCACTGGAATCACACAAGAATTGAAGATTTTAAGTTTCGTATGTTGGCTGAGTGACTTTGACTTCCAGATGTTTAACAGTTTATTGAAGGCACCAGATGCCAGTGAGATTCTAGATAATATTTCTGGTGTTGAGTCCCCTGTAGATGTCATTTTGCTTCCTAGGTATGTGAAGCTGTTGACTTTTTCAAGAACATGGTTGCTTAATTTGGTGTCGTCTGAACTGTTGGTAAGATCAATAGTTTTTGTTTTTGTGGTGTTAATTTGGAGACCAATTTGTCCTGAAACATTTTGGAGATGGTTTATTTTCTCTTGGGCATCTGGGTGTGTTGAACTCAAAAGCACTATGTCGTCGGCAAAGTCCAGGTCTTCTAGAATTTTGTCAACCCAATGGATACCCCTATTTGTGTTGTTTGTGCATTTGCGCATGACCCAATCGATAGCTATTCCAAAGAGCATCGGTGACAAGACACAACCCTGTTTCACTCCCGTTTCCACTGAGAACCAGTCAGAAGTTGCCTGATTCTGTTCTCACGCAGCAACGTGTCTCCTTGTGGCATGATGAAACAGAACTCCCCATTCCCAGCCCGACACATTCATAAGAATACTTCCGATTAAAGTGGCGTTTCCAAATAGAAGGACGATTCTTGGAACTAGTATGTTCTAGAACGAGTTGGGGGAGGGCAGAGGTATGCGCTTGTTTTTCATTGGTTAATAAGTAATGAGCCCACGCTATTCCTGGGCCATATTTTAAAATCTAATTAGTTGAGCAGGGATTTCACCGGGAGCGGTCGCTAGTGTGATGTGATGACCCAACAATGCCCTTAAAGATTCAATAATATATTGTTCTCTGGACAACAGGTACCACTTTAAAACATACTTTAATGTTGTAGTTGTGCCTAGTGAACGAATGAGAAGAATATAAGAGTATTTTATGAATAAAATGTGAAAGTGGAAAACCTAACTTCTGTGCGCCAGTATTCTGGATACTGCTTCTTCAACCTTGACATGTCTTTCACGCTGTATACTCCAAGTGCATATCAATCCCTTGTTGTGACTGGTTGCGTATGTTTGATGAATGTATAGTACACTCAATGCAAATTCGCAAACCCAAACCCCTTGTGCATTCTTCATGCCTAGGATGACTTATTCTTAAATCAACTGTACCTTTGCTCTCGCGAGTTAACATATGGCAGTCTGAATTAGAATGAGTGATGTAAACATGTACAAGTTCCTTGGTAAAACGCTGAGAATGTTGGAGTGAATGAGCTGGTGCTTTAATAAGTAGCCTCTCACATTAGTAGAAAGAAAGATGCTTCAAATATCCATATGTAAACAGGACGGTGATGGCACGCCAGAATTGCTAAGTCCATGTGATGCCTGGTGGCTATAAGCTCAAGAGAATTAATATAATTTCTCTTTGAAGTATTACACTGGTATCTCTACTGTTGGTTGGTTCATATAAACTAGTTCTTAAGAGAACCATAGGTGTGTGAACCTGTGTCTTAGTTGGCTGAATATAATGTATGGCTCATGCAAATTTACAAGGACTAAACATGTTTTTCCACATATGTGCTTGGTGCATATGTGAACAATTGTGTATGCAATTGAGCTTCTGTTACCTACTGTAGTAGACATGAAAATTACTCAGTGGGGAGAGAGCACATGATGATGATAAAGATGATGTATCTGTGAGTCAGGTCTGTCTGAGAAAAGGGGTGAGGTCTGGCATTGCTGAGTGAGTGTATATGGAATAGGACATTCATGCACCAACATCACAGCCATAGGAATGGATGTCTGGTCTGCTAATTGGGTAAATGCCATTAGTTAATACATAATGCATATTGCAGTTGTAAATGCCTATTTTCCATTCCCCTTCACAATGCCTGTCCCATGTTGCTATGTCACAATGATTGCTGTACTGTGTCTGGTCCTCCTTGTGCCCAGGTCTACTGTGGTTCAAACATGGTAGAACTTAGACCACATAAATGCTTGTAATTGTGTTAAGCTACCCTGTCTCAGCATATGGTCTTGTGATTACCACAGTGCATCACAGTGAAATTCACTACATCATCAACCTTAATCTTCCCCATCCCCAATCTGTGTATGTTAATGTATGATAACATCATCTTTTAACACATGTAAAGAGATGTTGTGCCATTTTGTATATTGACAGAGAACAGGAGGATGGAGGAGAGGCATCCATATATCATCTGGGACCTCTAACCAGAAGTCCTAGATCCAGAAGTGACTCCCTATCAAAATGTGGGAATATCAAGAAGAGTTTTCTCTCAGCTCTTTAACAGCTGAATGCATAAATGGGAGCATAACACAATCTGAAGCACTATAATAGTGGTGAACTGGACAGTGATCTTGAGTCAGTCAGGGATCAACTGAGACTAACATCAAATCTTGTTCTATGAACTACATTCATGGAGAACTGTGGGGTAACTTGGAGTGTTTGTTTATCTAAGACTAAACTTAGAAAATATCCAGCCGGATGCTCACACAGTGATTCTTGAAGAATGTGATTGAACAGTAGGGAAGTTGATCTGGCTAAGTGAGTATCTGCAATGTATGGGACATTAAGTGTGTCATTATTGAAGTACCCAGTGACAGCCTTCACTAACAGCCTGATCAACCGTGAGATGCAGTACCATATCATCATACCAAATCTTGTCTTCAAGAGGAATGAATCTGCCATGAAGCTTATTCTGGGGAGCTAGTCATATATCATAAAATTATGGACTGTCTAATAGAGCTCGTCTGCTCCTCGGAGAAGGCTCCTCATTTAATACCCGCTTCCCGCAAGAATAACTACTGGCGTATTCCCACGCCGGTGGACCGGGAAAGTCTCACTAGGGGTCGGGATGTATTCCCAGGCCGGTGAACCGGGCAAGTCTCACTAGGGGTGGGGGACGTATTCCCAGTCCGGTGAACCGGGCAAGTCTCACTAGGGGTGGGGATGTATTCCCAGTCCAGCGAACCGGGCAAGTCTTACTAGTGGTCGGCACGTATTCTGACGCCGGTGAACCTTGCAAGTCTCACTATGGGTTGGGACGTATTCTGACGCCGGTGAACCGGGCAAGTCTCACTAGGGGTTGGGACATATCCCCAGGCCGGTGAACCGGGCATTGCTGGCATCTGATGGAGGTCGGGGCTGATGCGTAAACCATGATAGGTCAATGCCCAGAATTCTTGCCTACCACGCTGTGATCATGGGTTCAAACTCCCACTCAGGCGGATCTGTACAACTACCCGGACTCCCACTCAGACGGATCTGTACAACTATCTGTACTCCCACTCAGACGGATCTGTACTCCTACCTGGATTCACACTCAGACGGATCTGTACAACTATCTGGACTCCCAATCAGGAGGATCTGTACAACTACCCGGACTCCCACTCAGGCGGATCTGTACAACTACCTGGATTCACACTCAGACGGATCTGTACAACTATCTGGACTCCCACTCAGGAGGATCTGTACAACTACCCGTACTCCCACTCAGGCGGATCTGTACACCTACCTGGACTCCCACTCAGACGGATCTGTACAACTACCCGGACTCCCACTCAGACGGATCTGTACAACTACCTGGATTCACACTCAGACGGATCTGTACAACAATCTGGACTCCCACTCAGGAGGATCTGTACAACTACCCGGACTCCCATTCAGGCGGATCTGTACACCTACCTAGATTTACACTCAGACGGATCTGTACAACATCTGGACTCCCACTAAGGAGGATCTGTACAACTACCCGGACTCCCACTCAGGCGGATCTGTACAACTACCTGGACTCCAACTCTCAGGTCGGTGCCTTGCAAAGTCAAGGCGGCTGATGTGTTGTTGACCACATCACCTCCCCATTGACCACATCACCTCTCCATTGACCACATCACCTCTCCATTGACCACATCACCTCTCCATTGACCACATCACCTCTCCATTGACCACATCACCTCTCCATTGACCACATCACCTCTCCATTGACCACATCACCTCTCCAGTGACAACACCACCTCTCCACTGGAGTTGCTCAATAATAATAATAATAATAATAATAAGTCTTTATTTTCAAAGGGTTAAGAATTGGGCACGCAGGCCCGTCTGACATTCTGCCCTTCTTCTCTATTTCCTCTCATACATTCTTTCATTCAACATCACTTATGAAGCAACTTTTGACAACAAAAGAACATTAAAACGCATGAAAAATAATCAATAACAAATGACTCACTGAGGCAGTGTTTAACATGGGCATTATAAATACCTAAGGAGGGTGTAACGTGCCATACATAAGGGAATGTTTTTTGGCTAGTTGTCGTTTGAGATAAGTTACCATTATTGTCTTTTTTGTGTTATTTGTTATGGGGGCATGTAGTCTGTACTAAGGTAGTGTTCAAACAGGTTGCGAATGTATGTATCATGATTGGTGGTGTCTTTGATTTCTTGTGGAAGATTGTTCCACAACTGAGCGGCAGAGTATGATAAGCTTGTTTTATATAAGTCTATCCTAGGTTTAGGGACATGAAGTATATTTAGTCGTTCGCTATGTCTAGCGTTATATTTAAACAATGGCCAAAGGTAGCTTGGAGCATTTTGAAATAGGATTTTGTGAATTAGTTTGGTCTTATTAAAAAGCAGGCGCTTGTGGAGTGGCAGTAACCGGAGACGTTTATATAGGTTATAATTGTCGGTAAGCTTTTCACCATTAATTAAACGCACTGCCCTTTTCTGGAGTGAATATAGGCGTTTTGTTATTGATTTGGAGCATCCATCCCAACTGTGGAGCAGTAATCAATATGTGTTTGTATATGAGAAGTATAGAATATCTTTCTTGTGTTTTCGTCAAGGAAATTTTTAATTTTGGCAAGTTGGTATACTTTTTTGGCTATTTGTTTAACTAGAGCATGAACATGTGAGTTAAAAGTTAGATTTTGATCTATGATAACACCCAGTGTCTTGTGCTCGGTGACACTTTCTACAGGCGTGCTGCCAATGTGCAGCTGAAGAGTTCTCTGCGAGTTTAGAGTGTGAAGTCTTTGCCTGGTTCCTATTAACATAGACTTTGTTTTAGTAATGTTAATTTGCATGCGGTTTGCATGACTCCAGTTAACTACACTATTTATTTCCTGTTGCAAGGATATTTCTAGCACATTACGATCAACAGCGTTTGTATACACTGTGCAGTCATCAGCAAATAGATCGCAGGACGACGACAGATTTAATGGAAGATCATTTATATAAATGGCAAATAATAGAGGGCCAAGAATAGACCCCTGAGGTACTCCAATATTAATGGTAATGGCTTGAGATAAAACTTTATTGTGTGATACTACTTGCTTTCTGTCTAATAAGAATGATTTTATTAATGTCACTATATTAAAACTTACTTTCATTGTTTCTAGTTTTTTAATTAGAATAGTATGATCTATCATATCGAATGCTTTCCTAAAGTCTATAAACACCGCTCCACATAGAGTATTGTTGTTAATATTTTGATGACAGTTTTCTATCATGTTTGTTAGTGCCGTATGGCAAGAATATTTTGGCCGAAATCCTGACTGACTGTCAACTATCAGTTTATGGCGAACTAAGTGATCTAGTGTTGTTTTGTGGATGTGCTTTTCTAGCGGTTTGGATAATGAGGATAATATGGAAATTGGTCTATAATTACTCATGAGACGATCGTCTAGAGGACCAGCTTTTAAATGAGGATACACTTTAGCGATTTTAAAGGCTGATGGGAAGTGACCTCTGGTTAGACATTGATTATATATAAAAGTTAGTGACTCGCAGATCGCCGGTGCAGCATGGCGAAGGATCCGACTACTAATTCCATCTAGTCCTGATGAGTTATTGTTTTTTAGATTACGGAGATGAGTAAATACTTCAGTTGTCGTCATTAGCGGTATGTTGGAGGAAATGTGTCCATAGCATTTGTTCTCACAGAATGATGATAATAAAGATATGTCATGAGGCGCATCTGGTATTGCAGCCTTCAGTTGGTTTATGTCGGACTGAAAGTATCTACTGAATTGATCACATGTAACCTGATTTGATGGTAATGATTGTGATGATTTGTGTTTGTTTGTCAAGGTATTAATTGCTTTCCATATATCTTTAGTGTTGGTTTTATCTATTACTATGTTCTTAAAATAGTTTTTCTTTTCCTTCCGAATAACATATTGAACTTTGTTTCTCAGACTACGGTACATAGTTAGATCTCTATTTTTGTGAGCCCTGTCGCGATCTCTCATAAGTTCAACTACCTCCTGTGTGATCCACGGGGGCTTTGTGTGATGTTTAACACGAACTTCCTTAAATGGAACATGTTTATCAAATATACTTAGAAAGGTCTTTAGCCAGTGGTCCAGAGCATCGTCTGGGTCAGGAAGCTGGTAAACATAATCTAGAGATGAGTTGACCAAATCTTGTAAGAAGACGTCTCGATTGAAATTTTTGTAATTTCTATATTTTATGCTTATATGTTTGTGTTTGGGAGTTTTGGTGCCCCTTTTCGACCACGTGCAACATACTGGATAGTGATCGCTCATTGCATTGATAGGTACACTACATTCTGTGATGTTATCAGCACACGTAGTATAAATATGATCTATAAGTGTTGCAGATGATTTAGTGATTCTAGTGGCTTGTTTCACTAACTGTTGGAAATTATATGACTCTATTATGTTTTCCCATGTTTTGTTTGATTTGTTAGCGTCTATGTTGAAGTCACCTAGCAATATTATTTCCCTAGCATTACTAAAGACTACATCCATCATAGTGGGGAATTTTTCATACCAGATATTTCCTGCACTGGGGTTTCGATAAAGATAGCCAGCTACTAGCGGTATGCAATTTTGAAGTTTAACCTCTATCCATACACACTCAATCTCACAGGTTTCAAAGTCTAGCCTGCGGTGGGCATTAAGCGAGTTGGAAATATAAACTGCAATACCCGTCTCTTGTTTCTGATGGGGATCTCTTCTAATGGTTTTAAAACCTCTGATAGCGATGTCATCATCTGAGATGTTGCCATTTAATCGACTTTCGCTAACGCCAAACATGTGAAAATTTTGATTAAGTATAAGTGATAGTTCGGGCAGCTTCCCTAATAGATGGCATATGTTTACATGCCCGATTCTGAGCCCATTATTCCTGAGCCAGTGTTTGTACTTATTAGACATTTCAACAATGCGTAATCACAAGTTTAAAAGCAAAACACACACACACACACAAAGTGAATACAACTTACGTCCCTTATTACAAAACACACTCTAAAGTACAGAGAAACAGTAATATCTCTGTAAATATATAAAAATACGTACACAGATCCGTAAGGAAGAGCAGTGAAGACCCCCTCACTCACCGTGAAAACACAATTAGAATTATTATAAAAGCTATACAGCTAAGTACTATCAATTAATATAAAGTCAAAACCAGTCAATGTTTGTAATAACTTATAACCTAATACGTTACTAGATCAAGTTATAACCAAATATGCAGATAAACGTTTAAGGAGAGGCTCTTTCTTGTACCGAGATCCGGTGTAGCTTTGTCCTAAGTTGCTAGTAAATACCAGGTTGTGTTGGTTGTTGGTATAGCGACATTATAAGTGCTTGACGAAGTGTAGCTGGGCTATACCGTGTGAGGTGCAACCATTCTGGATTACAATTAAATGGGTACTGATGATGTCTCATGGGTATGTAATGACTACCGACTAGAGCCTCTGGTTGGTGGCTAACAGGAGGTTGTGCTGGCACGTCGTTGTTGCTGAGAGTCGGATCCTTTCTGGGGAGAATAGGAATCATATCTTCGTAATTATTACCCTCCTGTGTGAAAGAATACAAGCCTGGCACCGTGTGCCCAATACGTCTCTTCGCGTGTAGAACAAGTGTCCTCACTTTATTCCCTTGATTAACTTTACGTACTTTACTGACTATACTTACTTTACTGATTATACTTACTTTACATAGTCACTTACTTTACATACTTTACCTACTTTACTTACATCACTTACTTTAGTTTAATTACTTTACTTAATTTACTTTACTTACTCTATTTTACTTACCTTCTTTACCTTACTTTCTTGTTTTATTTATGTATCTCACTTTACTTACTTTACTTACTGTCCTTACTTTGCAATATAAATTTTAATTGCATCTCTCACTTTGCTTACTTTACTCATATATTTTATTTACTTTACTAAATAACTTTAATTATTTAAATAGCTAACTTTAATTACTTTACTTAATTAAATCACTTAGTTTACTTACTTTACTATATTTACTTATTTTCTCACTTTAATTATTTTCTTCACTTACATTACTGTGTTTACTTTCCTGACTTTACTTACTTTCCTCACTTTAATTACTTTCCTCACTTTACTTACTTTCCTCACTTTACTTACTTTCCTCACTTTATTTACTTTCCTCACTTTACTTACTTTCCTCACTTTACTTACTTTCCTATCATTACTTACTTTCCTGACTTTACTTACTTTCCTGACTTTACTTACTTTCCTGACTTTACTTACTTTCCTCACTTTACTTACTCTCCTCACTTTACTTACTTTCCTCACTTTACTTACTTTCCTCACTTTACTTACTTTCCTCACTTTACTTACTTTCCTCATTTTACTTACTTTCCTCACTTTACTTACTTTCCTGACTTTACTTGCTTTATTTACGTCACTTACTTTCCTCACTTTACTTACTTTCCTCACTTTACTTACTCTCCTCACTTTACTTACTTTCCTCACTTTACTTACTTTCCTCACTTTAGTTACTCTCCTCACTTTACTTACTTTCCTCACTTTACTTACTTTCCTCACTTTACTTACTTTCCTCACTTTAGTTACTCTCCTCACTTTACTTACTTTCCTCACTTTACTTACTCTCCTCACTTTACTTACTCTCCTCACTTTAATTACTTTCCTCACTTTACTTACTTTCCTGACTTTACTTGCTTTATTTACGTCACTTACTTTCCTCACTTTACTTACTTTCCTCACTTTACTTACTCTCCTCACTTTACTTACTCTCCTCACTTTACTTACTTTCCTCACTTTATTTACTCTCCTCACTTTACTTACTCTCCTCACTTTACTTACTTTCCTCACTTTACTTACTCTCCTCACTTTATTTACTCTCCTCACTTTACTTACTTTCCCACTTTACTTACACTCCTCATTTTACTTACTTTCCTCACTTTACTTACTCTCCTCACTTTACTTACTCTCCTCACTTTACTTACTTTCCTCACTTTATTTACTCTCCTCACTTTACTTACTCTCCTCACTTTATTTACTTTCCTCACTTTACTTACTCTTCTCACTTTACTTACTCTCCTCCTTTACTTACTTTCCTCACTTTACTTACTCTCCTCACTTTACTTCCTCTCCTGACTTTACTTACTCTCCTCACTTTACTTACTTTCCTCACTTTATTTACTCTCCTCACTTTACTTACTTTCCTCACTTTATTTACTCTCCTCACTTTACTTACTTTCCTCACTTTACTTACTCTCCTCACTTTACTTACTCTCCTCACTTTACTTACTTTCCTCACTTTACTTACTTTCCTCACTTTACTTACTCTCCTCACTTTACTTACTTTCCTCACTTTACTTACTTTCCTCACTTTACTTACTTTCCTCACTTTATTTACTCTCCTCACTTTACTTACTCTCCTCACTTTACTTACTTTCCTCACTTTACTTACTCTCCTCACTTTACTTACTTTCCTCACTTTACTCACTTTCCTCACTTTATTTACTCTCCTCACTTTATTTACTCTCCTCACTTTACTTACTCTCCTCACTTACTCACTTTCCTCACTTTACTTACTCTCTTCACTTTACTTACTTTCCTCACTTTATTTACTCTCCTCACTTTACTTACTTTCCTCACTTTATTTACTCTCCTCACTTTACTTACTTTCCTCACTTTACTTACTTTCCTCACTTTATTTACTCTCCCCACTTTACTTACTTTCCTCACTTTATTTACTCTCCTCACTTTACTTACTTTCCTCACTTTATTCACTTTCCTCCTTTATTTACTCTCCTCACTTTACTTACTTTCCTCACTTTATTTACTCTCCTCACTTTACTTACTTTCCTCACTTTACTTAATTTCCTCACTTTATTTACTCTCCTCACTTTACTTACTTTCCTCACTTTATTTACTCTCCTCACTTTACTTACTTTCCTCACTTTACTTACTCTCCTCACTTTATTTACTCTCCTCACTTTACTTAATCTCCTCACCGTACTTACTTTCCTCACTTTACTTACTTTCGTCACTTTTCTTACTTTCCTCACTTTATTTACTCTCCTCACTTTACTTACTTTCCTCACTTTACTTAATTTCCTCACTTTATTTACTCTCCTCACTTTACTTACTTTCCTCACGTTATTTACTCTCCTCACTTTACTTACTTTCCTCACTTTACTTACTCTCCTCACTTTATTTACTCTCCTCACTTTACTTAATCTCCTCACCGTACTTACTTTCCTCACTTTACTTACTTTCGTCACTTTTCTTACTTTCCTCACTTTACTTACTTTCCTGACTTTATTTACACTCCTCACTTTACTCACTTTCCTCTCTTTACTTACTCTCCTCACTTTACTTACTTTCCTCACTTTACTTACTTTCCTCACTTTACTTACTCTCCTCACTTTACTTACTCTCCTCACTTTACTTACTTTCCTCACTTTACTTACTCTCCTCACTTTACTTACTCTCCTCACTTTACTTACTCTCCTCACTTTACTTACTTTCCTCACTTTATTTACTTTCCTGACTTTATTTACTTTCCTCGCTTTACTCACTTTTCTCACTTTACTTACTCTCCTCACTTTACTTACTTTCCTCACTTTACTTACTCTCCTCACTTTACTTACTCTCCCCACTTTACTCACTTTACTTACTCTCCTCACTTTCCTCACTTTATTTACTCTCCTCACTTTACTTGCTTTCCTCACTTTACTCACTTTCCTCACTTTACTTACTCTCCTCACTTTACTTACTCTCCTTACTTTACTTACTTTCCTCACTTTATTTACTCTCCTCACTTTACTTACTTTCCCACTTTACTTACTCTCCTCATTTTACTTACTTTCCTCACTTTACTTACTTTCCTCACTTTACTTACTCTCCTCACTTTACTTACTCTCCTCACTTTACTCACTTTACTTACTCTCCTCACTTTCCTCACTTTATTTACTCTCCTAACTTTACTTACTTTCCTCACTTTATTTACTCTCCTCACTTTATTTACTTTCCTCACTTTACTTACTTTCCTCTCTTTACTTACTCTCCTCACTTTACTTACTTTCTTCACTTTACTTACTCTCCTCACTTTACTTACTTTCCTCACTTTACTTACTCTCCTCACTTTACTTACTCTCCTCACTTTACTTACTTTATTTACGTCACTTACTTGACTTTTCCTACTTTACTTTCAAGGGTGTGACATATTTACATTTTGAAAACCGAAAATAAAAAGAAATTAAGAAGTGAAGCAGGTCACCTCAACTTAAAAGTACACGTGAAGTTCTACCAGCATCCCCCCTCCTCCTCCCGGAAGTACCATGTACCTGAGTTCTGTAAGCCATAAAGAACTTAGAACGTGGCTGTCGACCTGGAGCCTACTACTCTAACGAACGTGTCAAATGATGCTTTTAGGCGTTGTGTTCCCCCATGAACACTTGTCAGGTCCTGGTCGCCTACTTCTCTAGAAGCCAGAACATGACTGTTTAAGTCGGGCCGCTAGCTCCAGTAGTTGGGGCAGCGGTGTTAAGTCTGTGTAGCGTCGGTGCTGTCTTCACTTACCTCGGTAGTGCGACTGCCAATCTCCTCAATCAACGCTTTCTAAGAGAACCGTCAAGAAACAACAGTAATTACACGCCCCACACTTCTGTCAAAACCAGGTATTCATTATTACAAAGAGCTAGTCTCCTTTCTTGCCTGTTTATGTGATCTGTTGTTTTTATGCGATAGGTAACGTTGAACGCTTTTGTTATTTTGCCGCTCAATTTCCAACACGTAATGTGAGTACTTGCACGTGTTGTTGTGAATCTTTGAGCGCATGAAATCTTACTAGATAATGTGTGTGTGTGTGTGTGTGTGTGTGTGTGTGTGTGTGTATGTGTGTATGTGTGTGTGTGTGTGTGTGTGTTGTGTGCGTGTGTGTGCCACACTGTGTGTGTGTGTGCAAACTGCACAGCATAATCATTATGTTAGTACAAGGGGCTTCTCATAAGTCTTTAGCCTGACCATGAAGGAGTAGGCGGAGAAAATTGAAATTTGGCACATTCCAATTCCAATTCCAATTTTCAAAACAAAAATTCCAAACTCGGTCTCGTTAAACCTGCTTCCTCACAGTCGGTTGTTGTTGAAATCTGTGGTTTTTGTGGGTTCATTCACCCTGATTCTTGCCTTGTGCGCTCTTACGAGTGAGTCCTATCTCGGACTGGTTATGTAAGCGTTTGTGTCTGTGACGTCAGCTGGGGGATCGGTCGGCGGCTATCCCTTGTGCTCATCTCCTCTTGTGGTTTTCTTTGTTGGTGCAGGTTCCTGGCTCGTCTGGTTGCAGTCCGTAAAAGGACTTTTTATTTGGTCTTTTTGCCTCCTTGTTTGTGTATTTTCTGTAGGAGCTTTACGACGTTTTCATTTTCCTCTTTCTTGCGCCTGTTTTCATTTTCGATAAAGAGTTTATGTTTCTTTTCGCAGTCTTCCTCCGTGGACAGCCATGGGATTATCTCTCCGTCATCTATATAGTACCTGAATCCGGTCTTACAGTCATAGATTCTATCTGTGTATTGTATCGGTTGCCCCCTGAGTTTCTTGGGCTTCTTCTTTTCTTTTTCTTCCCAGGGATTCTGAATTCCTTGTTCACGAGTTCCACTTCAATTGCCATCTCCCTTGCCGATTCTAGCAACTCCTCCAAGGTAGGTCCCCGGGGCCTCTCCGTGCCGTCATCAGGGTGCTCATCTCGGTTTTTGTTCGGCTGTCTGGCGGGATATTGGCTTTCTTTTGACTGTTTCAGACGTCGAGGTTGGGCTGCTGGCTTTCGCTTGCGATTCAGGCTCGGTCACTTGGTTTTCATCTTGCGGTTTCTCTGTAATTTCTTGTACGGCTTCTGTTGTTTTGTTTCGGAAGAGTTCCATATCAGCTTTCTGTAGTTCTCGCTCTGATTTAATGGTTTGTAGGATTTCTTCGTTCTCCTTCTTTATCAGTACCATATGTTCCACATCTTGCTTGATGTTTTGCCGGATCTCCTTCATTTCCGCAAGTAGTTTTTCGTTGTCGCTGGTCGGAGTCGGCGTCAGCAGTGCCTTGACTTGTTTCTTCAACTCGTCTATCTGTTTTTGCAGTTGATCTCTTTCAGCTTGTGATATACCCGTGGCTGTCTCGCCCCTCCACATTGCTTGGTTGTATGGTGTCTTTGTGATGATGGCGAGCTTTAATATGTATCTGTGTCGTTGCAGGTACGGACAACCCAAATATCTGGCTCCATGCTTGCCCAGGCAGTTGGCGCACTTTCTTTTGTTGTTGGGTGCTCAAAAGTCCGTGTCCAGTTTGGCCAACGGACACTCCTTGAAAGCTTGGTGATCGGCGTAGTACCGGCAGATTTCGGTCTTACTGCGACATGCTGCTCTGCTGTGGCCGCCCCTTTGACATTTTGAACATTGATTGATTCTTGGGATGAATATCTCTGGCTGTTGTATTTTTTGTTGTTGATCGATACTGTGGTCGGCATATCGCTGCCCTCTGACGTCACCACCGCCAGCGTGGTAGGGATCTTTGAATACGTCTGGATCCGCTCCGCCTTCAAGATTCGGATGTTGGGATTCTCTTCTTGTAGCTTCTTCGTGATTTGTTAGGCTGACAGCTCCACTTGAATACGCTTGACAACCCATCTGACAGTTTTTGAGTCCGTGTTTCCGACTCTGGTGTCTTTCTCCTCCTTCTCAGCTGTGTTGGCTCTTGTCTGTGGTGGGTTGTCGTCGATCTTCCTCGTGGTGGCTTCAGTAGTAGCTGTAGTTTCAGGTTCTTTGATGCAGCTCGCAGGCAGACTCTCCACGTTCGTCTTCTTGACGGTCTTATCGGCTCCCACGCTGCACATCTTGGATGCCATGTGTCTTTTGGTGTTCTTACGACGTGCCATTTTCCCCCGTATCAGGATTCTTGACTTGTCCAGGTGACTTGCTTTATAGCGCTCGCAGTTGCGAATAAAACACTGAAGCGAACATGTATAGCTCATTCAATTTGTAATGGACATATGAATTATGAAATTCAAATCCTCAACTGGTTTTCTCGATATGGTGCAATATGACAATTGCAGAGATATCGGGTTCAGCAAACTTGAGTAAGGGTACAGTTTTTAGAATTTTACACAACAGACTGCACATGAGAAAAGTGTGTGCCCGCTGGGTCCCGTGTCTGCTGACATGTGAACAGAAACAAACACGGGTTGATTGCTGTGGCCAGTTGCTCAACATGTGGCGGTCGAAAAACATATTGACAACCATAGGGATAGTAGATGAGACTTGGATTCACCATTATGACCCAGAATCAAAAATTGCCAGCATGCAGTGGAAAACACCATACATATATAGCCAAGAGCACACACATCTGCAAGAAAAGTGATGCTGACTGTTTTTTTGGACGTCAAAGGTGTCATATTGAAAGATTACATGTTTCATGGCAACACGGTTAATGGGCAGTACTATGCAGATCTCCTAATCAAACTAAGAAAGACTGTTACCAGAAAACGAGGGATAGCGCGTACGCAAATTCTGCCTTTGCTTCAAGACAACGCGCCCTCTCATAAAGCACGGCTTGTGCTGCAAACCGCCAACGATTTGAATATTGAAATTCGTCCACGCCCACCATATTCTCAAGATTTGGTTCCATCAGACTTTTTGTTCCTTTCCCTAATCTTAAGAAACATCTGAAAGGAAATCGTGTTGACAGTGACGAAGATGTCATACTGGCTTGTGATAACTGGTATAGTTCGAAAAATGGGTTGTTTTATTCTGAAGGTCTTTTCAAGGTCACGAAGAGATGGCAGAAATGCATAAATTCAGGAGGTGGCAACATTGAGAAGGAATAAGCACTGTGCCAAATTTCAATTTTCTCCGCCTACTCCTTCATGAGAAGCCCCTTGTATAATGGTATTAATAATCTGTGTAGTGTGTGTATGCGAGCGAGCGCGCGCGCGCGTGTGTGTGTGCGTGCGTGCGTGTCGTGTCTGTGTGTGTGTGTGTGTGTGTGTGTGTGTGTGTGTGTGTGTGTGTGTGTGTGTGTGTGTGTGTGGACTGTTATCGGGTAACATTAGTTTCTGTGGAATCTTATTTGCAGTGATCGTCTGCTGCCTGTCTACATTGACCATCACGTGACCTCAAGTGCAGAGTTCCCCATGCCTGCGACATTTGCTATACAGAATGTCACACGCACCGCCCAGCTGGTCACCCGGGTGATCACGATAAGCATGCAGATGGTCATGATGATGATGATGGCGATGTTGAAACTATGACTGAGCGATGTTGTTGACCAAGGAACATAGTTGCCTCACAGATCTGAAACTGACGTCATCCACGGCACTGAGGCTGGCAGCAAACAACAGACCACACTGATCAAGAATAACCAGAAAGTTTCACAGCCAGTCGTCTAACGGCTTGACGCCGTCATGGTAAATAAGTTGTAATGACAGACCCACACACACTGTGACCAAAGATTCCACATACTTGACCACAAACCTCACATACTTTGACTACAGAGATATACCTCACATATTGTGATTACAGAGACATACCTCACATACAGTGACTACAGAGACATACCTCACATACTGTGACCACAAACCTAACATAATGTGACTACAGAGACATATCTCACATACTATGACCACAGAGATATACCTCACATACTGTGACCACAAACCTAACATACTATGACCAAGGACCTCACATACTGTGACTACAGAGATATACCTCACATACTGTGACTACAGAGACATACCTCACATACTGTGACTACAGAGATATACCTCACATACTGTGACTACAGAGATATACCTCACATACTGTGACCACAAACCTAACATACTGTGACTACAGAGATATACCTCACATACTGTGACTACAGAGACATACCTCACATACTCTGACTACAGAGATATACCTCACATACTGTGACTACAGAGATATACCTCACATACTGTGACTACAGAGACATACCTCACATACTGTGACTACAGAGATATACCTCACATACTGTGACTACAGAGATATACCTCACATACTGTGACTACAGAGATATACCTCACAAACTGTGACTACAGAGATTTACCTCACGTACTGTAACTACAGAGATATACCTCACATACTGTGACTACAGAGATATACCTCACATACTGTGACTACAGAGACATACCTCACATACTGTGACCACAAACCTAACATACTGTGACTACAGAGATATACCTCACATACTGTGACCACAAACCTAACATACTGTGACTACAGAGATATACCTCACATACTGTGACTACAGAGATATACCTCACATACTGTGACTACAGAGACATACCTCACATACTGTGACTACAGAGATATACCTCACATACTGTGACCACAAACCTAACATACTGTGACTACAGAGATATACCTCACATACTTTGACTACAGAGACATACCTCACATGGTGTGACTACAGAGATATACCTCACATACTGTGACTACAGAGATATACCTCACATACTGTGACTACAGAGATATACCTCACATACTGTGACCACAAACCTAACATACTGTGACTACAGAGACATACCTCACATACTGTGACCACAAACCTAACATACTGTGACTACAGAGATATACCTCACATACTGTGACTACAGAGACATACCTCACATACTGTGACTACAGAGACATACCTCACATACCGTGACTACAGAGATATACCTCACATACTGTGACTTCAAAGATATACCTCACATACTGTGACCGCAGAGGTATACGTCACATACTGTGACTACAGAGGTATACCTCACATACGGTGACTACAGAGGTATACCTCACATACTGTGACTACAGAGGTATACCTCACATACTGTCGACTACAGGATATACCTAAACATACTGTGACTACAGAGATTATACCTCACGATGACTGTGACCTTCAGAGGTAATACTCACATACTGGGGACTACAGAGATATACCTCACATACTGTGACTACAGAGGTACTACCTCACAATACTGTGGCTACAGAGGATATAGCCTCACATAATGTGACTGACAAGAGAATATACCATCACATACTGTGACTACAGAAGATAGACCATCACATACTGTGCCACAAACCTAACATTCTGTGGGACTACAGAGACCTAACCTCACAATACTGTGACTACCAGAGATATACCTTCACATACTGTGATCACAGACTCACATACTGTGACCACAGAGATATACCTCACATACCGTGACCACAGACCTCACATACCGTCATCAAAGACCTCACATACTGTGACCACAAACCTCACATACCGTGACCACAGACCTCACATACTGTGACCACAGACCACACATACTGTGACAAGAGACCTCACATACCGTGACCACAGATCTCACATACTGTGACCACAGACCTCACATACTATGACCACAGAACTCGCATACTGTAACCACAGATCTCACATACCGTGACCACAGACCTCACATACTGTGACCACAGATCTCACATACTGTGACAACAGACCTCACATACTATGACCACAGTCCTCACATACTGTGACAACAGACCTCAAATACTGTGACCACAGACCTCACATACCGTGACCACAGAGATATACCTCACATACCGTGACCACAGACCTCACATAATGTGACTATAGACCTCACATACTGTGACCATAGACCTCACATACCGTGACCACAGACCTCACATACTGTGACCACAGACCTCACATACTATGACCATAGACCTCACATACTGTGACTATAGACCTCACATACTATGACCATAGACCTCACATACTGTGACTATAGACCTCACATACTGTGACCACAGACCTCACATACTATGACCATAGACCTCACATACTGTGACTATAGACCTCACATACTGTGACCACAGACCTCACATACTATGACTATAGACCTCACATACTGTGACTATAGACCTCATATACTGTGACCACAGACCTCACATACTGTGACTATAGACCTCACATACTGTGACCACAGACCTCACATACTGTGACAACAGACCTCACATACTGTGACCACTGACCTCACATACTGTGACTATAGACCTCACATACTGTGACCACTGACCTCACATAATGTGACTATAGACCTCACATATTGTGACCACAGACCTCACATACTGTGACTATAGACCTCACATACTGTGACCACATACCTCACATACTGTGACTATAGACCTCACATACTGTGACCACAGACCTCACATACTGTGACTATAGACCTCACATACTATGACCATAGACCTCACATACAGTGACTATGGACCTCACATACTGTGACCACAGACCTCACATACTGTGACTATAGACCTCACATACTGTGACCACAGACCTCACATACTATGAAAATAGACCTCACATACTGTGACTATAGACCTCACATACTATGACCATAGACCTCACATACTGTGACCATAGACCTCACATACTGTGACCACAGACCTCACATACTGTGACTATAGACCTCACATACTGTGACAACAGACTTCACATACCGTGACCACAGACCTCACATACTGTGACCATAGACCTCACATATCGTGACAACAGACCTCACATACTGTGACCACAGACCTCACATACTGTGACAATATACCTCACATACTGTGACCACAGACCACACATACCGTGACCACAGACCTCACATACCGTGACCACAGACCACACATACCGTGACCACAGACCTCACATACTGTGACAATAGACCTCACATACTGTGACCACAGACCACACATACCGTGACAACAGACCTCACATACTGTGACCACAGACCTCACATACTGTGACCACAGACCTCACATACTGTGACAACAGACCTCACATACCGTGACCACAGACCTCACATATTGTGACAACAGACCTCACATACTGTGACTATAGACCTCACATACTGTGACCACAGACCTCACATACTGTGACTATAGACCTCACATACTATGACCATAGACCTCACATACTGTGACTATGGACCTCACATACTGTGACCACAGACCTCACATACTGTGACTATAGACCTCACATACTGTGACCACAGACCTCACATACTATGACCACAGACCTCACATACTATGACCATAGACCTCACATACTGTGACTATAGACCTCACATACTGTGACCACAGACTTCACATACTATGAAAATAGACCTCACATACTGTGACTATAGACCTCACATACTATGTCCATAGACCTCACATACTGTGACCATAGACCTCACATACTGTGACCACAGACCTCACATACTGTGACTATAGACCTCACATACTGTGACAACAGACCTCACATACCGTGACCACAGACCTCACATACTGTGACCATAGACCTCACATACCGTGACAACAGACCTCACATACTGTGACCACAGACCTCACATACTGTGACAACATACCTCACATACTGTGACCACAGACCACACATACCGTGACCACAGACCACACATACCGTGACCACAGACCACACATACCGTGACCACAGACCTCACATACTGTGACAATAGACCTCACATACTGTGACCACAGACCACACATACCGTGACAACAGACCTCACATACTGTGACCACAGACCTCACATACTGTGACCACAGACCTCACATACTGTGACAACAGACCTCACATACCGTGACCACAGACCTCACATACTGTGACAAAAGACCTCACATACTGTGACCATAGACCTCACATACCGTGACCACAGACCTCACATACTGTGACAACAGACCTCACATACTATGACCACAGACCTCACATACCGTGACCACAGACCACACATACTGTGACCACAGACCACACATACCGTGACCACAGACCTCACATACTGTGACTATAGACCTCACATACTGTGACAACAGACCTCACATACCGTGAGCACAGACCAGACATACGGTGACCACAGACCTCACATACCGTGACCACAGACCTCACATACCGTGACCACAGACCACACATATTGTGACCATAGACCTCACATACTGTGACCACAGACCTCACATACTGTGAGCACAGACCTCACATACGGTGACCACAGACCTCACATACGGTGAAGACAGATCTCACGACTAAAACTTATGACCTGGTCTACCACGCCATGACATTTAGTCTTTATGCTGCATTTCTTCACACCAGGATAAGGCCCTAGAACTCCCAGTTGAGCTCCTCCTTGGCACAATATAGGATTTCGGGTTTAGTGAGCGCCGTTCAACGTTGAGCGCTAACAGAAACCAGGTAGTACCCTCTACAGTTATACAGTTGCTCAGTCACATCTGACTAAGACCTAACAGGTAGTACCGTCTACTGTCATACGGTAGCTCGGTCATATCTGACTACGATATGACTGACCTAGCATCGTCTATAAGGGATCAACTCTGAAGTCTGTAGAACCAGTTCATTGTGTGGTCAACTCAAAAGTATGTACAACCAGTTCATTATGTGGTCAACTCTGAAGTCTGTACAGCCAGTTCATTGTGTGGACAACTCTGAAGTCTGTACAGTCAGTTTTTTGTGTGGTCAACTCTGAGGTCTGTACAACCTGTTTATTGTGTGGTCAACTCTGAGGTCTGTACAACCACTTCGTGGTGTTGTCAACTCTTAAGTCTGTACAACCAGTTCGTGGTGTGGTCATTAGTTCATTGCTACATTCGCTGAGTGAGACCGAGAATCTGCGAGCTTGTGTGGAGTGCTGTACAGTCGGTTGCGTATTGTCCAGTAACTAGTGACCAGCACTGAGTATGTTGAGTATTGAGTATGGTGAGTGTTGTATATATTGATGTTGAGTATGTTGAGTTGTGGGTATATTGTGTGTTGAGTATTTTGAGTGAGGCAGAGCTGTATCTGTATGAGATCCTAAACTAGTGTATTTGCTCCAGACAAGTGCTGTGAATGAGTGTACCCATGGCTTCATCAAGAGGTAGATACGAAGAGTGTATACATGGCTTCATCAAGAGATGGATACGAAGAGTGTATCCATGGTTTCAGTAAGAGGTAGATACGATGAGTGTAACCATGGTTTCATCAAGAGGTAGTTACGAAGAGTGTATACATGGCTTCATTAAGCGGTAGATACGAAGAGTATATCCACGGCTTCATCAAGCGGTAGATACGAAGAGCGGATCATAAAACGAGTTGAACAAATGTGTATGCAGGGAAATGCAGCCAATGAGACCACAGCCGAGAAAAACAAGATCCGTTGTGTGCCCAGCTTTCCCTTTCTGTTGATGTGACTCTCGATAGCTGCCCCTGAAGTGCATAAAAGCAAACTCGTGTAACAGATCGCCGGTTCATCTGAGATGCAGTTCGGTGCGAGGAGTGTTCATTATCCGCAATCATCATTGTGTATCTTGCAGGGAGACTTTACCTGAGATGGTCTTCCTGTTTATGTGTTGCATACATTTAACTCATTGACTGTAATTATTTATGGCTGTGGGCGGAAATATTCAATGGGGTCCCGGAAGACTTTCCTGTGTAGTTGAGTACACGTTTACGTTTCTGTGATTGCACGTTCTGAGACCACTTCAGCCAAGCCTTTGAGAGTAAGGTCTTGAGAAGCTAAGTCCAGAGTGTTCGTCAACGTATGTTTGATAGACGAGGGTGTGTCCTGCTCAAGGTATGTTTGATAGAAGATGGCATGTCATGCTCGACGTTCTGGGCTTATATTTGAGGAATAGAGTGTTGCAGATCGTTTGAGAATATGCACTCAGAACTCGTACGTGTACACTTGCATAGATCTCACATACAGGGAGGGCAGAGGAACATCTCACACACAGGTAGGGCAGAGGAAACATCTCACATACAGGTAGGGCAGAGGAATCATCTCACATACAGGTAGGGCAGAGGAAACAGCTCACATACAGGTGGGGCTGGGGATACATCTCACATTCAGGTAGGGCAGAGGAAACAGTTCTCATACAGGTAGGGCAGAGGGATCATCTCACATACAGGTAGGGCAGAGGAAACAGCTCACATACAGACAGGGCAGAGGAAGCAGCTCACATACAGTTAGGGCAGAGGAAACAGCTCACATACAGGTAGGGCAGAGGAAACAGCTCACATACAGGTAAGGCTGGGGAAACAGCTCACATACAAGTAGGGCAGAGGAAACATCTCAAATATAGGTAGCGCAGAGGAAACATCTCACAAACAGGTAGGGCAGATGAAATATCTCACGTACAAGTAGGGCAGAGGAAACATCTCACATACAGGTAATGTAGAGGAAACATCTCATACACAGGTAGGGTAGAGGAAACATCTCACACACAGGTAGGGCAGAGGAAACATCTCACATACAGGTAGGGCAGAGGAAACATCTCACAAACAGGTAGGGCAGAGGAAATATCTCACGTACAGGTAGGGCAGAGGAAACATCTCACATACAGGTAGGGTAGAGGAAACATCTCACACACAGGTAGGGCAGAGGAAACATCTCACAAACAGGTAGGGCAGAGGAAATATCTCACGTACAGGTAGGGCAGAGGAAACATCTCACATACAGGTAATGTAGAGGAAACATCTCACATACAGGTAATGTAGAGGAAACAGCTCACATACAGGTAATGTAGAGGAAACATCTCATACACAGGTAGGGTATATATAGGAGTCTAGTATCACATTGCAAATTGGTCAATACATATATAACTCTAGCACCACATGCCAGTTGCACCTTATGTGCGTAACAGGGTCCTAGACGTGTGTGTGTGTGTGCGTGCATGCGTGCGTGCGTGTGTGTGTTGCAGCAAGTACTGGCTGTGAAATTAGCTTTTCCTGAACGTTGTGTCTGTCAGCTGGCTTTATGTCAGTAAGAGAAGACGAGGAAAGACACCAGTCAACTAATGTCATAAAGGCATCCTGATCCCCTCCCCACTGTTTGTAAGGACGGCATGTGTGTTAAGGAGCACTAGAAGCAGCGGACTTCGACAACTCGGCATTAATGACGGTGTACGGAGGCAGAAGGGAGGCATGCATAACCTCATCATCTTGTGAACTTAGCTCTACCCGCGCAACGACCTCAGGTGCGTCCCTCAGCAAATTGCAAATGTCAAGGAGTGCTAACCCCGTGCACTCGCTGGCTGTAAGTTCACGCGGCTATCTGTGCAAATCTCGATTCTGGACATGCATCTGGGAGTTCTCGCGGATATGGGGAAATCCCTCATTCTGGACATGCATCTGAAGCCTAGGAGAGCGATCTAGCCCCGTACACAGAGCTAGGAGAGCTAGGAGACAGACAGGTGCGTGAGCGGGTACAGAAATCAGTTCAATGTTTCCTGATTGCCAAACCTACATTGAATAACTTGACGCTATTCGTCGAGACCGCCTTTTTGTCACAGCAACTCTGTTATTTTAGATTATAACGGGGGGGGGGGGGGGGGGGGGGGGGAGTAGGGGAATAGCGCATTACAATAGTATAACACACTTCACAATTATGTGTGTAGCTTCCAATAACTAAATATTTTCCATTAAAACAGTATGCCTTAGCGAAGACGTACATTTAGATGTGTAACTTGCTTAACTGGATAGCAATATTGACGTGTTTGATATGATGATACTTGGTATAACATACGGTCAGCAATATTGTCGCGTTTGATGTGACGATACTTTGTATAACATACGGTCAGCAATATTGTCGCGTTTGATGTGACGATACTTGGTTTAATATATAGACAGCAATATTGTCGCTTTTAATGTGACGATACATCACCCCCCCCCCCCCCCCGTAGTAAACTAAACGTACGACAATCTCATCACTACTATTCCCCTTCTACACTACCACTAATATAAACCGTCTACCCGACTACTACTATTCTTCGTCTACACGACCACTACTATTCCCCATTACCCGAACACTACTATTCCCCGACATCCGACCATTACTATTCCTCATTAACCGACCACTACTATTCTTTATTAACCGACCACTACTATTCCTCATTAACCGACCACTACTGTTCCTGATTAACTGACCACTACTGTTCCTCATTAACTGACCACTACTGTTCCCCGTTACCCGACCACTACTATTCCCCGTCACCCCACCAATACTATTCCTCATTAACCGACCACTACTATTCCCCGTCACCCCACCAATACTATTCCTCATTAACCGACCACTACTATTCCCCGTTACCCGACCACTACTATTCCCCGTCATCCCACCAATACTATTCCTCATTAACCGACCACTACTATTCCCCGTCATCCCCACCAATACTATTCCTCATTAACCGACCACTACTATTCCCCGTCACCCCACCAATACTATTCCTCATTAACCGACCACTACTGTTCCTCATTAACTGACCACTATTCCTCATTAACTGACCACTACTATTCCTCATTAACCGACCACTACTATTCCTGATTAACCGACCGCTACTATTCCTCATTAACCGACCACTACTATTCCTCATTAACTGACCACTACTGTTCCTCATTAACTGACCACTACTGTTCCCCGTTACCCGACCAATACTATTCCTCATTAACCGACCACTACTATTCCCCACCCACCCGACCACTACTATTCCTCGTTACCCGACCGCTACTATTCTTCATTAACCGACCACTAATATTCCTCATTAACCGACCACTACTATTCCTCATTAACCGATCACTACTATTCTCATTAACCGACCATTATTATTCCCAGTTACCTGACCACTACTATTCCCCGTCTACCTTAACACTATTATTCGCCATTTACCCGACCACTACTATTCCCCGTGGACCCCCCTACCACTACTATTCCCATACTCCCGGAGCACACATACCTTGTTCCTCTCATTGTTCGGCTCACCCTCCGGTGTATCCTCCAGGCTGAGGTAGGTGTGTACACTGCACCTGGACCTTATCCCCCCCCCCCCCTATCCAGGCGTAGTGTACCCCATGACTTGCCTGCTTAGATAAGAGCGATAAGGTCTGGGCTGTGTACGTTCAAAATTCCTCAGGTATTAGAAATTAGGATGCGCAGGTCATCAACAGAAACTGCCTTGCTCAAACCCATACATTCGGAAAGTTACTCACAATGTAATGTTGCTATGCGGAAGTTAAGGGAAAGCAATGAAGTAAATAGCCACAAGAATAAGTTCAAGGGTATCACACCGCTAGATTTATGGTAGAAGATGATAGGTTTACAAAAACAACTCTGCCTCAGACGATGTACTGAATTATTAACTGAATGAATCAAACAACGATGGAGCATGAGGCAGCACCTCACAGAAACAAACCATGATGGAGCGCCTCACAGAAACAAACCATGATGGAGCACCTCACAGAAACAAACCACGATGGAGCACCTCACAGAAACAAACCATGATGGCGCACCATACAGAAACAAACCATGATGGCGCACCATACAGAAACAAATTACGATGGAGCAGCTCACAGAAACAAACCACGATGGAGCACCTCACAGAAACAAACCATGATGGAGCACCTCACAGAAACAAACCATGATGGAGCACCTCACAGAAACAAACCATGATGGCGCACCATACAGAAACAAATTACGATGGAGCAGCTCACAGAAACAAACCACGATGGAGCACCTCACAGAAACAAACGCCGATGGAACACCTCACAGAAACAAACCATGATGGAGCACCCGACAGCACCTCACAAAAACAAACCCCGACGGAGCACCTCACAGAAACAAACCATGATGGAGCACCTCACAGAAACAAACCCCGATGGAGCGCCTCACAGAAATAAACCATGATGGAGCACCTCACAGAAATAAACCCCGATGGAGCACCTCACAGAAACAAACCCCGATGGAGCACCTCACAGAAACAAACCCCGATGGAGCACCTCACAGAAACAAACCATGATGGAGCACCTCACAGACACAAACCATGATGGAGCACCTCACAGAAACAAACCATGATGGAGCACCTCACAGAAACAAACCATGATGGAGCACCTCACAGAAACAAACCCCGATGGAGCACCTCACAGAAACAAACCCCGATGGAGCACCTCACAGAAACAAACCCCGATGGAGCACCTCACAGAAACAAACCCCGATGGAGCACCTCACAGAAACAAACCCCGATGGAGCACCTCACAGAAACAAACCATGATGGAGCACCTCACAGAAACAAACCATGATGGAGCACCTCACAGAAACAAACCATGATGGAGCACCTCACAGAAACAAACCACGATGGAGCACCTCACAGAAACAAACCCCGATGGAGCACCTCACAGAAACAAACCCCGATGGAGCACCTCACAGAAACAAACCACGATGGAGCACCTCACAGAAACAAACCCCGATGGAGCACCTCACAGAAACAAACCATGATGGAGCACCTCACAGAAACAAACCACGATGGAGCACCTCACAGAAACAAACCCCGATGGAGCACCTCACAGAAACAAACCACGATGGAGCACCTCACAGAAACAAACCCCGATGGAGCACCTCACAGAAACAAACCACGATGGAGCAACCTCACAGAAACAAACCCCGATGGAGCACCTCACAGAAACAAACCATGATGGAGCACCTCACAGAAACAAACCCCGATGGAGCACCTCACAGAAACAAACCACGATGGAGCACCTCACAGAAACAAACCACGATGGAGCACCTCACAGAAACAAACCCCGATGGAGCACCTCACAGAAACAAACCCCGATGGAGCACCTCACAGAAACAAACCACGATGGAGCACCTCACAGAAACAAACCCCGATGGAGCACCTCACAGAAACAAACCACGATGGAGCACCTCACAGAAACAAACCACGATGGAGCACCTCACAGAAACAAACCCGATGGAGCACCTCACAGAAACAAACCCCGATGGAGCACCTCACAGAAACAAACCACGATGGAGCACCTCACAGAAACAAACCCCGATGGAGCACCTCACAGAAACAAACCACGATGGAGCACCTCACAGAAACAAACACCGATGGAGCACCTCACAGAAACAAACCCCGATGGAGCACCTCACAGAAACAAACCCCGATGGAGCACCTCACAGAAACAAACCCCGATGGAGCACCTCACAGAAACAAACCACGATGGAGCACCTCACAGAAACAAACCACGATGGAGCACCTCACAGAAACAAACCCCGATGGAGCACCTCACAGAAACAAACCACGATGGAGCACCTCACAGAAACAAACCCCGATGGAGCACCTCACAGAAACAAACCCCGATGGAGCACCTCACAGAAACAAACCACCGATGGAGCACCTCACAGAAACAAACCCCGATGGAGCACCTCACAGAAACAAACCACGATGGAGCACCTCACAGAAACAAACCACGATGGAGCACCTCACAGAAACAAACCACGATGGAGCACCTCACAGAAACAAACCCCGATGGAGCACCTCACAGAAACAAACCCCGATGGAGCACCTCACAGAAACAAACCCCGATGGAGCACCTCACAGAAACAAACCATGATGGAGCACCTCACAGAAACAAACCATGATGGAGCACCTCACAGAAACAAACCATGATGGAGCACCTCACAGAAACAAACCACGATGGAGCACCTCACAGAAACAAACCCGATGGAGCACCTCACAGAAACAAACCCTGATGGAGCACCTCACAGAAACAAACCACGATGGAGCACCTCACAGAAACAAACCACGATGGAGCACCTCACAGAAACAAACCCCGATGGAGCACCTCACAGAAACAAACCCCGATGGAGCACCTCACAGAAACAAACCATGATGGAGCACCTCACAGAAACAAACCATGATGGAGCACCTCACAGAAACAAACCATGATGGAGCACCTCACAGAAACAAACCATGATGGAGCACCTCACAGAATCAAACCCGATGGAGCACCTCACAGAAACAAACCACGATGGAACACTTCACAGAAACAAACCCCGATGGAGCACCTCACAGAAACAAACACCGATGGAGCACCTCACAGAAACAAACACCGATGGAGCACCTCACAGAAACAAACCACGATGGAGCACTTCACAGAAACAAACCACGATGGAGCACCTCACAGAAACAAACCACGATGGAGCACCTCACAGAAACAAACCCCGATGGAGCACCTCACAGAAACAAACCCCGATGGAGCACCTCACAGAAACAAACACCGATGGAGCACCTCACAGAAACAAACCCCGATGGAGCACCTCACAGAAACAAACACCGATGGAGCACCTCACAGAAACAAACCATGATGGAGCACCTCACAGAAACAAACCCCGATGGAGCACCTCACAGAAACAAACACCGATGGAGCACCTCACAGAAACAAACACCGATGGAGCACCTCACAGAAACAAACACCGATGGAGCACTTCACAGAAACAAACACCGATGGAGCACCTCACAGAAACAAACCACGATGGAGCACCTCACAGAAACAAACACCGATGGAGCACCTCACAGAAACAAACACCGATGGAGCTGTGACGAGTTCACCTTGGGTAGCGAGAGTGAACCACACCCTAGGTGTCTCTGGCACTCCCGTGTATTCTAGCCCCAGGGGTTGGATGAGCAGATACACCTTTTTCCTCTGTGGTTGATCTCCTATTAGTTAATTACGTCTACAAGCCCCTCCAGATTCTAGACCCCCACTAACTACCTATACCTGTGGAACAATGAACACTGAGGCATCGTCCGAGACCACACTCAATCATTATACCAAAGAGCAAGTCAACTTACATAAAGTTTATTCTACCCTTGAGAATATAGAACTGAAATGAACATCCTGATAGAAGAATCTATTTACACAAATAGAAGATAGAGTAGAGATAGACTCAGAGATGTAGGTGTCTTCATCGAGTTGAGAAGTAGATTGGATGCAGATGTCCCGTCCAGTCGGTCCGCCACTCACCCGGCTTCCTTCCAGTGAGATGACTAGAACCTGGGAGACCACTCTGTCTCCAGAGCGTGGATCCACAACACTAGAGTCACTGCTGAAACCACACTTCACTGGACCAACTGCATCTCTATCACTCCCACGGAGTCACTGTTAATACACTTCTCGAACAATACCAGTTGGGAGACAATCCGCCTGGAATTGCTCCAAGTATTAGTCACTTCGATGAACTTAAACACTGACCAAGCTAATGGTCTATCAATCAGAACACAGTCTTATTGCAGAACCGCTATGGTATTGACAATTTAATGGCCCTTTTTTACAGCACCGAACATGAATGGAAAAGTTCACAGACCAATTTAATGGGCTCCTACTTTAAAACTGCTTTAGAATCAATATGGCTACTGAAATGTTACTTTTGGGCCTTTTAGAACACAGTTGATAATCTTGATACTGCAACAGTACTTCTAGAACCAGACATCTATTTTTACAGCAAAAATTCGGTTGGACTATAATCCCAAATCCCTTCCACCGGGTTACCTTGACACACGTCACTAACTGGTGAGTTCTTCTCAAAACCTGCCCCTACAGCTGTCCAAAGAACCATTCCCGTGCTGAAGATCGTTCTTCTGCGTTTAGGGAGAACCCCCGTCACTCTAGACGACCGGGGTTTCCCCGTCGTTGAGCATGATTACTCAACAGCTGAACTGTTCATAACAAAACAGAATGTCGTCTATTTTCCGAACATCACAAACAAACTTCTCACAGGGACCTTCAGGGGGGTTGTATTCTTGAGGCAACCTTTCCCCCAGGGGGAATCAAAATTGGGTACCTGAGTGGTTGAGTCTGGCGTGATAAGAAAGAACTGAACCCTTCGCTCTGTCACACGAAGTGGTTTCCTGCCAACAACATTTAGTTGACTGGTTCCTCAACGGGAAACTCCTGAAAAGGAAGAGCGACCGGGGAGAGTAACTGGCCCAAACATAAGTCCACATGCATCCTACCAATAAATACTCAAACCCCCATCATGTACTTATTATGCATATAACTAAAGCATTACTCTATCTGGAGAGTAGTATAGCATGGGTTTGCAAATGTCGCTGGCCTCACAAACAGCCCGTCAAACAAGCAAGAAATCAGAATGACGAGTCTGATCTTGGTCTCACCTCTCCCTAATCATCTACCATCGTCGCTAACGTCAAATATGATAAGGCTGTTATTATATTCTAAGTTAATTTAACTAAACTAGGGAAAGAGTCCCTAGACTCGGTCCTAACTCATCAAAGTACATTAAAAAACGATAAAATGGTCAAATCCATCCCTCGGGATATAGGAATAGGACATGATCACACCACATTACACAAGGTTTGCTGGTGGGGCCCCTGTCCCTCCCTAGCAAACTCTTCTTATTTACTCTGCCTTAAGTCAAGAAGCCCTTTTTGAGAAAACTGTTCCCCACATTTCCAAGGGTAATCTCCAGTTCTGTCCTCCCCATGGTTTACCCTTTGGGATGGATGGAAATTCACGTTTGGGTTGGCCTACCAAAACATACTTTTATAGCTTGCTGTTACATTCCCCATATTCTATATTTCCCCAGTCTCATACAGCCTCCTTGCATCCTTCCATATTTCCAGCACCTGAGCATTCACTCGCACTGCACCAGTAGGAAAGAAAACAGGATAGCTCAGACCAGTTTTCAGAACGCACATTTATATCGCGACGGCACGCAGTGTTATCTCACGACGACCTATTCGGCGTTCGGACTTACCCCGGGAAGTATCACAGGCCATGGTCCTAATATATATGCACACAATGTAAAAACCAATATATAATATATAAAAAATATAGCACCAAACCCAAATTACTGTCACAGAAATCCGCTTTTCCCCCCAATGAATTCACCATTAAGTTATTTTACAATAGTTACATCTTTTCCTGGGGCACAGAACTAAGTTTTTCCCTTTTACTTAGAAAACTAAGCACAATTTTGTCTGAATCTCCACCTACCAATTACCTGGTCTTCTAACATTCTCTGGCTTCAGCAACTGACTGACAAAATCTAAGTGTCCACCCCGGCACAAATAACTAGGTTTTATTCTAACAAAAGCCACCTAATAGATGTAACGATTGTCTAAATATGGTACAATTTTTGGGAAAAACCCCAAATCGCTTACAACACAATACGGCGTTTCTATCAGCTGTTTTCGCGAGCACACGGTAAAAAAACCACGATTCGCCCATCAACTGCGTTATCGACGGGTTTTCTAAATTTTTTATGCAAGGACATCCGAATAGGTAATGAGGTTAGAAAATGGCGTTTGGGAACACACGTACAAAGTTAAATGAATTAAACAATTATTTTACCTGTATTTGGGCAACCAGACCTCCAGGACAGCTCCGAACTGTTTTTAAGGGCTTATCTTCCTTGATCTTACAGTCAGCCGAATAATGGTTGAGGGGAGACGCACACAAAAGGGCTCACAATCGGCCCGCGTCTATTTGTGGCAACGACAGTAAGTGAATGAGATTTAGCCACCGACCCGCCCTTTGTGCCCCCCCAATGCGCACGAGAAGCGAGTGTTCTAGAGAAAAGCTACTTTTCTTGGGGGAAAATGTATTCCCCGCCTAGAGTTTCTAGATCTCTCCGCACGAGAATTTAGAGCGATACCCAGCATCACGGGTTACTCGAATTGGGTTGTTCGAGAATATTCTAGATCGTAAGTCCTTCATCGGCTTCCCTCAGTCTATTCTTAGCTGGGAAAGTCCCCGATGACGCGCCAAAATAGTGCGGGATCTTGACGACGCAAGACAGATAATCGCGTTTTGTCACATAGTCCCCACTTTAAGAAGGATCGCCCCCCGTCTTTCCAACTTCTATCAGAAAGCTGTCTTGTCGTTCGTTCTTTCTTCTTAGAGACCGGATGGCGGTGAGGAAGTCTAACCCGTCAATATTCTATAGAATATTTTACCACATTAGGTGGGGTGACAACCCTATTCAGTATCACGGGTGATCAACCGCCTACTCGCTACTGCGATGGGGGATCTCGCAGTGTCTTGGGGGAACAGACCCTCCCGCCCTTCGATCTGATTTAACGATCGTTCCTCCCAAGATTTTAAATGGACTTCTGCAACTCCAGTTCCCCCTTCGAGGACCCAGCTGGATTGAAAGTCGGTCGGATTGAGGGACCAAGGTTTTGGCCCGTTCCGACACAACCCACCTCTTCCGACCACGGTTTCAGTGTAGTTAGCCACTGCGGGTTTTCCTTTGGCCGGTCATGTTTCCCCCCAGCACCGGGCTGAAACGAAGAAGGTACTTTGCACAAAAAATAGGACTCCCATGGTGGGGAAAAGGGCTTTCCGCTACCTGACCTGAACCCCGAACTTTTCTTCAGCGAATCTCGCGCCCTTGGGGGTAGACTTATCATCGGGCTTCCCCTCATAGCGCTATGAGGAGACTGGAATGGAAAAGTAGAAGACTTTCCCAGGATCACCACCCATATTGCTTGAGGGCCCCACTTTATCCCCTAGGAATGGGCCCTGCCACCCGATTTCGAATTCGTTCCCCTCGATTGGGGAGTGAGTACTAGAACTCGCTCTCCAACCTCTAAGGATATCTTCGTCGTCGTCCGTTTTCTCAAATGTGCATTTCGGCACTCAGGACAAGACCTAATATACCTGAGCACGTCGCTGTCATTCCCGGCCACCAATAGTACCGGGATAGACATTTATGGTTTGTCCCTACAGTCAGATGTCCGGTTGGGGACCGAATGTACCGTTCGGACGAGTTTAGCTCTGAAGCTCTCAAGGGGAAACCCAAATTACGATCCCTCTGCCTTCTCTCTGTTCCAGTCTGAATTAACGGTGACTGGTTATCAGAGTTGAACTTACCCTGAATTAAAGGGTTTTTTTTTGTTGGGAAACCGTTCTGAAAAAGGACACTCCGTCGCATCTTGCTCCGAGCATTAATTCATTCCATCCGGGGTGAGTTTTTCGGAGGACTTACCTTTTCAAGATCCTATTCCCCTCGTACTCTGACAGGCCTAGACTTATGGATTTTAGGGTGTTTTTTGGTTTTACCCCGAAAAAAGTACTTCCGACCAAGGGAAAAGGGGATAGAGAGGGTCCGGTACGACTGCCGCCTGAAGCGTCCAGTAACGTACTTGCTCCGAATCTTCCACATTGGCAATCGGGCAACGTAGCGCTACAGCACTCCTACTGGCTGGCTGATCTCCGTCATCTCCCCGGTGAGTTGCTCTGGGCCTGTAAAGGGGGGATGAATTTCAGATGAA
>JACEFZ010009196.1:0-48329 GCA_014155875.1 Cepaea nemoralis
AAATTGGGCCTTTGGGGAAAAACCAAGGGGAAAAAAATTTGGTCGGAAGGACAGCAAACACTAAGATGATCACGATTCTGTGATCGAGAATCGAGAATGGCGAGTCATGACCGCCCACGCTTTCCGGCATGGCACATGATTGATTGATTGACTGGTCAGGGTAACACTTCTATAGTTGGTGCATAAATTCGGATTGCCTTTTTTTGATAATGGAATGAATATAGTTTTCTTCCAACTTCTTGAGCATATACCGAAATTCCATATCTTTTTTACCATAATGTGTGATAGATTTGTATGCTTTTCTCCCCCCCCCCCCCCCCCCCCCCCCCCCCCCCCCCCCCCCCCCCCCCCCCCCCCCCCCCCCCCCCCTCCCACCCCCCCCCCCCCCCCCCCCCCCCCCCCCCCCCCCCCCGCTTTAATTAATTTAGCTGTTATCCCATCACATCCTGGTGATTTATCATTCTTCATGTTTTTTACTATCCATACCATTTCATCTATACACACACTGTTGGACATGGAGGTCTGCCCTTGCCTTGTTAGATGGGTTGCGGCAGTCCTTTATGAGCGTAATGTTGCACTGCGCATGTGTTCCTAGACTTCTGACCCCTGTACTGTTTATTACACCTGGGTTGCCGCAGGGATTTGCCTTGTCCCCAGTGCTCTTTAATGTCTACACCAGCAAAATCGCAGCTATTGAGACACACATTTGCAGATGATGTGCTGGTGTACAGAGAGGGCAGAGTCAGTTCCAGTTTGGCGAAAGACGTACAGGTGGCGGTAAACAAGGTGGCGGAGTGGTGCAGGGATGCAGGGGCCATTATAAACCCAGACAAGGCATCGGTTGTGTGGTACTCCCTGGATAACCGGATCGTCAAAACAGACGTCCCAAGTATTATGTTGAATGGATGTTCTCTTAGTCGAGAGAGTAAATTGAAGTACTTGGGTATCACCTGTGACAGGTGTTTGTCTTTTAAGGATCATGTAGAGGCTTTGGTGGTGAAGGCTGGTAGGGGACTTAATGCATTGAGGGCTATGGCAGCAACCGGGATAGATCAGAGCAGTGGTTCTCAGCCGGTGGAGAATCCCCCCTCCCACCCCAGGGTGGAGTTTTAGGGTTTCTGGGGGGAGGGGGGGAATTAAAATTATTTCTAGATTGCGTTAATACAAGAACCGATTACTTGATATTGTTTGTCCCTTCATATTTTACGGCTCTGTACGTATCACCCTTCTGAAATTCATTTTATAACGTAAGTAGATCAGCAAATCACTTTTTATATAGATGTACTAGTCTTGTTTTAGTATGTGCTATTAAATTTAGCTTCAATTATTACATCTACTGTGTAGGGGCAGGGGGAAATTTTTAGGGAGGAAATACGAAAAGGGATGGGGGGGGGGGGTGACGTTCTAAAAATATGGTGAGGGGGGAATGACGTCCTAAAAATATGGTGAAGGGGGGGGGGGGGCACGGGCCAAAATAGGTTGAGAACCACTGGATCAGAGGATGCTGTACAGGCTCTTTCAGCAGTTAATAATTTTTGTCATTGAGTATGGTTTGGGGCTGCTGACAGTATCAAAGAGCCAGCTTGAAAGGTTGGAGCGCATACAGAATGCTGCCATGCGGTTAATCCTGGGGTGCACAAAGGACACACAATTATATGCATGAGGCATATCCTGGCGCTACCAACAATGACGGATAGGCATAGGGTCCTTCAGGCCAAATGGTACCTGAGAGTTGCCGCAGACAGGTATCTCCCGCTGCATGCAGCAATGGATATGGTTAAGGGTCATAGAATAAGACGAGGCAGGTCCTGGATTGCACATGCAGAACTTTCTATAAGTCAGGTGTGTGATTGTGATCTAGAGACCAATAATCGTGAAAGAGAGTGGGTGGAAGTTCCGGAAGACATGACGGACTGGCACAATGTAATAACACTGGGTCGTGAGTGCAGAGAATGAGCAGCGGGCAGCACTGAGTTTGAAGTGCAACAGCTGATCCAGAGCAACACACATCAAGGTGACATAGTCATCTACACCGATGGGTCAGTGGTGAGAAACAGACGTATTGGCTGGGGCTTTATTTCAAAGGCTAATGGGCGAGTCTTGAAAAAGGAGAGTCTGGCATATGAGACTACGACCTCCAGCATGAGAATGGAGGTGGAGGCAGTAACAGCGGCATTCCGGTGGCTAGAGGAGACTACTGCAACACACGTTGTATTCATTACGGATTCAAATAGTATGCTTAGCAAGGTGGAGAAAGGAATGTTTCGTGTGGAATGGCTCTCGTCGCTTCAGAGGTCACAGATCGTGAGAATTGTATGGATATTTTGCCCTGGCCATGCGGGTGTACGAGGGAATGAACAGGCTGATAGGCTAGCAGGGAAGGCACCTCTTGCTGGTAGTTTGCCTATGGACAAGGGGGAGGTGATCGTGCGCTTGTGGGACCAGGTGGAGAAGGCGGAGGAACAGATTAAGAACACATAGTGGAAAGAATGAGATTGCGGGGGATCGGCAGGGGTTCTGGAAGAATCTCAAAACTGAGAGGGAAGACCAGGAGAACCTTTAATCAGATAGCGGTGGGAAGATTAGTAGTATGACTCTTCGCTGGGTGTTGAATGAGGGGACGGAGCACGTATGGGAATGTCCTGAGTGCAGTGGTGTCGGATCTTAACTCATCTCAACTCAACTCAGCATCTAATGAGGGATTCAGGTTCTGTCTCTGCTGTCATTGATTCATGCATCTCACTCATATCCTCACATTCATTCATATCATACATTCCACTGCAGTATTCCTACTATCTTTCTAGGATTTGTCTAGAATCTGTTAGGGCATATCCCAACTTATCATAGATAACATTTAACTGAGGTTGAATATTTCTTGTCAGTAACTTCATTTCTTTGAACATTTCGTTATCTCTTCCATTCTCATGGTATTGCTCTATTTAATACAATCTTGTATATATTGGTGTTTTCTTGTGTTCTGTCGTATTTCTCGGGTTAAAGATTGATACTGTTATCAGTTTCTCATTCTTTCTGTTTCAGTTCCCTTAGTTGTTTTATTAATTCTAACGTGTCTGGTAGTCTTCCAGGGTAATCTTTTTTAAAGGTGTATTTTTTTTTTTAAAGGCTATGGATGCAGTGTAGGCAACCATGGTTTGGGAAAGCGAAACGAAAGATGATACAGACTTATATAATGGGCAAAAGAACAAGACAATGTTGTAGGAAAAACATGGTTTAAACAGTATCCTAGAAGATTATGGACATGGAGGAATCCAGACAGCCAGAGTAAAATCCAAATAGATTACATCCTGATTAGTAGAAGGTTTCGAAATGCGATAACAGTCGTAAAAACAGTTCCCAAATGCAGACTATTACAGTGATCACAGATTAATTACTGGCACATTGAGGATAAAGTTAAATAAAGTGAAGTATACAACATGAAACACTAAATATGATTTGTGCAAACTGAAAAATGACAAACAAATACAAGTTAATTTTAACATAGAAGTAAAGAACACATTTGATTTATTGCCTGCTCTAGAGATCCTATTTCACGGTGTGGATGATCAATGGGACATGTTGAAGAATTCAATCAGTTTGGCTGCATAAAAAACTATTCCAAAATTAAAGAAAGTTTGTCGTAAGACATGGATGATTGAAGAAATTCTACATCTAATGGAAACAAGACGACTGAACCCAAATAATACTGCCAAATATAAAGAAATTCACAGAAACGTCAGAACATTATGGAGGAGACAAAAGAAGCAATGGCTCGAGAAAGATTGCATATAAATTTGAAAAACAACACAACAGTAAAAGTACCAAACTAATGCACACAAGAATTCAGGAGCTTACTAATCAAAGAACACGTACATCAGCAGGTTGCCTAAAGACAACAGGTGGACAAATAATAATAGAAAAAGATCAGATTTCATATGGATGGTCAGTTTATGTGAGAAACCTTGATGATGAGAACATAGAAGAATAGTATGATATTCAAAATAATGAAGTATCATCAATGTTGGGGAGTTAGCAGCTTTCTCCGCTAACCCCGAATACTCTCGTCACGTGACGCGACGAGAATTAGCAGTGGTTCGAATCGCAAAAGTGACTTATGAGAGTATGGAGCCGGTCGCTCAGAAAGTCGTGGCGTGCTGATGAGCGTAATCTAGTCTAGGAATCAACATACAGCTGAAAGATGCTGGTGTTGACCGCAATATCCTGAAACAGGATGGAAACGCGGAAAAAAAATCATCATCAATTTTGAAGATGGAGGTTCAGAATGCTCTTAACTATATGAACGAGCGAACGAATGAACGAACAAACGAAAATCTTTATTTTCAAAGGGTTTAGAATTGGGCACGCAGGCCCGTCTGACAATCCTCCCTTCTTCTCTATTTTCTCTCATACATTCTTCCATTCAGCATCTCTTATGAAGCAGATATTTGACAGCAAAAGAATAATAAGCATTAAAACGCATAAAAAATAATCGATAATACATGACTCACTGAGGCAGTGTTTAACATGGGTGTCAGAGTCTTGCGTAGAGCAAGATAAGTAGCTCGTTTTCTGGCAAGTGTGAAGCAATATCAAACTATCAAATCACACGAAGTGATTATCCGAAAGTATTATTCACAAGCTTTATTTACGCGCTGCATTTATTATCGCACAAACATCGCGCAATGACAATCCATAGCAATCATTACGGCATGAACAATATCACTACAATACATAATAATACATGCAAGCAATAAACATCTCACTTACAAGTCAAACTATTCAAGCGTTCGAACCAGTCTCCCACTGTCGTACAGGCTAGCTCTCAATGCAGATTCAAACACTCCTCGCATACCCATGCGACCTGTCCATTCAAACACCTAAACCCGTCTGCCAGTTCTGGCGTTCTACACGCTACACGCCAGTCGGCGCTCACGTCAGCTGGTGTGACCCCTGCAAGGTTCACGGGGTGTACTGCTGACCAGCGGTCGTTTAAGCTTCGCTCAATTGCTGTGCTTGGCTGCTTATCCGGGCGTCGTCGAAGACGCCGCGTTCTCTCTGCAGTGTTTAACATCACTCAGGGTTGCGTGTTGTTATGTTGTCTGGCGTTGGTACAGACAACGCGTCGCAACCTCGGATGTGAGACCTTGACACTCTCCACACCCCTTTTTCATGAAAGGATTTCCTTTCATGTACAATATATATCTAGGTGTTATTAAACATGTCAAAGTCGAACATTATACCTTAACAGTTATAATAAATATATACAGGTGAATAGTAAACAATATGTATACACCAATTATGTTGCACTATGAAGTACAACAGTCAAGTACAATCTATTTAATGGGCATTACCTCGCTGTGACACAGCTAGTCCGGTAGGTATCGGCTAAACTGGCCCCTACCTCACAACCAAGAACAAAAATACTAAAATAATCAGGTCAAGCCGTGAGCATCTCCCTCTGAGATAGCTCCATCATCAGACCTCTGTTTAGAGTTTCTAATGAAGGTCAACAGTTTTGGCAATATACTGTCCATATCTAAACGACGTTACATTGACATGTTATTTATCAAGCACACATGTTAATGGTTACAATACATATTTACATATCACCAACAATTTAGAGTAATGTCCCCTGGTTATTATACAAAAAATTTAGGAACAATAATTTATCGTCGTTTACAAGACATAAATTACCACTGCAAATTTATTTCTTAGTGTCATAATTTGATCCTTATTGACAAATGTGCACAAAAAGTCACGTTTGTAAAGAAGCAATCAAGTTACGATGCTGAGATTACATCTTATAAAAATCGACATATACAATTCCGTATATGGAAATATTTTAAATCACATTTTAATACAATTGTCATACATTTATAGACTTTTTAGCGTAGTCTGCTAACTTTTAATATTAATATGCAAAAAATCGGAAGTATACAGCTGTACTATTACATGTGTTGTGGTGTCATTCATACAACGTTGGTCCGTTCTGGATGGATCTTATATAAACGGAGTAGTAGTTGTTACTATCAGCTGTTGGATCGTCTCTTCCGCCTTCTGCTCGGATTGTACTGTCGCAGTCATCTTTCGTACCTTGTTAAAACGTCTTGGACACCTCGGTCTGGATACCTTCAGGATTACCTCACGTTGTAGTGGCTTGGTAAATTCCTGGATCCTGTAGTGTTGTCCAGTGACACTTCTCTGTAGTGTCTGGTTGTTACAATATTTATGTATTTACAATAATAATTACATTCTTTCTCATATCTCACAGTTATACAACACATTAGTTTACATAATACTGATTCCATTCTTTCACATATCTCACAATTATACACGCATTCATTCGCATGATAATAATAAGAATCGCAATATGTACATAAGTTATATACATTGGGAGATAAATCTTCCCCATCACAATGGTGTACACAGCGTTACTGACACATTGTCACAATTGGCTGTGGTACTGAGCACTATCTACGTTGCAGTTTTATACACCCTCTGCACTGTGCTCTGGTGTCGACTGGGTATTAGGTTCGTTGTATGGACATCTCGACAAAGAGATCTGCAAGACAGTTTTGTGAACCTTTTATATGGTTAATCTCATAGCTATAGTCCTGCAGAAGAAGGGACCATCTTGCCACCTTGCTGTTACTTGGCGTTCCTCTGGTAACAATTGTCAGCGGACTATTATCTGTTTCAATAATGAAATGTTTGCCTAACAAAAATCTAGAAAGTTTACGTACCGAAAATACCATGGCAAGAGCCTCGAGTTCCGGTGTACTGTAATTTCGTTCGCTGGTGTTCAGTTTTCGAGAGACGTAGTATACTGGGTACAAGATTTGGTCGTGTTCTTGGAGAAGCACACCTCCAATGGCTACGGAGCTCGCATCACATCTTAATCTAAAAGTAATATTCAAATTTGGCAATTTCAGAATAGGTGATTTAGAAAAATATGAAAGAATCTTCGTAAATGCTGGCCTTAAACATTCACTGTTTACAATCACATTGGGATGTTTATTTGTTAGTAGATCAGTGAAACATTTGGTCAATTCAGCAAAATGAGGAATAAACTGTCTATAATAGTTTAAAAGACCTAACACACTTCGCAACTGTTTCTTAGTTGTCGGAAGCGACAATTTCAAAATTCTGGACATGATGTTATCGTCAGTTGATATAAAGCCATTTGAGATCTTATAGCCCAAAAATGAAATTTCCTGAAAGGCTATATCAACTTTGGAAGGTTTTACAGTCAGTCCATGATGTCTAATCCTGTCAAATGTCTGCTGTAGTGCTGTTATGTGCTCTGTCATGTCCTTTGTGTGTATGCAAATGTCGTCCATGTACCAAATGATGTTAGCAATGTCTGTCAAAAGAATTCTTGTCATTCTGACGAAGGTAGCTGGTGCATTGACTAATCCGAAAGGTAGTTTACACCATTCGTATAAACCCCACGGTGTGGCAAATGCAGTCAGATGTATACTATCAGGATGTACAGCTATCTGCCAGTAGCCTTTTGTCATGTCAAGTTTAGTAAAATAACGTGAGTCAGATAGTTCAGTCAAGATGTCTTCACAGTTGCTCATTGGTTCTAAATCCAACTGTGTAATGCTGTTGAGTTTACGATAGTCCACACAAAGTCTAATAGTGTTGTCCTTTTTGCGTACTAAAACTATTGGTGAACAGAAATGAGATTGTGAACGTCGAATGATATGATTTGCTTCTAAATCAATGATTTCTTGATGAAGTTTTTCTTTATAGTGTATAGGGATGGAATATGGTCTACACTTAATAGGAACGTCAGATGTCAAGATGATTTGGTGTTGCACTAAATCTGTCTGTCCTGGGCTGTCAGAAAAGATCGTCCTGTATTCTTGTATCAGTTGTCTGCAACTGTCAGTTTGTGTCTGAGTCAGTTAAGGATTTACCTTAATGTCCTGTAAGTTGGTCGTCGTGTCAAGAACTGGTGTCGGTATCTCGTCAGTGTCGTTGTCGTCCGTCTGGTCCACTATGGAGGTGCTTGCTGCAGTCTCTACTTGTTCGTCTTGCCTGTGGTGATATGGTTTGAGCATGTTAATATGGAAAATTTTATGTTTGTCCCTAACTGCAATCTCGTAATCTACCGTCGAAATTTGTCGTAGTACTTTGAACGGTCCTTGCCATGAGTCAGTTAGGAGATGTCTATCACTTGGCAAAAGAAGAAGAACGTCCTGTCCTGGCGTCAGTGTAATAGTTCTATTTCCTCTGTTAGCATATTGTCGGTAAATAGCTCCTGATTTTTGGAGAGCTTCTTTAGCTAACATACATGATTTCATAATTCTATCACGCAATGATGTTACATGTTCATATGGTGAAATGGGTATAGACAAAGTTGTACTTTCAGTCAACATAGATTCATACAGAGATAATGGGCCGCGTGGTTGTGCACCATATAACATTTCGAATGGTGAGAACCCAGTGCTGGAATGGGGCACTTCCCTATATGCAAACAAAATTGCAGGCAGATAAGTATCCCAATCTTCAGGATGTTCTTGGGTTACCTTAGAGAGCATATGTTTCATATCGCCATTAATCTTTTCCACTATACCGGTCGAATGTGGGTGGTATGGACTGTTGAAGCATTGTTTAACACCCAACATTTTGGTAAAGGCTTGTGTAGCCGAGGAAATAAACTGGCTACCCCGATCTGAAAGGATGGTATCAGGGAATCCTACCCTCGCAAAAATATGAAAGAACACTTCCATGATGTCTTTGGAAGTTATGTTCTTCATTGGAATCGCTTCTGGCCAACGAGTACATAGATCAATGAGTGTTACAATGTACCTATTACCTTTAGATGTTATATGGTTCAGAGGACCAACTATATCGACCGAGATCTTTTCAAACGGTCTACTAGCCAAATCAGTAACTTGCAATTCAGCTTGTGGGTGTTTACCCTTTTTGACAAGCTTTTGACAGATGTCACACGATCTGCAATACTGTTTGGTATCGTTGCAAAACTTTGGCCAATAAAATTGAGTAAGTAACCTTGCTCTAGTTTTAGCATACGCCATGTGTCCTGCAAAGGGTATGTCATGAGCTAGATTCAATGCTTGCTTGCGGTTTTCTAACGGTAGCACTGTTTGTTCTATAGTGCTGGAACCTTTGGTGTAGTACCGTGTTAGAATTCCGTTCTTCAGAGCAAAGTACCATTGAGCATTCTTTGCTACTCTTGGCTTTTGGCCTACAAGTTTAAAATACTTTTGCAGAGATCGATCGGCTTTTTGAGATGTTATAAACGTCTCCCTAGTTGTCTCAGGAGATGTTACAACTGGACTTACTCGTTGTAAAGCCTCTGTCTGATCGATTCGATCTTGCATCTGTGCAGTAGATCTAGTTACTGCATTTACTACATTACAACGATCATTCTCATCACACATTGATGTTACATTCACACAATTACATGTATGTTCTGGCGTAGCCAGGTTGGTATTTGTACATTCATTTACAGGTGGTAATACATCATGAATGGTGATTGGTGATGAAGGTGAAATGGTAGTATCAATATTACAACTGACAGTTGATGTACTGCTGTCATGTGGTATGTCATTCACTTCAGGAAGGTTTCCAATGATAATATCGCAGCAAGGATTGGTTAATGCTGCGCATTTAACCTTTCCTGTAAGGAATGGTGTAGTTATATATGCCCATGCAAGTGGATATTTCTCTATGTTCCCTGAGAATGTCCTGCATGTGACATATTTACCACTATATTGTGATGGTAAAATATAATCTCTCTTTACACCAATGAGAGTACTCCCGCTATCACGTAAAACTGTGGCAGCTCTACCATTAACATACCCCTGGTGGATGTTTAGTTTACCTTTGGAGTTTACTACAGAATTGGCCTCCTCACTGGTAACAGGTATAGAATGGCCGCATGTTAACACGCCATCCTCATGAAATTGATCACAAATGGTACATTTTTCCTGATGGAACACCTCAATGGAATGTGCTGAGTTTACTGGGTGATCTTGTACACTTTCATCTTCTGACGAAGAACTGTCAAACATGGCTGCATTAGCCTTTTTGGTCATTGACTTGCCTTTACAATCTTTACGCCAGTGACCATAAGCTTTACAAAGATAACATTTGGTAACTTTTCTGTAGTTCTTCCTTTCTTTATCTTGCTTAGAAATGTAATTATGCAAGTACGTAGTGTACCCAGGGTGTTGGTCGCACATATCATTCTCATTGTGTTTATAATCGCAATATTTGCACTGATACAATTTCTCTGCAGCTTGTTTATAAGGTCTTTGTTTGGTATTTGACCCTGCCTGATATTTGCCATATGTAGCTGCTGCTACAAAGTCTGTGCTGGTCAGACTACTAGAGAAACAATGCTTATTGGCTGCAAAATAACCAGAGCCACGACTTTCAATCTGTTGAACACTTTCACACTGACATTCCAACAAAAATTTAGAAAAGGGGGGTGGGAGAGATGCGATAATCTTATCTCTCAACATAAGATCAACTAATTTGTCATAAATTCCATTTACTTTGGCTGCTGACAGCCATTTAGAAAAAATATTTGAATTTCTGAGATGTAATCAGAGAACGTGTGTGTTGGCTTAGGAGACAACTTCCTAAACTGTTCTCTATAACCTGATTCATCAGTAGCAAAAATGTGACATAATTTTAGATTTAATGTAAAGATAATCTTCTTTCAGGTCATTTGGGATCGACTCTATGACTTTAAGAGGTTCCCCAGAAAGACTTCTTACATATACTATCCCCCATTCAGGTTTTGGAATTTTGTAATGATCCATAACAAATTCAAAATTTTGGGTGAATGCTGCTATGCAATCACCTGTGTTGTAACTTCTGATCAGACCTTGGTACTTCTTATGAGGTTGATCTTTGTCTGTTTCTCTATTAACTTTATCTTTAGAAGATTCAGCTTTCAGCTGTTCAATTTTCAGTTGTGTTTCTTGCTCTTCTTTCTTACTTTGGGCTAAGATCTCAGCTTGCCTCACTGCAGCTTCTGACTGTTTTAGAGCAGCTTCTGATTGTGCTTGTTGAAGCTTTAAAGCAGCTTCTGATTGTGCTTGTTGAAGCTTTAAAGCAGCTTCTGATTGTGCTTGTTGAAGCTTTAAAGCAGCTTCTGAGTTCCTTTAGAGCAGCTTCTGATTGTGCTTTTGAACGCCCTTTCGGCCGCTCTTTCATTCCGCTCAATAATCTGCTCTTGTTTCACAAGATATTCTGCATATTTACTTTCACTCCATGTTCTCAATCCCTCACCAGACATATTCATTTTTAAACCCATTTCAATGAAATCGTTTAAAGAAGACATGATGAACAATAGGTATGATGGAATAAATATAAACAAAATTACTTATGATGTTAGTAAGTTACAAATATTTATAGCACAGTTAATGTCTAAAGCCAGACTAACGAAAGTATAAAGAGAGATGAAAAAAATTTTATACTCAAGTAATCCTTGGGTAATGTGCTGTTCAGTGGTGCTCGAAATCACACTGGAACGTCTTTCGGGTTGACGCACAAAAAATTTTTGAAGTTCACCAGACTCAGGTAAAGTTGACACAAAAACCCTGTACTTTTTAAACTAAACAAAATTAGAACGTTTGTAAATGTATGGTGTGTGTAATGTCACTGAAGTCTGTAAAGGTTTGTATGCTGTCAAGTATTATTGTTAGTCGTTACCACAATCAACAACTTTCACGCTCACACTAACCCTACTCAATGACATTCAAGGGCACGGCCGCCATTTTGGATTTTAGGTACAAAATTTGTTGAATTTAGTGATAAGTCTGAAGACGCCTCGGTTGGCTTCAAATAATATCTTCACACTTATAATTTAATTAAATCAACTCTATTTAATCGTTACTTTACCTTAATCTATGACTTGCGCACTTCTATCGGCATGTTCACATTCGCTTCAAACTCGGACAAAAAAATTTACAAGTTCGCATTTGGTTCAAAACCCGGACGAAAGCCACCACGTTCGCACTTGTCAGAGTCTTGCGTAGAGCAAGATAAGTAGCTCGTTTTCTGGCAAGTGTGAAGCAATATCAAACTATCAAATCACACGAAGTGAATATCCGAAAGTATTATTCACAAGCTTTATTTACGCGCTGCATTTATTATCGCACAAACATCGCGCAATGACAATCCATAGCAATCATTACGGCATGAACAATATCACTACAATACATAATAATACATGCAAGCAATAAACATCTCACTTACAAGTCAAACTATTCAAGCGTTCGAACCAGTCTCCCACTGTCGTACAGGCTAGCTCTCAATGCAGATTCAAACACTCCTCGCATACCCATGCGACCTGTCCATTCAAACACCTAAACCCGTCTGCCAGTTCTGGCGTTCTACACGCTACACGCCAGTCGGCGCTCACGTCAGCTAGTGTGACCCCTGCAAGGTTCACGGGGTGTACTGCTGACCAGCGGTCGTTTAAGCTTCGCTCAATTGCTGTGCTTGGCTGCTTATCCGGGCGTCGTCGAAGACGCCGCGTTCTCTCTGCAGTGTTTAACATCACTCAGGGTTGCGTGTTGTTATGTTGTCTGGCGTTGGTACAGACAACGCGTCGCAACCTCGGATGTGAGACCTTGACAATGGGCATTATAAATACCCAAGGAAGATGTAACGTGCCATACATACGGGAATGTTTTTTGGCTTGTTGTCGTTCGAGATAATTTACCATTATTATTGTCTTTGTCGTTGTTGCCGTTGTTGTTGTTGTTGTTTTTGTTTTTTTTTTATTTAATCGGGGCATGTAGTCTGTCCTGAGGTAGTGTTCAAACAGGTTGCGACTGTATGTATAATGACTGGTGGTATCTTTGATTTCTTGTGGAAGATTGTTCCACAACTGAGTGGCAGAGTATGCTAAGCTTGTTTTATAGACCATGAAAACACATAACATATATGACATAAACTTTTATGACGTTTACATCAGAGGTCTTCCACTCAACTTCACCAGTAACACCCAGTCTGATACAATCCAATATCCTATGATCGATTTTGATCTCTCTGTATCCGTTATAATTGCTACTCCTCACTGTTGTTCCTCTCCACCAGAATAGATTATTCTATATTCCTCAGATGTTATAATGTCAAATTCTGTCCATCTGGTCTCACATGTATATCTAACAGGTTAATATTTAGTCTTCTCATTTCAGTCTTAATGTTATCAAATTTTCCATCCCCACTCATAGTTCTACATTCCATGTTCCTACTTTCAATGTTGAAGCAGATTACGACTTTCCAAATTTCGATGGAGTCTGCGGGCAACAATCTTTTCGAAGACCTTGCCAAAGGTGTTCTGCAGGGTTATGATTCGGTATCCATTAAGTCTGGAGTTATCCTTACCTGGCTTTGGGAGTGGGATCAGGTTGCTGTGCAACCAAGCCGGGGGTATTTACGAAGTATTCATGCTTAGGTTGAAACAAAGAGCTCCAAATTTTCATCCTTCATGTTACTCATATGGGTGTACCCCACCCCGTCCTGGTCTTTCGCTGTGTCTTTTGACCTCTTCAGTATCTATCTAATATCCTCCACCTTAATTTCACAGTCCTCTTTCCTGGTGACCGGTGACAAGGGTTCTATGACCGTATCTTTAACAGCTCTATCTTGCTGACCCGTCTGTTTTAAAAATCGTGCAAGAAATGCCTCTCCTTTTTCCTGGTCAGTTGTCATAGGTCGGTTGTTATAATCATAAAGGGTACCAATGTGTACCAGACATCGCCTGTCTATTCATCTGTCGGTGTAACTTCAGAATCTACCCAAAATCACATCCCCACCGACTTCATTTATAAACTGTTCCCACTTCATCCTTTTTTGCCTCTGTTGGCTGTAGTTTAAAATCCTGCACCTTTACGTTTTTCTTAATACCTTTCAGCCCTCTTAAGTTCTGTACCAACTGAATTTGTTGCTTTCCACACCCTCTGCTAATTCCTTCACACCGCCCTCATTTCCCTCCATAATTTCTACACCTATGGTGTCCGCCATGGTGGTTGGATGAAGATTCGTCTTAATGGTATAAATCGTCCCTATAAGCTAAGGTGTCCCAAGTGCGAAGAGTGGTCGCAATCATAACTGAATGCTCTGTGGACTCTATAGCCCTGACTGTGCTCGACCTGAGTATCGATACAGAACAGTGGAGGCGGTCGCTTCCATGGTCCCCAGGGACACTATTTTATGTCTCATGTCACCTCTTTGGATACAAGCGCCAGGTCGATGGCCGTGTCAGGGTCCACCGGTCTCATTGCCAGCTTAGTTGGTATCCCGTCATTTAGACAGACCACATCAGTCTCAAGCAAGGCCGCAGCAAGAGCAGTACCCTGCCTGTTCTCTCCCGACCTGTCCCACTCTTTGGTGCGTGCATTGAAGTCACCACATATAAAATACCTGGTACCAGGGGTATCCACTGAACCTTTCAAAAAGTCCCAACTCTCTCTGCTGACGCAATATTCCCTACTTTATATATATATATATATATATATATATATATATATAGGTGCAGCTTATCTTCCGATTTTAATCTGCATCCCCTGCACTTCTCTACTTAATAAGTCGCTTAAAAGTCGACAGGGTCGACTTCATTGCACCGGGTTTTATCCCATATGGCTCGGTCTCTTTCCGCAGCACGGAGTCTCCGAAACATTTAACTCGTAAACCGAAGTACCCGGCCCGGAATCGAACCCACAACCTTCGGAGCACGAGTCAAACGGCTTGACCACTTCGCCACAGAGACTCCCGTAGAGACTTCTCTACTTTCCTGACCCAACCCACTCATAGTTAATTAGTTAGTTAGTCGACAGAACATCCTCATTGCACATCGAACCATTCAGTCCGTAAGTGATCGGATCCCCTCCTCAGCAATTCCCGCAGCGTGTGGCGGCTCACGACACCAGTTCTGCGTTGGTTTATTAATCTTCTTTGGCTTCTTGCGTAGTGTTCGTGTTTGGCCACATCTCTTTTAACTTGCTGTTCTCGCAGGCTGACCATAGTTGTAGATTCACAGTCATCGCCTGGTTTTCGTAAACGACCTACTTCTCGTAGAGATGTCTTTCTGGTCCATGGCTCGTCCGCCTTCCGCAGTAGCCTTACATGCACGCCTGTCAGCCAGCTCATTTCCTTGTACACCCGCATGCCTGGCACGAAATTAAAACTAATCTTTGCCAACCAAGACCGCCCCAGAGACAGCAACCATTCTCTTCGGATCCACCCCAAATCTATCCTCCTGACCATACTCATTGAGTCACTAAGGACACATGCCCGATTGAATGTCTGTGTCTGGAGCCATGTTATTGCATTACTTACTGCCGTTACATTAAAATCATACATTACATTAAAAATCATAATGGGAAGACTTCGTAAGAAAATGTAGGATGAGATTAACGTGGTTCAAGCTGGATTTAGACAAGGAAGAGGAACAAGAGATCACATACTCAACATGCGTTTAATAATAAAACAGGGGGGGGGGGGGTGGGAATTATAAATTTTGCTCACTTGAAACATCATGAACGTTTGGAGAGAACAATAATGGAGGAGTATATGCCTTGGAAGAGAGGAAGAGGAAGGCCAAAGAGAAGATGGTGCAGGATGTGGCGGATGATCTCCAGATTGGTGTATCGGGCGCGGGACATTTTGCTTATGATCGTGAAGTTTTCCAGAAGGTTGTGATGGGAGCGAGGTTCTGCAAAGGACATGCTACTGAATGAATGAATGAATGAATGAATGAATGAATGAAGAAAATATAAATAATACAATCCATCTATCCATTATGTGCCATGCCGGAAAGCGTGGGCGATCATGACTCGCCATTTCACTCGATCTCCAGAGTCGTGGATCAGCTCCGTGTTCCTGTCTCGACCATGCCATGTGGCCAAGCCATCCAGGTATTTATTTCTCGGTCTTCCCCTTGGTCTCTTCCTTTCGATCTTGCCAGTTGTCACCAAGTTCTCCAATTCTTCTCATAACATGCCCAACAAATTTTGACTGCCTACGTCTAATGACTCTAATCAGTTTATGATCTTCATTATCAGTGATACAACTGATAACAATTGAAAATGGAAGAATACAAAAACTATCGACGGGATCGGACAGCAATGTAGCCAACAGCACATCATGAAATCGATAGGAGGTCATGAAAATGTTGAAAACATAAATGTCAAGAATGGGAACATATGGCAGATATTGGAGGTCAGGCCTAATGTATAAGAAAGAAAACAAAAATTATAAACACTTCGGATGCTTAGTTCTTTAGCCATCAAGAAGTTTAACAAAATAGAAATAAATTATAAAAGACGGAAAGAGTATTGGCAGAGTTGTATTAAGGCAGCATATATAATGACACACTTAGGCCTGTTGAAAAAGAAAAATACCAGGGGCTTTGAGAAAGTAATGTACCACATCGGTTTTCTCAGCTAATAATGACGATAGAGGTATGCAATTTCTAAAACTTCAAATATGGCATTTGTCGACTGTGTGCACCAAATTGCAACACAACCGGCGAAATAATATGGCTGCCCTAAACCATTGAAAGGAAGCGTGTTAACAACTTGCGTCATAAGCAGCGAATTGTGATAGAATTTCTCCTTTCAGAGAAGGAAATTGCTCTCAACATTCACAAGCGTATATGTGATGTGTATGGGTCTTACAGTCGACAAAAGTACAGTCAGCTGCTGGTTTGAGAGAATCAACGAATCAGGAAGTAGAGATACGGAGCTGTTAGATCGGCGGCGCTGTGAACGTCCTGCCACAGCCACCAACGCAGAAATGTTGAAATGTGTTGTTGTTCTTACTGATAGGCGAATCACTACTCAACAATTGGCCTTAAGCTGTCAGTTAGCAATGGTAGTGCAAATGCAGTCATTAAAAAATCTGGAATTTTCTAAGGTTTGCGCAAGATGAGTTCCTAAAATGCTCACAAATGACCATCAATGGCAAATAAAAGCATTTTCTTCTGAATTGTTGGAGCGTGTCAATGATGATGGAAGAGCTTTTTTGGCTAAGATCTTTAAAGGTGGCGAAACTGGCACATCATATTTAACCTGAAACATATAAGACAGTTAGTGGAGTGGCATCATCCCCAATCACCACGAAGAAAGTAATTCAAGACGACCTTCAGCTGGAAAGGTCATGATCATTGTCTTTTTGCGCGCCCTCACATAAATCTAGCTACACGGGAGGCAAACACCAAATTAGATTGGACTATATTCCCCATCCACCCTATAGTCCCTATTTGGCACCCTTTGATTTTCACCTCTTTGGTCCACTTAAAGATGCACTTCGTGGGATATGGTATGGCGATGATGAAGGAGTGATTCATGCAGCGAAGAAATGGCTACGTGGTCAAGACAAAATCTGGTACGGGCAACGAATACATGCACCTGTTTCGCGCTGACATAAAACTGTATGAGTTGATGTGGATTATGTTGAATAGTACCGGTGCTAACATGATATATCCATGTATATTGTGTATACATTTCATGCGTTTTGAATAAACAGCTTTGAGAAAAACGATGTAGTGCATTATTTTCTTAACTACCCTCAAGAACATCAATAATTGATGAAACACCTACAAAACTAATAACATAGTCATATGGTTCCTTAAAACGATCTACTATTTAATTACATCAACTGTGTCCATCGACGATGAACTGTAGTTTTCATGGAGGACTTTTGTGTTGGCATTCTGGCGGCGGCATTATGCACAGTGTACCTGTGCGGGCTACTGGCTTGCCGATACTCCTGTTTGTTCCATTGTTCACCTTGGGCAGTGAGGAGCATTTTGTGTGATATTCACTGGCACAGGAATGGAGCAATATGGGGATGACCCGTTGCCGTGAAGTTGGAACCACGACTAACTAACTAACTAACTAACTAACTAACAGCGTTTAAAAAATTGGAATATGGCCAAATAATGATTCTATATGAACACTTACGCCAGTACCAAAGAAAGTCTCACACAGTCATAGATTATGTTAAGTCTTGTATAGCATAGAATGTGAGGGGAAAAGGGGGGTGGGGGTGGAGGGGGGGGGGTGAAATGAACGTTCCGATTGATTCGGAAGACGAAGAAGAACAGACATACGTGATGCATTAGCATTAATAGTAGAAAGAACGATTGCACAAGAAAGGACATGTCGTGTGCCTCACTTATAATATCCACCGCCTACCCTGATACATACTTTTTAAGAACTTAAGAAAAACAAACAAGAGACGAATCAATCCTGAGATTGATCTACAATTTTTATATCAGACAAAAAGCAGGTAAGCTTATTTAAGAAGGTAACACAGAAAACAAAACATCATTCAGAAGAAGCCTGTATTAGGGATTGTTTGTTATCTCATAATTATACATTCGGGAAAAGAAATGGACCGTTTTGGAGTATCATGGAAGTGACCACTTGTCATGTCATATGTTGATTTCCAAATAGAGCCAGTTTAATGCTACAAGAGCACCCAGGACCTTCAAATTCGCAGGGACCGACATGTTTATTGGACATATTTAAAAGAAGGCATGGATTAGACCGAGTAGACCCGTATGGTGGACACCCGAAGTTGAATGTGTGTGGAAGTCTAAGAGATCGGCAACTAAGCAGCTACAGAAATTACGAAAGACACCGCAAAGCACACAAGAGGATCTGGAGAATGCGGAAAGAGTGCAAGTGGAGACAGTTTAGTTCAAGCCCCGTGAAGCAGAGACCAAAATAGCTAAATAGGATGACTTCATGGGTGAGATAGGAGGTGACAGAACTTTGGGTAGATTCTAGAAATTACACAGACAAATGCGTAGAAACGACCAGTCTACCACAATGCCAGCAGTATATCTGGATAACGACATTCCAAATACAACGAAACACGGAGAAAGGAGAAGCTTTCCTGGAGAGGTTTATGACACAGACATATCATAATGATGAAGACAGCAGAGAGTTTGTTAGAGAGCAACTTGTAGTTTGCTTAAAGGACGACTGTTATGAGGATTTCGTACAAGTAGAAGACATAAAATATGTATTGAAAACAGTTAAGAACACTACGCCAGAACATGACCGAGTCAGATACTGCCTTGTGAAAGTTAATAGAAATGGCGATTTGAAGGAGATGGCTACTTATTTTAATCTGACCATTAGCACAGCGCCAGTGCCCCAAGAGCGGGTGCACAGCTATTTAATTCCACTACCCAAGCCAGGCAAGGACCAATCAAGACTTAATGGCTATAGGATTATCACACTGCAGAATGCATTTGGCAAGGTAATGGAAAAGACTATTGCTGTTAAGCCGCATAAATTCTTGGAAAGGGAAAAGTTATTCGCAAGAGGGCTGGGAAGTTATTGGCCATGGAAATAAACATGGTCAAACGCCGGAACATTTCATTTTAATGCTTATGAGGGGTTCCAGGATAGACAGGAAACTATTGCAGCAGTATTGGATCTTGAGAATGCATATCAGAATCACATGTGATTTCTTAATGCACTTCTTATGGAAATTGGTGTTAGTCCCCACTTGGTGAATTGGATAGCACAAGAGATGCAGGAGAGTGTAAACAAAGTGAACTAATGGTGAACAGAGATGGGTTATATCGTTAACCCAGATAAGACCTCTGTGTTATGGTGCTCTCTCAACGATAGGAATATTAAGGCTGACGTCCCAAGTTTCATTATAAATGTGCGGCAATATTAACAGAGACAGTAAACTGAGGTTCCTTGGTATCGTCTTCGACAGAAGCATGTCATTGAGGGATCACGTGGAAGCAACTGTTATGCGATCTAAGAAGGGACTCGGTGCGCTGAAGATCATGACAACAATTGACATGGCGCAATGCATGCTGTTCATTCTCTATCAACACTTAATTCAATAATTGAGTTTGAATTGGGACTGCCCACAAAGAGTCAGCCACAAAAACTAGAGGGCTGCCATAACTCTAGTGTCGCTCGTTGTCCAAGAAAGCATAGCAGATTCACAGAAGCACGAAGAACTCAAGTAACCACTGGCGTCCTTGTTAATCTTACTTTATATATATATATATATATATATATATATATATATATATATATATATATATATATATATATATATATATATATATATATATATATATATATCATTGGCACCTTGGCACCTTGCCGTCTTGACAGACGATAGTTTGTGCTTTAAAATATATATATATAAAATATATAAAATAAAAACAGCTTTAAAATATATATATATCTTTAACAGTCGACAAGGTCACCAGTTCCCAAGTTGCTGGGATGGCAGGTGACTCATTTTGAAATAATGATAATAATATTATATCTTGCCAATGCATACAGTTCACCAGTTTTCAGACTAAGCAATCGTTACAATGGACTGTCATTCTACGGTACTCATAAATGCTGCATAGCTACATCAAGTTCACTTACTGGCATTCTTGGTGGCCGCTGAGCGGTGACATTGAGCTGACCTCCTTTGGCAGACAATTTTCGTGCCGTGTGTTTATCCAGGCTTGACGCAAATGGTCATCGCAGGTTCTTAATATTAAGGCTATGCGCATCTTCTTAAATAACTGCTGAATAATAGGCCATTTTGCAATCTCGTCGCCCCTGCGATAGTTAAGCCCTTTTTTCCACACTTGAGAATATTTAAACACATCTTCACAACGGAGAATCTTTCAAACCGTCCGTCCTTTGTCAACGCACAGACCTGACTGACTGCTAGATGTTTCTATACCGTGAACTACGCTGTTATCATAACGTGATACGCACGTTTCCTGAGTGGTTTCCCTTATTGTTATTCATCATCACTATGTGCCCAAGGTCTGACTTTGCTCGCTTTACTAGAGCGTGTCAGTTAACTGTTGTTACGTAAATCGCTCTCGCTTTTCCTTTACTGCTCTTATACTGTAAACCTTCTAATACTTCGGCTAAATCCAGTAGACCTTATATTTCTACATGGCAGTATTCCCCCCCCCCCCCGCCGCGTTTTTGAAAATGGTGCAACCATTTCATAGTCAATTCGGTTTCTTATTATCATGACATGTTTCAATATTATCAGTTCTTAGTCATTTCATAAATACATTCTATATTCATATATTCCTGCATACATATTCTCTCTTCATAATAATATGATGGTATGGTATTCTGTTAATCACTACACAAAATCAATAGAAAAAAATTATTATTCTTTATGTCGGACACGCGCTTCTATCTTCTACTCTTGTAGACGTCGTGTAGCCACAGCCTATGGGAGGGCTGGGCTAACTATCCTATGAGTTTCATAATGTCCCGTGGCCTCCCAATAGTAGTTCCTCATTTGCCCTATAGACAAGCATCCCCAATCCTACCAAGGCCATTACGCCCGACTGAGGGGACGTGTGTGATTAACAGGTACCATTACCCACTTTATTATTATTGGTATTTGGTATGTGGAATGTCTCTCTGTCATGTATATGACCTTTATATCCGCTATGTTTGCCGACTTATCATTGTAGGTTACCGTTTGACTTATGTTTACCTCATTTGTTTAACTAGTGGGGTTGCTGCATGAGTCGTTGTCGACTTGGGGTTCACTTGTACTGTTTGTTCTTCTTAGAGTGATTCCTTCTTCTTCGTAACTGTGGGTGTTATCTTTTCTTCTTATAGACCCATGTTCGTTCTGTTGTGCAGATGGCCATGGGTGGTTGATCTACTTATCCACGCATTCATGTATGCCAAAGTTTATAATACTTTGATACTCTTTTATCATTAAAGGTGGATGTTACCTCGGAATTATGTTTCTCGTTGCAATATGTTCATTTAAACATTTTTATCCTCACTTAATATCAATGCACTATCTATGATGACATGTCCCCAACTGCAACTTGAGAACACTAAACAATTGGCATGATTTCAGTGTGACATATGTAATGCCATGCTTTACATTAGTATGTATATCCTAAATTTCTCATTCTCTCACTCTTTCATTCCATTAGGAGCTTGTAATTGTACTTGATATTGTTGTCATGTGAAGTAATGTAGTTAACTTTACACTGTGTTGTTATGTGTGGTTTGTTGTTTGGAAGTCCAAGTAATTATATTTTGTAAATTTAAAATAAATTCCTTATGATTATTTGTGAAATTTGTAAATACTTATTAGTATGTTCTTATACTTTACTAACATTCATTCTATGATATTGTGGTGGTAAATAACTGGTATGTTTCTCTTCTTAATGTTGGATGATTATGTGGTGGGATATATCAACTGATTTGTATGATAAATGATTAATATGTATGTTTCTTCATGATCTGATAGTGTAACCATGACCACTGGAATGTTACTTATATGTTCATGATGTGATGGTATGATCATGATTGGTGGAGTATTACACATCTATGTGTACATGATGTGGTGGTATGATCATGATTGCTGGAATGTTAAACCTATATAATTTATGAGTATTTTTAATACTGAATCAAGATGTAATTACTAAATTAATTTTCAATCGATGTTGGTGGTCCCATCTGCTAACATGGTACTGTGAGAATGTAGTGGTTTAGTTTGATAGCTCATCAGCGTTGTCTATATTTGATTGGCTGTTGGCCCAACATTCATGTTCCTCCAGATATATCTGTTGATCTGATGTGGTACTCATATAGTGCAGGTACTCTCTGATTCGTTCTTCACGCATTCTGATAAATCAATATTGTCCATATTGTCAATATTGTCAATATTGGCCTCCAAGTTTTGTCAGAAAGAAATATCACTGTATTTCTGAAGTGATAGCATTAACTTGTTTATGTCTTGTGTTGGCAAATTTTTATTGATTTGGACAGTTTTCCACCTATTATCGTTCCCAACCGTTGGTGTTGGTATCTGTAACCGTCACAGTTTCTTGTTGTTGTTTGTTAATTACCCATAAAGCTGTGCTATTCTGGCTTGTCATTTTGGTGTTGCTGTTGTTCTGTAACTGTCTCTATTAACGTAAGGTTTCAGCATACTTATATGAAAGATTTTGTTTTTGCCTTTCATATTTACCAAGGAATGAACGTCACAAATTTTCGTAACAACTTTAAATGGACCCTGCCATGATATGATGAGACAATCTTTGAGGTCGGATAACAAAAGCCATACCTCGTCTTCTTCTTTCAATACTATTGTCTTTGCTTTTCTGTTATCATACTTCCTGTATTTTTCACCTGCCTTTTGTAATGCCTCTTTCGCGAACTGGCATGCCGTGATGATCTTCTCCCTTAGATGGGTGACCATCTTGTACGCTTCCCGTTTCGGGTAGTCGTGTACTTTATTAGTGAGTAACTCATTGTATAATAACAATGGGCCTCGTGGGTTTGCCCCGTACACGAGTTCGAAAGGGGAGAAGACTGTGCTTGCTTGTGGTACTTTCACGATATGCAAACAGGACAGCTGGTAATAACAGATCCCAGTCTTTGGGACGTTCTGTCGCAACCTTTGCTAGGGTTTAGTACTCCGTTAAAATTGTCATTTCCCCGTTGGTCATTGGGTGATACGGAAAACTGAATGCCAGAGGTATGCCTAGTCTTTTTATGGCGGCTTGGGTAGCCTCAGAAATAAATTGGCTACCCCGGTCAGATAGTATACATGATGGGAAGCCTATTCTGCTAAACAACAACAAAAATGAGTCTACGATGGATCTAGACACGATAGATTTTAAAGGAATTTCTTCGGTCCATCTGACGCACAGGTCTATCATTGTTAACATTAAACCTGTTCCCTCGATCCGTTGTCGTGTTGAGAGGTCCCACAATGTCGACAGCTATCTTCTGGAACGTCGAGATGCGAGATCACTTTCTTGAACTTCTGCCTTATGGTGTTTACCTTTCGGTGTGGTCCTTTGGCGTAGTTCGCATGATCGAACATATCCACCGATATCCTTAGAGTAGCCTGGCCAGTAGAAGTGTGTTAGAATTCTCTGTTTCGTCCTGGCAATCCTCATGTGATCTGCAAATGGGGAGTCGTGAGCTAATTTCAGAACTTCGCTGCGATACTCAGTCGGCAATACTGTTTGTGAGACACGCACTGATCCTTTTCTTTATTATCTGGTAAGGATGTTGTTATCTAAAGTGAATTTCCACTTACCATGTTGTCCTTGTTTGGCTTGTTTGTTAATGTGTTTGAAACATGTTAGTAATGTAAGGTCGTCTTTCTGTTTTGTTGCAAAGTCAGTCGTCATTGTCAATGGGTACTGTGTCTTGTCTGTCGTTATATCCAGTGGTGTGGCCTGGTTTTCTTCTTCTTCTTTCTGTTTTCTTACTTGGCCTCTTGTAACTGCATTGGCTAGTGCATATTTTATTTCCCATTGAATTACTTCTTCATGGGTACAATCTCTCACATGTGGGATGTTCCCAAATCATTAGACCTGCACATGGGTTCGATAGTACTGCTGCGCATACTCTACCTTCAAAGTATGGGGACTTTATTCTGACCCATGCGATCCTATATCCTTTCTAGGGTACCGCCAAATGTTCTACAGGTAACTACTTTTGCCTGTATAGTCTTCCCTATTTACCAGTCTTCGGTCTACCCCAATAATGGATGTGCCTGTGTCCCTCACACATGTTGTTGGCGATATATTCACCCATGCTTGGTGTATTTTCAGGTTGCCGTTCTGGCTGTTAACAGAATTAGCCTCTAGTATTGGTATGCTATGGCCACACGCTAGATTTTTGTCTTCTTGGAAGTCTTTACAAGTGTCACACGGTATGTCATTGGGGAATGTCTCTAACATGGTGGCATTGGTGTCTTTATATTCATCTGCTTCACTGCTAGTGAATATGTATACTGTGTTGGCTTCTTTCTATGCCCTTCTAATCTTACAATCCCTACTAATATTCCGTAACTATTACAGACGAAGCATTTAACACTGTTCTTGTAAGCAGAGTACCTACTAATTTTCTTCGATGTTCAATTCTTAATGTAAATATCATACACTCGGTTCTTATCACACATTTCAAGAAAACCATGTTGTAATTTGCAAAAAGGACACAGCATTAGGTAACCCTTCTTGACCTTTTCTGGTTCTCATTGTGTGTTGCCTCTCGTATAATATGGTCCTCTTTCTCTATATTGTTGACCGTACAGCTGAAATCTACTTGGTCTTCCATTATACCTTTGATTAGACAATCTGGCAGCAGCCCCTATAACTAAATCAGGCTGCTGCCCCTTACGCAATAACATATCTATGAGCATTATAATAAGCATCACCTTTGGCCTGTATTTCTGGCACTGTCGTACACTTGTTCTCAACCAGAAACGTTGACACTGCTTCTGGTCCAGAAGAAATAAATTTATCTCGCAACATGAGGTCGTCATTATTGTATAGCTGGTTTAGCTACACAATAATGTTTATGTTAGTAATGCTCGGTGGTGACAATATACACGCTATGTTGTTTGTGTTTATGCAGTGTTTGTTGTTATTAATGCCCAATTCCACAGCTTGATATCACAATATTAAATTGTGATGTTATCAGATGATATTTGGAACAGGAGGTGTTCTTTGTCTGATGATGATGTTGTTCTACACCTCACTAGTGATGTCGTTTAAGTGACAATTTCCTGCTGTTACAATACATATAACAAATCACAAGACGGGACACACAACAACACCTACAAGAAAGATAACTAAATTTGACGCTGACCAAGGTATATATTTATATCAAAAAGATACACTGAAGACGTATAGCCACAACATGTATGTACTCTATTACAAGACATCATAGGTTCTAATTAGCAGTCCGATCACTAGGGAAAAAAATCTCCACTATTGATCTGGCTGCTAATAGACGGGAACGTACCTTTGTGAGTTAATAATATTCAAGCACAAACGTAGCCCTTCCAACCGCCGTCTAAACTGAGGACGCAAACAAACAATGCATGGAGAAAGTATCAGAATATCAATTTGAACAACCGTACAAAATGTAAACAAACACAGACAGACAATTCAACTGGCCTGATTCAGTGTTCCGATGTCGTATTGATGATTGGTGACTGTCCGCTGTCTTCCACCTGGCGTCAGGGATACTTGCAGGTTGATTGTAGAATGGAATTTAGACTTTTAGAATTTTGTCGTCAACAAAGTTTTATTCACTAAATGTTGATTGGATGGTTCTTTCCCTACTACTAACTTGATAATGGTAAGGCATCATCGTCGACTAATAATAAATGTTCACAATTGACTATTATCTTGATTATTTAATGAGTGTATGGGTTTGTGTTACATGGTGATGCGCCGTCTCCATACATATAGTTGGTATTTTTGGCTGCTATTTGGTGTTTGTAACATTTATTTTCCTTGGGTTAGGACACTAGCGATTCTTCTTCACAATGTAGACGGTCCAAAAATTTCTTTAGTAGTGTAGACGGTACCTGACGGACGCACAACTTGACATTTGACATTGGACAAGACAATACGTGGTCACGGTCTTGGTTGACATTCGTAACGTGTTTACTTGTGTGTTTAGCATCTTCACCGCTCTTAGACAATGTTACTTTGATGGGCGAGTGATATTATCACTGTCTTGAAGATTGCAACTGGCATCGCCAAGAATTTTAAGTTTTGGTTCTCCTGTTTCACAAGCGGCCCACCTCTGCCATACCTCTAGTGTCGCTGGTTGTCCAAGAATGCATAGCAGATTCACAGAAGTATGAAGAACTCAAGTAACCACCGGCGTCCTTGTTAATCTTACTTTATTATATATATATATATATATATATATATATATATATATATATATATATATATATATATATATATATATATATATATATATAATATATATATATATATATATATATATATTAATACTGAAGTATTGGAAAGATCAGGTTGTGTGACAGTTTATTCCATGCTCAGTCTTCGTAGACTTAGATGGATAGGACATCTTAGGAGGATGGATGATGGTAGAATACCAAAGGATATCTTTTTTGGTGAATTACAGATGGGTAAGAGATCTCAGGGTCGGCCTCTACTACGATACAAAGATGTGTGTAAGCGGGACATGATTGATACAGGCATTGATAATGCACATTGGGAGCAAGTCGCCGCTGAACGTGTTGCAGTGGAGGGCAAATATCAGAAATGGAATAAAGTCAAAGGAGAAAATTATTGCAGAAAAGTCACACACCAAGCGTTTGAGACGTAAGATGGTGCATGATGGTGGAAATGACCACGTGTTCACATGCACCCACTGTGAACGGACATTTACAGCGCAAATTGGCCTTATCAGTCACACTCGCTACCGCCATAGTTAAAAGTTATTATGCCTTTTTAGAGCACAAACTATCGTCTGTCAAGACGGCAAGGTGCCAATGAATGATATATTATATATATATATATATATATATAATATATATATATATATATATATATATATATATATATATATATATATATATATCTGTGAACAGTCGACAAGGTCACCAGTTCCCATGTTGCTGGGATGGCATGTGACTCATTTTGAAATAATGATAATAATAATATATCTTGCCACTGTATACAGTACACCAATTTTCAGACTAAGCAATCGTTACAATGGACTGTCATTCTACGGTATTCATAAATGCTGCATAGCTACATCAAATTCACTTACTGGTATTCTTGGTGGCCGCTGAGCGGTGATATTGAGCTGACCTCCTTTGGCCGACAACTTTTCGTGCAGTTTGTTTCACAAGGCTTGACGCAAATGGTCATCGCAGGTTATTAATGTTAAGGCGATGTGCATCTTCTTAAATAACTCTGCTGAATAAGAGGCTATTTTGCAATCTCGTCGACACTGCGACAGTTAAACCCTTTTTTCCACACTTGAGAATATTTAAACACATCTTTACAACGGAGAATCTTTCAAACCGTCGTCATTTGTTGACTCCCTGACCTGACTGACTGCTAGATGTTTCTATCCCGTGAACTACGCTGTTATGATCACGTGATACGCGCGTTTCCTGAGTGGTTTCCCTTAGTGTTATTCATCATCACTATGTGCTCAAGGTCTGACTTCGCTCGCTTTATTAGTGCGTGTCAGTTAACTGTTGTTACGTAAATCGATCTCGCTTTTCCTTTATTGCTCTTATACTGTAAACCTTCTATTAATACTTCGGCTAAATCCTGTAGACCTTACATTGTTACCTGGCAAGGGCATACATACTGAAACTATGCGGGTGATACTTAGATGCACATAGGACACCCCAGTATTGTGTCTTGTAATACATCTGAGTCTTACCCACGATTGCAGACAGGTTCAAGATGATGCAGGCTAAATCATATCACTGATGCTGGCAAAGGTGAAGATTGCACTGAATGGGAGGTGCAAAAATTGACTACGACAATTCGCCACCAGGCGATGTAATCATCTATACCAGTGGTTCTCAACCTTTTTTCGCCCATGCACCCCTTCACTATATGTTCAGAATGCCACCCCCCCCCCCTTCGTATTTCCTCCTATAAATTTCCCCCGCCCCTGCACAGTATACTTTAAAATGGAAGCTAAATTTAATAACACATACCAGAACAAGTCTAGACGTCTACATAAAACGTGATTTGCGGGTCTACTTAAGTTATAAAACAAATTTCAGAAGGGCGAGAAAGTACAGAACCGTAAAGTATGGAGGGAAAAACAATATCAAGTAATCTGTTCTTGTATTAATGCGATCTTGAAATAATCTTTATTATCTCCCCCCCCCCCCCATCCCACAATCCCCCCTGGAAACCCTAAAGGAGGGCCATTAGGTTCCAGGGGGATTGTGGGGGGGGGGGAGGGGGGGGGGTGAATTCCTCACCGGTTGAAAACCAATGATCTATACGAATGGCTCTGTGTTGAGAGTAAAAGAAGTGTCAGTGAGTTCGTGATGAAGATTTGTAGACGGTTTTTGGTGCCGGAGAACCTGTCATATGCTACCACAATATATAGTCTAATAATGGAGATGGAGGAAGTCACAGCGGCAGTTCAACAATGAAACATATATATCATTTGTTGGATTTCTTTTCTACAGGAGATGCTGGTGTGGTGGGAAATGAGCAGACGGACAGAATGGCTGGGTCTGTACTACTTGGTGGGATATTGATGTATGGCAGATGTGGTCGGGCCCTTTGAAATTGTGTGTATAGTGCAGAAGAACAGGTATATCATCACGGGGAAAAAAAAACGCTGCTGGAGGGAATGTCCAGAGAATCTGCACGACACTCAGGACTCCTTGAAAAGGATATGTTCAGGCGGCTACTGGTACGATTAGTATAGGGACTCTTCTCTGGCTGTCGCAGAGAAGGAAGGATCACAAAAAGGAATGTCCCGAGTGATGTGATGTCGGTTCTTGACTGAACTCATATCAACTTATAAATTGCAAGCAACATTTACGTTGAGGGCTGGGAATTACATTTAGCAGAAAAAGAATTACTACAACACAATAAGCAGACGCCGAGGCCATAACTGTAGAAATAGAACAATCACTCCAGAAATGTGTTTTAAATAATAATAAAGCCATAATATACAATATGAAAATAAATTCCCAGAAGGCAAAATAATGGCATAGATAAGACCTCTCAATCACTGCATCACACAATAAAAGAAAATGACATCGGAACAAATTAAACAATGTACGATTACGACGTGATCAAATTGGGGCAAGATGGTTATAAATCTTTTCGTCCGTTAGGACGAATATTGTTTTTTTTTTTTTTAATTCCGACAGGGAAAATGCACCAACACAGGCTCACAGCCGGAAGGTAAGAAGCCTAATCTGTCCAGCACAATGACAATCTCAAGTGGAAGGTACAGCGACAGGTGCTTTACGCAGAACTATAGTGTTGTGTCTGCCGTAACACTACAGTAGGATCTGTTGTGTAAAATACCCAGGCATTGTCGTGTCGTTGTCTCAGTGCTACAGGGCTCAACGAATGAAGCAAACCAGATTTCTGGTACCTTCACTGTTTTGTTTGGTTGCTCAGCCATCAACTTATGACAGTTATGTTTCAGACAACAACACACCAAGATTGTAACAATGAATGGTTTGGACTTGCCACTTGTCATCTTTTACAGGATACCCCTCTTACACTGAGGCTGTCACACAGCAACACCACATCTGTAATAGTTTCCCCTTGAAATAACCATCAGAAGCTCTCAAACAGACGATAGTCACATACCCACAACATGCCTTCCCCCCCCCCTCCCCCCCCCCCCGCCCTCCCCGAGACCTCCTAAGCCAGACCCTGACGAGAGCATTTACTCGAACTTGCCCGGCACACGGACCTCGGCTCCAGAATTTCGAGGCAGCGTACATGTGGATGTACCCCCCGTAAGACACTCCACCCCAGAAAGTAGCTCGATATACGGGAACTTGAGTGGCACTTACCGGCCGATGAAAACGCATACGACGCTATAGTCACTCCTTCAACTTCTCCAAGCTCTAGACAAAAGTGGTGATGAACAATGTGTCTGCAGTGAACATTTACGCCCAGGTCAACAATCAATTCTAGGTCACTCAACTCTAGAAGATAAAAGATCCGGTCCTATCCTATGATGTTTTTTTTTTCCCTTGACGGTCAGAAAGTGTTTGGGCTAGACGATAATTTTCATGCCTTTGTCAAATACAAGGGTCTGGCAATGATTATGTTTTAGATCCACTCGACTCCCAAGCTGACTCACCCAAAGCCAATTTAAAAAATGCTGCGAGACATCAAGACAGCGATCAATTTGCGGCAGTGGACTGCCAGCAATATTCTGATCTATGTAAGAGCCTGGTTATATAAATCCTGCCAATGTTCAGAATCTACTCCTTGGGGAAAGTCCTGAGCGCCATCCGAGAGACGAGCATGTTCGATGGCAAGTCCTTGATATAACATCTGGACATTCTGAATGAAATTCTGGTTACAACTTCCAAGCGAACCTACAATGCACCCAAGCTGTCGGTTACAAAATCTAAATGCACTTTAGCTAGAATATTTGGCTTTAACAACACAAAGCTAATTTATAAATTCTACCTCGTCTATTGACATACGGTAGAAGACATATGTGTTGTTCTGGTTGTGTCAGAGTGTGATCTGGTCACTGCTGTGCCGTCAGCTGTTGTACTGCAGAGCTCAACGTATGTAGTTAACCAGATTACTGATGTCATCACTGCTTTGTTTGGTGCTTAACTATCTACAGGCGAGAGTTATGTTTCCATTGTGTAGTGACTTTAGCTATGTACAATTTGATATATATTGTTCGTCATTGGTTGTGTTCCCTGTATACATGTATCTATTGTGGCGCTTGAACCTTTTGCCCCCGGGTAGATTTGGCCCGTTAGCTATTACAGCGGCCAGTCTAGGAGATAGAAAACTCTGAATATAAACCACCAAGTTTAAGGTTGACCGACGTGCCGAGGACTGAAAGACCACGGGTGAGTTGGTCGTGAACGTGGAACGTCTGGTATGTGGGCGGGGCGGCGCCAGGCGTATGGACTCCTTAGGGACATCCCTTGCCCCTTCCCTAGTAAGAAGGCAATGCTATGGCGACCAGTTATTTCCTGCAATATCCAAACTTTGTTTATGGATTTAATTAAACACATGAATCGTCGCCGGAGCTACGGAGTACGTGCTCTGCGCTTGACACATCTTTAAGAGGCTAGCGAAGAGATAGTGAGGAGGAGAAGGCGAGGAAATGGTGTGAGAAGAAGACATAGAAATAGGCGCCAGAAGAACAAGACGAAAAGTGGAGAGACTAGGGTTCAACCATGTAAGAGTGGGATACTGGAACTGTCGTAGTGCCAGGCAGAGAGGTCCTGTATTGGAGAGGCTAATATATGATTTTGATGTCCTCATGCTCCAGGAGTTAAATGCAGACAAATACGATTGCCCTGGTACGTCAGTTATATAAACCCCACTGAGCAGAAGAGGCATGGGCAAGGTCTGCTGGTGAAGAAAGGAGTGAAGCATGTGGTACTTGACTTGAGCCAGTGGAGTCACAGTGCAAGAGAGGTACAGTGTATACAAATGGAGATTGGTGGCTTGAGTTGGAACATAATAAATGTATATGCCACAGTGGACTGTTTTGTCAGAAAGGAACATTGGGACTGGCTTAAGGAATTGGAGGAATTACCAGGTGATAGGCTACTCATATGTGGAGACTTCAATGCGAGGAACAGAGATTGGGACAGTAGTGGAGAAAACCGACAAGGAATTGCCCTTGCGGATGCCAAGGTGGACTCCGATGTGGTCTGCATAAATGATGGTAGGCCGACTAGAATGGCAACAAGACCTGGCGATGCAGACACTGCTATTGACTTGGCACTTGTCTCCCAGTCATCAGTCCTTGATGTATAGTGGACTGTTTTGATTTACCATGGGAGTGATCACATGCCATGCTCAGTCCTGATCTATAAATCCAAGAAAGTTAAGGCTGGGAGAGTGTGCAAGACCTTCCGGTATGCGTGGACCGACAGCCTTCTTAGACGCCTCAGATAGAGGCATGCAACAGGACTGTTAAAACTCCTTTTTTTGCAGCCCCCATGGTGGACCCCAGACGTAGACAATGCTTGGAAAGCAAAGAGAGCTGCAGTGAAGCAGCTAGGGAAAGTGCGACAGACACCCCGAAGCTCACGAGAGGAAGTGGACACAGCGGAAAATGTCAAGACAGACAAGGTGGTGGCTTTCAAGCGCTGTGCTGCAAAGGCCAAGAAAGTAAAATGGGAATGTTTTATGAAGGAGATTGGGGGTGATAAAAACACTGCGAAAATTCTGGAAACTGCACAGACACATGCAAAGAAAAGATCGGCCTATGACAGTGGGAACAATTTATAGAGAAGATGGCGTGCGCGTGACAACAGACAAAGAGAAAGGGGAGGCGTTTCTCCAGAGATTTTTAGAGCAGACCAATCATAATGATGCGGATGCCAGGGATGCAGTTAGAGAGGAGTTATCTGGCACAATGGAGAATATGTATTTCAAGATATCATACGGGTTGAAGATGTTAAACATATTTTGAAAAAGGCTAAAGACACGATACCAGGACCCATTGGTATTAGGTATGGTCACATGAAGGGTTGAGCGATGTAGACCTGAAGGGGATTACCGACTGCTTTAACGAGAGCATTAGGACAGCATCAGTACCGCAGGATTGGATACATAGTTGTCTCATCCCTCTCCCAAATCCATTCAAGGATCATTTAAAGCTTAGCGGCTTTAGGATCATCACCCTTCAAAATACATTTGGGAAGGTTTTAGAGAAGATAATTGATTGATTGATTGACTGATTCAGGAATCGGCATCACAGCACTCGGTGTATTCCCTTAAGCGCTCCGTCCCCATCCTCAGCAGATAGTCGCTGTCAAGCTGCAAGAGTTTTTTGGAAAGGGGGAAGCTTCTTCCAAGAGGCCCGGTGAGCTACAGGCCAGGAAAAGATACCTGGTCAAATGCAGCCACTTTTGCATTTAAGAGATGTTCCAGAGTAGACAGGAAACGATGGCAGCAGCGCTTGATCTCGAGGATGCGTACAACAGAGTTCGTTATAATACTTTGATGACCCCACTGATGGAGAAGGGGGTAAATCCCTGGTTGGTGAACTGGATAACAGCCGTCGTGCATTCTCGTCGGGTTGCTCTCCGTCTGGGTGCATGGACCTCAGAGCCACATATTTTAACCCCTGGAATGCAACAGGGATCTGCAATCTAATCGGTGAGTAGTTAAGTTGGGCGCACGTCCACGTACTTTTGCATCCAATATGGCGGCTGATAGTTTTATGAAGGTGTTTTTGCCGAGTGGGGGAAAATGGATGCGGAAGTTTGGGTGAAATTTTTTTGGCGGGTTTCTGTAAAAGTAATTATGGCTGCCTGGTCTATTTATTTGGTGGGAACGGGGTCTATGAAAATCTGTGGGTTGTTTCTGTGAAAGTAATTAAGGTATGGAGGGTGTAAAAGTATTCGTGTCTATGAATCTTTGGTTGGTGGGATGTCTGTGAAAGTAATTAAGGTAGTGTGAGTACGGATGAGGTCTGAAGGGGTGGTTGAAGGGAAAGTTATATATTGTGGTTGGACGTAGTTACGTAGGGTATCTGATCTGTTATACAACTATGCGTGGTGAGTGTAGTGATGTATAAACTGCCAAGGGTGTGACGGGTCGTCTTTATACTCGACGAAGCATGGGTAGAGGTGTAGATGGTTACTGAACAACAGTAAAGAGGGTCGTAGGAGTCTGACACAATGGAACAGAGAGACAAAATTAAAAACAAAAAAGTAACATTTTCAAGTGATTTTTATTGGTATACAACATCAAACTACATTTAAAAATTGTTTACGACCCAAAGGGGATCAGAGGGAGCTGCTTATTGTAGAAAGATGCCTGGTCCTGTATGAAATCTTATAAAGTTGTAATGGATATGGTGTCATTTAGTGGTAAGGGGTGGGTACCAGGTATTAGTGTTCAAGTAGGAGTGGTCGATATAGAGGTGGTCATAAATGTAATGGGTATTGATAAGAGGTGTTATGTAGAGGGTCACTATCATCTGAACAAAAGTAAAGAGGGTTGATTATCATTAGTTGATAAGAGGTGTTATGTAGAGGGTCAGTATCATCTGACAAAGTAAAGATGGTCGTAGGAGTCTGGGGGCTCGAACCAGTGTTAGACTATTGGTGAGGATCAAGAAGTGGTCGCGTTTTGTGAGTGTCGGACTCGAACCGGTGGTAGACTATTGGTGATGATCAAGAGGTTGTCTCGTTTTGTGAGTCTGGGAGTCGATCAGATGTTAGACCAACAACTATTGGTTATGATCAAAGGGTGGTCACACACTGGTCAACCAGTGGTCAAGCAGTGGTCAAGTGGGTCAAATGAGGAAATGTTAGGGAAAAGTGGTTGTAATGATATGGTGGTGATTAAAGGGTGGTAAATTAGTGGGCAAGCAGTGGTCAAGATTTGGTCAAGTGGTCAAGTGAGGAAATGTTAGGGAAAAGTGGTTGTAATGATATGCTGATGATTAAAGGGTGGTAAATTAGTGGTCAAGCAGTGGTCATGTGGTGGTCAAGTGAGGAAAATTTTAGGGGAAAGTGATTGTAATGATATGGTGATGCTTAAAGGGTGGTAAAGTAGTGGTCAAAAAGTGGTCAAGCAGTGGTCAAGTGGTCAACTGAAGAAATTTTAGCGGAAAGTATGAGTAGCGACATGGTGATGCTTAAAGGGTGGTAAATTAGTGGTCAAGTAATGTCAAGCAGTGGTCAAGTAGTGGTCAAGTGGTCGAGTGACCACTTAAAATGTAGAGGACGATGTGCCTAAGATTAGTCGTAGTGATTAAATTGTAGGACGATACGTATAGGCAAGAGTGGGGGTAAGTAGTGAGGATCACTAAGTGTGATAATAGTACTACATATAGTAAAACTGTGGTACAGTAGCACGTCAACACTAACATATACAAAGACGGTCACACAAAACACATACAACACAAGACAAACACACACAGCCATAAACAACCTCAAGTACAACACAAGACACAAAAGCAAACAAGACAAACACACGTCAAACACAGACACAACCATCTCATACATTAACTGCAAACACAACCACGTACAGACACAACTGGCACGTACACACAGACATCAACTACACAAATACATACACGTACAAACTACAAAGACAACCATACACAGACAACCCATACCATTACTACTGTCACATCAACAGATATACACATGTGCAGAGACAGCACAGACACACTCGTACCATTACTACTGTCATCACAACTATACACAAGTGCAGGCACACTCACCCATAATCAATTACACAAATACACACCTACAAATCAAAAACACACAAAGACACAGACACACTTGTACATACGGACATGAACACTGACAAGTACGCATACCCATCTCCTACCATTACTACTGTCATCACAACTATACACAACCACGTGCAGACACATCTACACGTACACACAGACATCAACTACACAAATACACACCCAAAGACAGACACGCGTACAACAACAAAGACAGACACAAGAACACAAGTACAACCAGACATCAACTACACCCATACACACTTGATACAGTTGTACATACAGACCTACAAGCGTACAGACAAAGAAGCAAACAGACAAACACAACCATACACAACCATCTCCTACCATTACTAGTGTCAACATCAGTTATACACAAGTACAGACACTCACCCATCGCAAATACACAAGTATAGCCTCTTCCTGGCCCCACAAGAATATTACAAACTACACAAACCACATACCCCTTTGTGGTAAAGAACGCGGATGTCCGAGACAGCCCCTACGTCATCAGCGCCATATGCAAAAGTCATTAAGTGGTAGCGTGAGTCATCGGTTTGTGGGGAAGCAGGGGGCGGGTGGCCTGAGAAAAAGCCTGTCTTCAAAAACTCTCACGTCAGCTATGTAGGGTCGTGTGCAGAACCAGTGTATAAAATAGACGGCGTCTCCTCACTCGCTCTACACCAATTCGTGGTACACCAGTTCACGTGCTGACTTGGCTAGCTACAGAGTTATTTGTGGTTCAGGCTTGTGTGAGCATTGTTCGTGTCGTCGGCAGATATTGTTCACGTGCTGACTTGGCTAGCTACAGCGGTGAAACAGGTTGGTGTGAGCGTTATTCGTTTCGTCGGCAGCTGATAAAACAGTGAAACATATATTGTATACACCAGAACATTTTTTGCGGTTGTAAGAAAGAAAAAAGTGAAAGTGTGACTTATGACCAGTTTTTCAATATGACCACCAGATCTACTTTCACGTGTTCAGTGTGCGACAAAGCCTATTGTTATAAGTATAACCTTAATCGTCACATTCGGACCATTCACGGTACGAAACCACACTTATGTCATATCTGTGGACAACTTTTCAACAGAAAAGGCAATCTACAAAGACACATACGAACACAGCATCACCCACCTATGAATACATCAAACACTACAACACCAGCGAGGACAGCAACCACCTGTATATTTACACCATCCTCGTAGTGTAAGTCAAGTACCAGACTACCACCACTGTATCTTCAATGATAACCTTACCCGCCATAATGGGAACATTTCACAATGATTATCCCTGTCAGATACGTGACAATCTATATAATTCGAACCTACAACGTTACTTACATCACCAGATACCACGAGAAAGGACGACACCCTTAGACACCCTGGCAACAAGTCCACTCATAGTAGCAGAGGATATCCAACCAAATGATAGAGACAGCTTGGCAGCCCTTAAGGCGTACTGCAAGGACCTCTCGATTATGCTACCCAATCAAGTGGTAGTATTAGAAAAAAGTGTCGCCCACCGCTACCGGGTGGTTTTGGTATGATAAAAAGAATTATTCAGATATCTCAAGTGTGATGACTTCGACAACACAGTGTTGTTTAGTCACCATCAGACCCCGGAAGAACGAAGATCACTAATCAGACTTTTTGGGTTTTTCACTAACTATGTATGTCATTGATTTTTTTTTCTTATGATATTCACTAAACTATTTTGATGAATATGTATATCATTGATTCTTCTTACGATATATCACTAAAACTATTTTGATGAATATGTATGTCATTGATTTTTTTCTTATGATATATCACTAAACTATTTTGATGAATATGTATGTCATTGATTTTTTCTTACGATATATCACTAACTGTTTTGATAAATATGTTGTGAACACACATATTTTGGTGATAAAATATTGAAATCAAGATTTATGTTTTGTTGATTTTCTTTAGTGGTTTGTGTTCATGACGTTGTCTTTTTTCTTGATGGAACAGAGCTTACATTAGCAGACATGAACAAAGTTGGGGGAAAAGTTATGGCAAATACAGAACAGTCAAATGTATGAAAAATAGGAGTTAACCAAATGTGAAAAGGCCAAAATACGAAATGTCTCGGCCAAATTTATGAAAAATGTGTTTGCCAAATGGGGAAAAAGGTCGGCCAAATACAGAAATAGTGCAACCAAACTTATAAAAATTAGGAAAATTTGGTAACCTAATGAGAAAAATATTGACCAAGTAAAGAAAAATTTATACCAAACTTACAAAAAATTAGGAAAATGTGTTAACCTAATGAGAAAGATATATTGGCCAACTAAGAAATCATGTTAACCAAATACGAAAAAGTATCGGTCAAACTTATAGATGTCTCGTTTAAACTTATAACATGTATGAAAATTTATTAGGCAAATTGACAAAACTGTTGACTAAACTTATAAATATCTGGTCCAAACTTATGAAAAGTAGGAAACTTTATTAACCAAAGGTGAAAAATATTGTCCAAGTAAAGACATGTTTCAACCAAATTTAAAAATATATCATCCAATCTTATAAAAAGTAGAAACATTTGTTAGCCAAATGGGAAAAATGTTGGCCAAATACAGAAATAGCTCGACCAAACTTATAAAACAATTAGGAAAAAAATATTAGCCAACACAACTAAAATGTTGACCAAAGTTATAAATTTCACATCCAAACTTATGAAAAGTAGGAAACTTTGTTAACCAAATGTGAAAATATATTGACCAAGTACAGATATATTTCAATCAAACTTATAAACTTGTCGTCCAAAGTGATAATAACTAGGAAAACCGGTCAGCCAAACTAAGAAATAGCTATGGAAAAGTAAGAACTATGTCGACCAAACTAGGACAAATGTGTTACCAAAATTTAAAAAAAATTGTAACTTCTGTAGTTATGTCAAGCGTGTCTTGAACTTTTAGCTGAAAAGACATTTCACAATACATAACTATCAACGTCACCACTTTCCTTGTTTTACATTACCGAAGGCCTTCGCCGTATCTGGTACAGAAACCCTTATACATCACTCATCTCTCCACACTCTTGGTTTCTTTCTAATACAAAGTGGTCACATCACCAAGAACTTCAAACCTCCATTGTACACGTGCTCCATTGAAACACCCATGACAGTTAACAACATGTATGGCCATGTAATCTGTGACTCCATCGGGGATAGTTCATCCGAGTATTCGTCACCAAAGATCCATTTCCCATGGCTGACATCTTCAACTTGCTATACCACATCTTATTCTAACATACACTTTACATGAAATTTCCCAAATTTGGGATCTATTAAAGAATACGTAATGAGATACACAAAGGCACCAAGTACATATCAGACAAAACAACTCACAAACCAGACTTAGAACTAATACCATATCAGATCCCAGCCAACAAAAGCAACTAGAATACAAACATATAATAAGGAAACACATGACACACAGAGCTTACATCACCAGACAAATCACCTGGACTCAAAACAATTTTGCTTCTTGTACTGTAGAATTCTACCAACACTTCTTTCCTATCACCAAAACTAAACATCTACCACACAATCACTGGGCATTTGTCCAACATAATACTCATACCCTCGCCAACGACATTAAGGAAACCACTAGTTTATTTCTGGTTATAACTGTTTTTAATAAGGCAGAGAGATATACATGCTAATTAGACTACAGCTGCCTTCTTCACTGCTGTCCTTTGTTCGATGACTTTTCTTCTGTGGTTGTCCTCAAGACTGGGTTCAAAATGTTTTCCAAGTCTAGTATACGGCTTTCAAAATTCTCACGTTCTCTGATTACATGATGCCAGTTACCATTGCGTTCTTCGTTGCCAACAGTATGGACTGTCAAGAAGTGAGGCTCTGGTGCAAAATTAACCTGTGGAGGTAAATAAAACACATTGAAACTTACAAGAATGCAATACCTACTACTTCAGTAAAGAAAAAACAGTAAAAAATATTCACAATGAGAAGTGGTAAAATCCACCAAAAAAACAGACTGTCGACATTCTTTTGGTCACGCCTTGAGAAAGGGTAAAGGTATAGTCACTGATGGTTTGTGGTATAGAGAGATGTACATAGAAAACATGTATAGCACCTAGGTCTTCGGTATTGGTTATGTTTACAAAAATACACATGTGAATTATGATCATTACTACCCATACACACCTTATTCGTTGAAGAGGAACACCTTCGGACACCGTCAGTATGATATTTTTCGTTCCACATCACATTAATTTTCTTGAGAGACTCTGGGGCATGACTACTAGCCAAAAGGTCAATATCTTCATCTGAAGACGAATCATCACCCCAAGCAAAGGTTGTCTCTGGTACATCTAAAGCTGGCTGGGTGCCACGAGTAGGTTTCTGGCAGAACAAAATGTCTAATGATAAAGCTGGTGTGAAGAAGCCAGAATCATCCTCCTTCAAAACACTGTCATCTTCACAATAATCCTCATCTTCTGACCACGATGTCCGTCTATCAATTAAAGCTGTCATTGTAGCTGATGAATGGAAGGTGAAAAAGTTTTAAACAAGTAGGTTAAAACGTTTTTAAATCAAGTGTCAACGTTAGGATTACAATGTGATACTATAGAAGAATCTCTGATCGCAGACCCATACTACAGATACGACAGTGTGAGTGTTGCTTCCAGGAGTAACAATTATGGACTGGTGTAATGGTTTTCAGGCCAGTAACAACTGACAAGAGGGCGTTTTTGTGAAACATGGGGAATTCGACACCGGTGATATGTTAGTAGTATGGGATTTAAATCCAATGTCTGACAATGTGTAAGTATGCGTTTCCTTAATGTCGTTGGCGAGGGTATGAGTATTATGTTGGATAAATGCCCAGTGGTTGTGTGGTAGCTGTTTAGTTTTGGTGATAGGAAAGAAGTGTTGGTAGAATTCTACAGTACAAGAAGCAAAATTTGTTTGAGTCCAGGTGATTTGTCTGGTGATGTAAGCTCTGTGTGTCATGTGTTTCCTTATTATATGTTTGTGTTCTAGTTGCTTTTGTTGGCTGGGATCTGATATGGTATTAGTTCTAAGTCTGGTTTGTGAGTTGTTTTGTCTGATATGTACTTGGTGTCTTTGTGTATCTCATTACGTATTCTTTAATAGATCCCAAATTTTGGGAAAGTTCATGTAAAGTGTATGTTAGAATAAGATGTGGTATAGCAAGTTGAAGATGTCAGACATGGGAAATGGATCTTTGGTGACGAATACTCGGATGAACTATCCCCGATGGAGTCACAGATTACATGGCCATACATGTTGTTAACTGTCATGGGTGTTTCAATGGAGCACGTGTACAATGGAGGTTTGAAGTTCTTGGTGATGTGACCACTTTGTATTAGAAAGAAACCAAGAGTGTGGAGAGATGAAGTGATGTATAAGGGTTTCTGTACCAGATACGGCGAAGAGCCTTCGGTAATGTAAAATCAGGGAAAGTGGTGACGTTGATAGTTATGTATTGTGAAATGTCCTTTTCAGCTAAAAGTTCAAGACACGCTTGACATAACTACAGAAATTACATTTTTTTTTAAATTTTGGTAACACATTTGTCCTAGTTTGGTCGACATAGTTCTTACTTTTCCATAGCTATTTCTTAGTTTGGCTGACCGGTTTTCCTAGTTTTTATCACTTTGGACGACAAGTTTATAAGTTTGATTGAAATATATCTGTACTTGGTCAATATATTTTCACATTTGGTTAACAAAGTTTCCTACTTTTCATAAGTTTGGATGTGATATTTATAACTTTGGTCAACATTTTAGTTGTGTTGGCTAATATTTTTTTCCTAGTTTTTTTTTTATAAGTTTGGTCGAGCTATTTCTGTATTTGGCCAACATTTTTCCCATTTGGCTAACAAATTTTTTCTACTTTTTATAAGATTGGATGATATATTTATAAGTTTGGTTGAAACATGTCTTTACTTGGACAATATTTTTCACCTTTGGTTAATAAAGTTTCCTACTTTTCATAAGTTTGGACCAGATATTTATAAGTTTAGTCAACAGTTTTGTCAATTTGCCTAATAAATTTTCATACATGTTATAAGTTTAAACGAGACATCTATAAGTTTGACCGATACTTTTTCGTATTTGGTTAACATGATTTCTTAGTTGGCCAATATATCTTTCTCATTAGGTTAACACATTTTCCTAATTTTTGTAAGTTTGGTGTAAATTTTTCTTTACTTGGTCAATATTTTTCTCATTAGGTTACCAAATTTTCCTAATTTTTATAAGTTTGGTTGCACTATTTCTGTATTTGGCCGACCTTTTCTCCATTTGGCAAACACATTTTTCATAAATTTGGCCGAGACATTTCGTATTTTGGCCTTTTCACATTTGGTTAACTCCTATTTTTCATACATTTGACTGTTCTGTATTTGCCATAACTTTCCCCCCAACTTTGTTCATGTCTGCTAATGTAAGCTCTGCTCCATCAAGAAAAAAGACAACGTCATGAACACAAACCACTAAAGAAAATCAACAAAACATAAATCTTGATTTCAATATTTTATCACCAAAATATGTGTGTTATTCATCAAAACACTTTAGTGATATATCGTAAGAAAAAATCTATGACATACATATTCATCAGAATAGTTTAGTGAAATATCGTAAGAAGAATCAATGACATACATATTCATCAAAATAGTTTAGTGATATATCATAAGAAAACAAAATCAATGACATACATAGTTAGTGAAAAACCAAAAAGTTCTGATTTAGTGATCTTCATTCTTCTGGGCTCTGATGGTTGACTAAAACAACACTGTTGTTGTCGAAGCCATCACACATGAGATATCTGAATACTTCTTTTTATCATACCAAAACCACCCGGTAGCGGTGGTCGACACTTTTTTCTAATACTACCACTTGATTGGGTAGCATAATCGAGAGGTCCTTGCAGTACGCCTTAAGGGCTGCCAAGCTGTCTCTATCATTTGGTTGGATATCCTCTGCTACTATGAGTGGACGTGTTGCCAGGGTGTCTAAGGGTGTCGTCCTTTCTTGTGGTATCTTGTGATGTAAGTAACGTTGTAGGTTCGAATTGTATAGATTGTCTGTTATCTGACAGAGATAATCATTGTGAATGTTCCCATTATGGCGGGTAAGGTTATCATTGAAGATACAGTGGTGGTAGTCTGGTACTTGACTTACACTACGAGGATGGTGTAAATATACAGGTGGTGGTGTCCTCGCTGGTGTTGTAGTGTTTGATGTATTCATAGGTGGGTGATGCTGTGTTCGTATGTGTCTTTGTAGATTGCCTTTTCTGTTGAAACGTTGTCCACAGATATGACATAAGTGTGGTTTCGTACCGTAAATGTGGTGATTAAGGTTATCACAATAGGCTTTGTCGCACACTGAACACGTGAAAGTAGATCTGGTGGCCATATTGATAAACTGGTCATAAGTCACACTTTCACTTTGTTTTCTTTCTTACAACCGCAAAAAATGTTCTGGTGTATACAATATATGTTTCACTGTTTTATCAGATGCCGACGAAACGAATAAGGCTCACACCAAGTTTCACTGCTGTAGCTAGCCAAGTCAGTACGTGAACAATATCTGCTTACTACACGAACAATGCTCACACCAAGTTTCACTGCTGTAGCTAGCCAAGTCAGCACGTGAACTGGTGTACCAGGAACAGGTGTAGACCGACTGAGGAGCCGCCGTCTATTTTATACCCTGGTTATGCACACGACCCTACATAGCTGACGTGGCAGTTAGACAAGCTATTCTCACGCCACCCGCCTGCTTCCCTACACACCGATGACTCATACTACCACTTAATGACTTTTGCATATGGCGCTGATGACGTAGGGGCTGTCTCGGACATCCGCGTTCTTTACCAGAAAGGGGTATGTGGTTTGTGATATTCTTATGGGGCCACGTTTTGTATATGTTATTTGTTTATGGGTGGTGTGTCTGTACTTGTGTATAGCTGATGTTGACATTAGTAATGGTAGGAGATGGTTGTGTATGGTTGTGTTTGTCTGTTTGCTTCTTTGTCTGTACGCTTGTAGGTCTGTATGTACAACTGTATCAAGTGTGTATGGGTGTAGTTGATGTCTGGTTGTACTTGTGTTCTTGTGTCTGTCTTTGTTGTTGTACGTGTGTCTGTCTTTGGGTGTGTATTTGTGTAGTTGATGTCTGTGTGTACGTGTAGATGTGTCTGTACTTGGTTGTGTATAGTTGTGATGACAGCAGTAATGGTAGGAGATGAGTATGCGTACTTGTCAGTGTTCATGTCCGTATATACAAGTGTGTCTGTGTCTTTGTGTGTTTTTGATTGTAGGTGTGTATTTGTGTAATTGATTGTGGGTGAGTGTGTCTGTACGTGGTTGTGTATAGTTGTGATGACAGTAGTAATGGTAGGAGTGTGTCTGTGCTGTCTCTGCACATGTGTATATCTGTTGATGTGACAGTAGTAATGGTATGGGTTGTCTGTGTATGGTTGTCTTTGAGTTTGTACGTGTGTGTATTTGTGTAGTTGATGTCTGTGTGTACGTGCAGTTGTGTCTGTGTGTGGTTGTCTTTGTGTTTGTATGTGTGTTTGTGTGACCGTCTTTGTGTATTTGTTTATGGGTGAGTGTGTCTGTACTTGTGTATAGCTGATTTTGTTAGTACTATTATCACTACTAGTGATTCCTTCTCACTTTACCCACCACCATAGCACTATACGTACTTTCCCCTACAATTTAAGTGGTCACTCGACTACTTGACCACTGCTTGACCACTGCTTGACCACGTCATCGATCACTTTAACCACTACCATAATCTTAGGCACATCGTCCTCTACAATTTAAGTGGTCACTCGACCACTTGACCACTACTTGACCACTGCTTGACCACTACTTGACCACTAATTTACCACCCTTTAAGCATCACCATCGTCGCTACACCTACTTTCCGCTAAAATTTCTTCAGTTGACCACTTGACCACTGCTTGACCACTGTTTGACCACTAATTTACCACCCTTTAAGCATCACCATATCATTACAATCACTTTTCCCTAAAATTTTCCTCACTTGACCACCACTTGACCACTGCTTGACCACTAATTTACCACCCTTTAATCATCACCATAGCATTACAACTACTTTTCCCTAACATTTCCTTATTGACCCACTTGACCACTGCTTGACCACTGCTTGACCACTAATTTACCATCCTTTACAACCTCTTTTCCCTAACATTTCCTCATTTGACCCACTTGACCACTGCTTGATCATTGCTTGACCAGTGTGTGACCACCCTTTGATCATAACCAATAGTTGTTGGTCTAACATCTGATCGACTCCCAGACTCACAAAACGCGACCACCTCTTGATCATCACCAAAAGTCTACAACCGGTTCGAGTCCGACACTCACAAAACGCGACCACTTCTTGATCCTCACCAATAGTCTAACACTGGTTCGAGCCCCCAGACTCCTACGACCATCTTTACTTTGTCAGATGATAGTGACCCTCTACATAACACCTCTTATCAATACCCATTACATTTATGACCACCCCTATATCGACCACTCCTACTTGACCACTAATACCTGGTACCCACCCCTTACCACCAAATGACACCATATCCATTACAACTTTATAAGATTTCATACAGGACCAGGCATCTTTCTACAATAAGCAGCTCCCTCTGATCCCCTTTGGGTCGTAAACGAACCCGTTTTTAAATGTAGTTTGATGTTGTATACCAATAAAAATCACTTGAAAATGTTACTTTTTTGTTTTTAATTTTGTCTCTCTGTTCCATTGTGTCAGACTCCTACGACCCTCTTTACTGTTGTTCAGTAACCATCTACACCTCTACCCATGCTTCGTCGAGTATAAAGACGACCCGTCACACCCTTGGCAGTTTAAACATCACTACACTCACCACACATAGTTGTATAACAGATCATATACCCTACGTAACCACGTCCAACCAAAATATATAACTTACAGTTTCCCCACCCCCTTCAACCCTTAATCCGTGCTCACACTACCTTAATTACTTTCACAGAAACAACCCACCAACCAAAATATACCCCTGTTCCAGACAAATTCCCACCAAAAAATAGACCAGGCAGCCATAATTACTTTTACAGAAACCCGCCAAAAATATTTCACCCAAAAATCCGCATCCATTTTCCCCCACTCGGCAAATAAACCTTCATAAAACTATCAGCCGCCATATTGGATGTAAAAGTACGTGGACGTGCGCCCAACTTAACTACTTCGGCGCTCTTTAACGTGTATACGAGCAAGATTGCAAACCTAGAAGCACCAGGGGTTGGAAGGATTCTAACATTTGCAGATGAAATTCTTGCATATAGGCAGGGGAGAGATAGGGAGCAAACAGCCCAGGAGCTACAGGCGACAGTAGACAAAGTGATTGACTGTTTCACTGAAATGAGTCCTGTCATCCACAAGGAAAAGGCAGCTGTTTTGTGGTGCTCTCTGGACAACAGGATTGTGAGAACTGATGTCCCAAGACTCACGATAGATGGTAGAAGCGTCAACAGAGAGAACAAACTAAAGTATCTGGGAATCACATTTGACAGCAGCCTCACCTTCAAGGACCATGTGGAGTCGGTTGTGGCAAGATCTCAAAAGGGATTCAATGCACTTAAAACTATGGCTGCAATGGACACAGAGCAGAGAATGCTTTTCACACCATACCAGCACTTGATTCTCTCAGTGATTGATTATGGACTAGGACTGCTCACTGCCTCAAAGTGTCAATTGATGAAATTAGAGCGCATACAGAACGAAGCTATGCGGGTCATTCTGGGATGCACCAGAGACACCCCAGTAGTGTGTATGCGATACATCCTTGGTTTGCCGACTGTTGCTGGTAGGCTCAAGGTGATGCAGGCGAAGGCATACCTCAGAGTAGTTGCTGACAGAGATAACCCGTTGCACGAGGCGCTGGACGTAGTTAAGGGTCAGCGACTTATAAGAGGGAAATCATGGATGGCTCAGGCGGAGGATACGATCAGACAGGTGTGCATCTTGGAGAACATTAGGCGAGGAGAGGAGTAGGTCAGAGTGCCAGCGGAGCAGTCAGATTTGTGCAAAGTTATAATAACATTGAGCCGGGAGTACAGGGAGTGGCCAGCAGGGGCCACGGAAGTGGAAATCCAGCAACTAATTCAGGATAATGCTCGCCAGGGTGATGTGATTATATACACAGATGGTTCGGTGTTGAGAGGCAGGAGAAGTGCCTGGGGGTTCTTAGCAAAAGCTAATGGTCGCCGTTTGGTGCAGGAGAGCCTGGTATATGATATCACAACATCAAGCTTAAGAATGGAGGTGGAGGCGGTCAGTGCAGCTTTCCGCTGGATGGAGAATAACACACACACACACACACACACACACACACACACACACACACACACACACCACACACACACACACCATCATTGTAACAGACTCAGAAAGCATGTTGAGTACGGTGAGGACAAGCAATCTTCGTGCAGAGTGGCTTGCTTCGCTTCGGAAGTCACGGGTGACAAGCATTGTCTGGATCTTTTCTCCGGGGCATGCTGGTGTGCTGGGGAATGAACAGGCGGACAGATTGGCTGCCTCTGCAAAACTTGGTGGAGTATTGATGCATGATAAGGAAGACGTGGTTGCGGCCTTGTGGGAGCACGTGTACACTCTCGGAGGAGTAAATGGATCACCATAGTCTGGCCAGAATGTGACAGCGAGGGATGACGAGGGTATATGGCCGACGACCGACGCTCAGAGGAAAGGCGAGACGAACATATAATCATATTGCTACTGGTACTATTAGTGTTGGAACTCTTCGCTGGCTGCTGAGGATGGGGACGGGGAGCTTATGTGAATGCCCCGAATGCTGTGATGTCGGTTCTTAAATCAATCCATCAATCAGTCAATCAAACAATGTACACATCTAGGACAAACTATGACAATATGAGACATGCAATTAGAAGTGTGATAGCATAGAAAGCATCCAGACAAAACCCAAACTATCCTAACATCAAAGTACGCACACCTTGATCTACGATACAGAAAATGCCCGGCATGTACGGCTGGACATTTGTATTTGTAGTATTGAAATAGGACAACACGATGGAAGGGATAAAGAACGTATAAAAAACAATAGAGATGCGATGCCACTGTTGAAAAAAGCAAGAAATAGCTGGGTATAAACATTGACAAATGGACACGTTCTGGAAATTATAACAGGTCATAGTAGACTACTTAATGTAATAACAAGCAAAGTCCTGTATCACTCCGTGACACGAAGAAATATCAATAACAAACTGGAAGACAAAGTAACGGGAACAAAAGGGTGGGTCAAACCTAGACATAAGATGTATAAAATGGTAGACACAGATCCATCAATGCAGACACGCATGGAATACAAGAGAGCTGGAGAAGATAGACAACTATGGAATGGAAGTATCAGGAAGCTTCAAGGAAAACCCAACATATATAAACAATAATGATGATGCTTGCCAAATGAATACGAATGGCTCTTTTTGGTAAAAAAAGGGGGAGATCAAAAGGGGGGGAAAAAAAA